>CM057817.1:9518824-10041324 GCA_030067965.1 Latrodectus elegans | reverse complement strand
ATTAAAAGTATCTTTTAAAGCTACATGCCGATTCAGTTAAGCAATAAAAGTAATTAGTCAAATTTTGCAGAAAATCATCGTACTATGTCCATGCACTTTTACAAAGTTTCGTTAGTTTTTTGGTAGTGATTACACTTTTTATATTTTATGCGAACAAAAAAGTTTGAAATAAAGAATAGTTTATTAAGGAATAAAAATAATCGAAGATAAAAAATTTTTAAATGTTTAAACAGGGGATTTCATAAGTCTTCAAAAAAATTTTTTAACTATTTGTCAGTTCACACGGAGGTGGAATTTCTCTTCTCGCACTATTTGTAAGGCATTTTCATAAATTTCAAGGATTTTTGAAGTTATATTAATCTATAAAGCACATGTCTTTAAAATGACTTATATTTTTTAATTACAGTCATTTTTCAGAGGTGGTTCTCCTTAGAATCTAATTCATAATCGTAAATCTTCCGTTGTACTTGGATTCTTAAGACAGAATTGCAAATTTGTATTATAGTTCAGCTTCTCATAAATAGCTTGCGTTGATTCAAATTCTCTTAAATATTTAAAATTTTATTCTAATACGTATAAATTTTTTTCCCACTTTATTTTTTGTAATCATTTAATTATATCCTAATTTTCGAATATACTTAGCCAATTTCATAAGTAGCAACACCATTACCTTTTTGTTAATAGAAACTCACTTTTGAACAAAACTATAAACTTGCTTTATTCCATAAAACTTAAATGTAAGATTCTACCATAAATGGTGTAAAATATGAAAGTACATTCAGTTACTCCAGAATTTGCTAAAATTTCTTAACACAAATATCGGCTTACATTGTTTAGCATATCATCCACAAATGTAGACTTATTTCACATACTTTGAAATGGTAATTTTCTTTTTCTGCCTAAGTAATTTATGTGAGAAATCATAAAGACGGTAGAAAAACTAATATCAACTAAAAAAGCCTCGTAGTTAATAATTCAAAGCATGTATGCCCTTTTACTGCAATAAACCTAGGTTATGCCAATTTTATTATAGACATTTTACATCTTTTACTCCCATTTAATAGTATGCCAAGCGAATGGTAGAAATTCTATGTTCTTTTACGATTTTTAGCCAGAAAGACGCTTGATCAATTCGGAGTATTTGTAAAGATCTTCATGCTGATATAATAGCCATTTTGTAAAGCTAAAATGTTCCAATTAGAAAAATTACTCTCTCATTCAATATAATTCTTAATGCTTATTTTCCTATTGATAGTAAAAATATAACTTCCAGATACACGAAATACATTTTGCTTAGTTTGTAAGTATATAAAAAAAACGTAAAAATATTTTTAAATCACTATAATTGTGCTTTATTTAAGAATAAAGCCTAAAAGGCACGAAGGAAAGTATTTGCTTAGTTGTGAATCGATTTTTCTATTTGATAATTTAAGCCATAAATTTTCCTGTATCTTGTACCATTTATTTGTCCAAGGTTTGATAAGTGTTATCAAATATACTCAAAACTCTTTATCTGCATTTTCTAGTTCTTGAAAGATATCTGGGTGTCCTTTTTATATGCATTCAAATCATTAAAACTTATTACTATGTATTGGCTATACACTTCATTGATTCTTAGATGCACTCATTTCAGATATGGATTTTTTAGTGGCTCGGTATTCATTTTAAAATGAAAGAGTTTTGTTGGAATTGGATTTAGCAAGAAGTGTAATACAAGTGACAAATTTGATAATCCATTGTCAGACTGACTGTTTTAGAGTATATAACTCCACTGAGACTTTATTTTCCTTCATTCTCGTCAAAAAAGATGGATAGTCAAAAACTTGTATCATAAGAAAAGAGTACTCTGTATTTTAATACCAATTAAAAGAAGAGTCTTCCATATTAGTCTTCTATTCTCGTTCATATATGGTTAAATTTTTGGTCTTCCGGAGAATTTAGACAGTATGAAAATCATTTGGAACACAATGATTTTCATACATCACAAGGTAGTACATCTACAGAAGTTCTCTTGGTGCTTAATTTATTTGAAATTGTGAGTTCGTCAATGAGATATGAATTAAAAGCTAAGTTTGTGGATTTTAAATATTTTTAGTGCTTCTCCTTGCATTTTTATTGTAAAGAGCAACACTTTTATCATAAAGGGTATAATATTTTTTAATGTGTGCATCTAACAAAATTCAAAGGAGATTTTACAAGTTTAACGCTATATTTTTAAAGTTTTTTGAGTTATTAGTATTAAAAATTTCGAATGTTAAAAACATCGTAAAATTTATGTAAAATACTTAAATTTAAAACAAACTTGAGTTTTTAGTTTTATGTGAAATGATTAAAAAATTGTTGCATTTTTAAATTTTTTGGCAACTTTTAAAAAATTACTAATAAAAAAGACTTTAAAAAAGAAAATTAAAATATTGCTGAAAATTTGAATAAGATTGCTATATTATACTTTAAAAAGCATTGTGTGAAATATAGCCAAAACCTTTAACATAAAAATACTTATCTTTTGCATTAGTCATGACAAACTTAACATAACGAATTAATGCAAAATTAGTTTTTTGAGATATTAAATTTATGTATTCAAGCGAATTTGCAATAAAGGAAAAGACTAGATATTGTGATGTAACATACAACTCAACTTTCTTTAAACTAAAATTTATTCATTATGGTATGATATGTGATGAGAAAATAACAAAAAATTTTCATAAAATTTAATGTTGGAAACAACTTGCAAATAAAGTTTTTATTTGGCTTGTATATTTAGCTTATATATTAGAACATTCTGATTACATAAACAAAATAAAAGCACGATTGGTTGTGATGACGTTAAAAATTTACTAGAAACAAATGTTAAATCTAAACATACTAGAAACATCGTAATTATAAATTAGGAGGATTGCTTTAAATTTCAGAAATTTATGTACACATATGCAATGCGTATCCATGGTTTTAAGCTAATTCTTTCGGTAGATGTTTCTAGAACATATGGCATTCTTTATAATCGTAACACCCTGCTATTTTTGTGGCATTGAAATTTGACTCCCCATAGCGAAAAGCTTAAACTAAAGGTAACTTTTGGGTCAAAAGATCAAAATATTCCTTTAAACTAAAGATAAAAAGCTAATTTTAAATGCTTGCTTATTTATGATTATGACATCTAATAAATTATTCACTCTGAAGTGTTAGACCGTAATGGATCATGTTTACAATGCGAGAAATTTGCCTGCCTTTTCGATAGCTGACTTCAAAACTATTTAAATTACTTCCACTTTATATTTCAAAAGTTGTTAATGGTATTTCATACGTCAGTATTCCCAGATTTCTATGAACGTTTAATATCTTGCTGCATAAATCTGTAGAGTTAATTCTGGCTCGTCTTGTCCTATTTTTGGACATTGCGCCATAAAACCAAACCAACTCTACAGTTAATTCAATATTCTAGTTTTACAGAGATGTGTATTTAATATTTTAAATTAACAACTAGCTAAATTTGCCAGTAGTTTAAAATATTAACAAATATAAGCCATATCTTGAGATTCCTATAGGTTTTTAGCCACCGCTTTAACTAACGTTGATAATCTTAAGTTCTTAAGGTCAGTTTATGTAAAAATATTTTAGAAATAATATTAATTTATCCTTATCTAGCCAACAACTATTAAGTTTAAAGAAAAAAAACTTATCAAATGCTATGTCATGTGATGAAAACTTTAAGGAGATTGTTAGTGGGAACTTCTACACTTATGACGCAAGTTTTTTCTTAGTCTTCCTAACAAATGTCTAATCTGAATAAAATCTAAGTTTTTTATAACTTATTTGTGTGGAGATTATTTCAGAAAAATATCGTGACTCTCTTCCGATAAATGATGGCGTAGAATGTAATGAGTCGTTAATTAAACAAATCGAAAAAAGTAATTTATAAAATTAAGTTTTCGTGTGCATGGAGCTCTGCAAGCATTCAATTGAGCATGATTTACTTATATCAAATGTGTAAATGTCACAAGTGATCTGTGAATAAATGAGGGTAAAAAACGTAAAATCCTCAACCTATGTAGTTCAGCTGATTTAATTTATACCTTTTATGTAAAGTTATATGTTAAAACGTATAGAAACAAAGAATTGTATGAGCATGTCATTTTTCTTTTTAAAATGTTTTTTTTTTTTTTTTTAATTTAGTATTTCTCAAAGCCTAATAAACCTAAGGTAAACCTAAGCGCGTGCTCCAAAAAATTAAAATTGAAACAATTCAATTATGTGAAGTTATTAAATGGCTGCCATATCTAAAAATTGACAACCTGATTGTACTAAAATTTAAAACAATTCTTTCAAAACTAAGTTATATTGGAGTTGTATGACTAACACGACTGTTCTTGTTAACATTTGAATTAAATAAAAATTAACAGCAATTATTTTTATCAATTAAAAGTTAATGATATCAGTTTCTGACCACACATTAATCAGCCCAATTTTGTAGGGTGCACGTTACCTTGAAAATAGAATTTTTTCACCGAGATTTCTTTGACCGAATTAATGACCCACATTTAGTTGCTGAAAGCAATCTGCGAAAACCAAATGGATGTGAAAGTGGTCATTTGTCGTGCGTGAACTTATTTCTGAGTATTAGTTCAAGGCAATGCTTTCTTTTGCTCATCATTTAGTCTTGACGACAATTTTGTCTGTGTTTATTAAAGTCTTTGCTTATTAAAAAACGTGAGCCACTTTTCATATCAAATTTCTTTGACTTTAATAGGCATTTTGGATGTAATGGAGAAACAATAAAATTTTTGAAGATTTTCAAACAAACTTAATGAGTTTTTGTCTCGGTGTAGTTTTAAGAGCTTTTACGGGAATGAATGGATTAATTTTGTAAGAGTGCTAGTGTTTTAAGTAATTTTAATCAGCTTGTTTACTATTAAGCTATATGTGGTCATAATATTCATTAATATGGAGTATAATGATAGGGGGTTTCTACTGTAAGCTACTTTAGAATTGTATTTAAATTAGTTTTCTTAAATTTAAAAATTGATATTAAAACAGCTCAGTTGCAAATCTAGCTTTTCAATTTGTTATTTTGATGTCGGTTAAAAATAAAAATTTCCAATAGAAACCTGACTCAGTCTCTTTCAGTCTTGTTTATAAAATTATTTTTAATGTTTCGAAAAAGGATAAGCTGTTACTGAAAGGATTGTCTGCAGAAACATGGAACTTCCTGAAATAAGTAAAATATGAAATATCGGCTATTTTCAATCTCAAATTTAATGTCAGGAAATTCGTAAAAAAATTAAAATGGTAATCGCGAATACCTAAAGTGAATGTTAATAAAATATGTGGTAGACTTCTCACGATTTCAAATTCATTACTATAATTCTATAAGCAGGACATTCATTGAATTTTTCAATATCTGTAAAATTAGCATAAAAAGTCCAATAATTTATGTTAAAATGTATGCAAAATTTAAAAAAAATTTAGTGCAAAATATTTTTGAATACTAATTGCAGTAAATATATATTGCTTGTTGCACTAGCATGCTTCCCTGTACCTAGCCCTGAGTTAGGCTCTGCCAGTTAGAAACAGCAGGGTGGAGTCTTCGTTATTTTTAAGCAGGATTCACAAGACCCCTAATACTTCGCTTGCCACCACCAGAGGTATCATCTCACTTAGAGGACATTGCAACCAAGCACAGTTTTAACGTTTCCCCGTTGCCATTAGTAACATGATAGATCTTCGGTCAAGTCAGGATTCGAAACCACTACCTTCGATAATTAGAAAGACGTCCTAACCAAGCCACCGCTGCCCTTATATTTTGCTTGCTGGTTGCTCCACAAATTCATGTGTTTGTGTAAAGAATTAATATTGAAAAAACATTTAAAGCAATAAGACACGAATTATTGTGCAAGATATAATATTTGAAGACAACTACTTAGTTCAGCTTTACAACACTTCATAAATTAGATATAGTAGTTTGCAACTGCAGGATTACCATTTATTGCGTAAAGTCTAGAAAAAAGTAATGGTATAAAAGCAAAATATATTACGAAAACTGTAAATGAAGTCTAAGTTCCTTGATCAACGATTCTGAATACCGCTTCATACTTTAAGTTTATGGTTATCTAGATGCAATTAATAGTGAATTCTTTCTTTGAAGCTGTGCTATAGAACTATTAGAGAGATTATCAGATTACTAATTAAGCTAGTTAATTTATGTTCAAATGATAAACAAAAACTGATGCAATTGCCTGAAAACAGCCCAATAAATTAATTATAGCTCTCCAGGTAGACCTTGAGGACATTCAAATCAAATATGTAAATTTAAACTGCACAGTAGATTTGAATATTAATGTTTGCGATTTAGTAGTAAATTATATAGATTAATGTTTTGAACGTGTATTTTACTTTCTCAATGATATCCATTGGTTTAAAAATAGATATGATTAAAGGTACTTGGTAATTTTAACTTCGGTAAGAATTAATCTTCGCAGCAGTGAATGTTTTTCAAAAAGCTTTTTTCGATACAAATTAATTTGAATAATTTTATTACAGTTTCATAACAGAATTTGTTCAAGAATTTACTCAATTATAATCCAGCAAACCTTCTCATAGATTCTCCCACAGTGAACTGTAAAGTTTTAATTTAAGTATCTGTAGCTTTGCATAGTTACTACTTTGTAAAGTGTTAATAGTTATGCATTAACGTAAAAATAAAGAAATCCCAAACTCATTGTATAAAATCATTTGAAACGATCAATTATAAGGACTCCACCCCGTACTTTATTTGAAAATCTAACCCTGAACTCCTGTTTTACGAGTCTTCTACAGAACAAATCCCGGCAAGGCAAACAAAGGTTATCTGCCTCAGGAGATTAACTTATTTCTTCATCTATAAAACTGTTACAAAATTTGCTACTAGTTATTAAACACCCAATAGAGAAAAAGGTCAATTTACGGTGAGTGATTCTAACTAATTAAATCGCAAAAATGTGGAATTCACAAAATATATTAAAACAAGGCCTTATAAACCTAATATGAACTTTTTAAAAGATCTATGTGAATGATTTGCGACAGCTTATACTTTTCGGAAAATATTATGTAATTATCAAAGTTTTATCGAGCATTTTAGAAATGGCTCTTCAATATCTTATCAAGTAAGCGAAAGCGGACAACATTCGATGTCTGATTCAAAGAGCAAAGGTAATTATATTTTATCACCCGCTTCTTTAAAAAAGAGCTTTATTCTACACAGAAACATTAATCTAAAACATATACAAACATTTCCATGGAAAAAAATGCTGGTCTCAATCATTAAAGTTTCTTTTAGTTATAAATAAACTAAAAATAGTACTATTTATGTTGATAAAATACAGTATCAATGTTTCAATATTTTTACTTTTTACAAATTAAGTCGGATTAAAAATTATCCTAATTAAGAGGATTCTAATTCTAAAATTGCGATTAATTTCCTATTAAAATAGTGAACCTATGGGGAATCTAAAATATTTATAAACAAGCTGTGTCAATTTTTAAAGAGCAGTAAGTTTAAAAAATTTTAAAGATTTCCTGTAAATTGTTTTTCGAGTATTTAAGCTGAAATATATCAAACTTATCCTGATATTCACTGAAGGAAGCTCGCACGGAAAACAATTTTTCTTTTGTAAAACATGAAACTTTTCTAATTTTTGTATTCAAAATTACTATATATAAAAATTTAATATATTAACACTTGTGAGCAAATACTTTTGTTAAAATTTTTGTTTACTTAGAGAGTAGTTAAAATCTTTAATTTCAAAACTTTGTTTCGTCACAACTATCCCTTTTTAAACACTTTAGCACTTCGTTCAAATTTAAAATAGTTTGAAAAGTGTAAAATACTCCATAAAAATATATAAAGAACTCTAATGTATAAGCAACTATCATTATGAGCTTGTAGAATTTTAAATTGCATTCAGTACAAATTTGAAGACACTAAGAAAATTGTTGGGAAGAGATTGTATTTCTTTCTGCTCCTAAGTGCTCTGTAGATTTTTGCATTGCTTTTAGAGTGATGTTAATATTGAAGAATATTGTAGTGGTTCAGAGCGGGTTACTGAATTTAAGTTGGACAAGAGCTTTTGAATTCTGAATTCTCTACTTATCAGAAGAGTTATTGGCGAAACAGAATTGATGCCTTCGTGTCGCGAGGGGTGGGAGCTGTTGAACTTATCAATGAAGTTGAATGACTTGCATATACTTGAAATTTCTGCTTAGTAGTCAATATTACATCAGTGACACATTAATTTCCTTTCCAACTTATCTAATAAATTACCTTAAAAAAATTTAACAGGGTATATCTAGAATACAATTAAAAATAAGTTTCTATTTAGTGTTTTTTTAACATCTTGTTTATAGCTTTAAGTAAATAAAAGCTAATAAGCAATTCCGAAATTTTTAAAGAGAAGTCTGCTTACATCTTATTAGAAATTTAATGATTTTCTTAGGAATTTGTGAAATGCATTCAGTTTCAGAAATATGAGGCTATAAATGTACTTTTGATTTCATTATTGAATTTAAATAAAATATCTAGAACTTGAGATTTATCAAACTTTACTAGTTTTAAGTATTTCTTGAAAAGTTATTCATGAACTTATAATGAAAGAAATTTAAGCTTGTATTAAGAGTTCTAAATCAAACTGTAAATTTTTAAAAAGATTTAAACACTATCTAGTTTTACTTAAAATGGTTGCTGTTTAACTCTGAAATTTTCGCGATAATCAAAACAATTATCTAATAGAGGAACTTGAATACGTTTTTGGCATTTTCATAGAATTTACTCGTTTTACATAAAGCTTAATAAAATTCCGTCATGCTTTATTTTAAGGTACCTAAAGTTCTAGCGTTTAAAGTTCCAAATCCTTCTAGCTTTTAAAGTTCCAAATAAACTGTAATTGAATATAATTAATTTTCGGTTTCATCTCATCTTTTAGGCAAAGTTGTTGTGGCTAGAATTCCACCATTTTTTATTCTTTTAACTATCGGAAATCGATTAGCATATTTCTCTTAGAAAAAGAACCGTATGTTTAATAAAGTCTCAGTCTATGTACTTTGAATATTTCTATATCTTACAAATTTCTGTTGGATTTATGTAAACTTATGCTTCCCAATTTAAGTATTAAATTCTTACAAATATATAACTGCAAGCTTTAATATCAATTTTTTAATCTTCTAATTCAACTAATGAACGGAACTATTACAAAATTGTGATATGTAAAGATCTGAAAGGGTTATAATTTCATGTAGCATAACAAATGTGACGCCTATATTGCACGTTCTATTTTACAATATTTAAGTTATTGAATTACAACATTTATGTTCTGAAAATCGGCAGATTAAATTTTCAGTACATAACAATTGTAATTATATATTTTAAGAAAATTCGAAAATAATTGGAGCTTTAAATCTACGTGCAATTTCAATGAAAATAGAACTGCATCAATATTACCAATTAACATATCTACACAAATATTTATCACATTCATGGATAATTTCTTGATACGTGAGAATTTTTAAAAAGCAGTTTACTGAACTACAGTTTCAAGTACTCAAATTTACGAACGACTCCATACGTTAGATATACTAGTTTCTTCCACAGAAATCATTGAAAAAGTTGCTTGCGTCACAAAAGTTATCGTTCCACTAGTTGTGGTAGGATTTAAAATGTAATTGTATGTTCTAATATATATATATTTCTTACGAAAAGAGGATAAGTAACTTGCGTCAATCCTTTCCCTTAACTTTGGTCATTATAATATTTATGCACAATTTGATCCTGCGACTCGTGATATTCAGGCCACATAATGAGTGGAAATAATTGCGATGCATAACTACTTAACATGCACGATGTTATGATCCTGCAAGTTCAAGGATATGACCTGTCGTGTTACTTTCCTTTAGGCAAAGATGAAAAATATCCTAAGAGATTTGACGTTAAAAAATGATATATACAGTGAAAGTGTGACGTAGACTCTGTACTATTGAACCATCATTTAATGAGCGATGGTCCTTTTTTTTTGTTAGAGAAACATAAGATCTTTTATTGACTATGATGCAATGGACAGAGTTAATCTCGAGTTGATACCTCCTCACCATTAATAAATCAGCTTCACATTTTTTTATCCGTAAGTTTGTTTCAAATACTTCCTTGAGTGTATTTGACGTGTAATAAAAATAAACTATAAACTAGCTTTTTTTTTATTTAAAATTACGTATTTTAGTATATTAAACAGATTTGAAACATGTGTTGAATATACAAGTAGTATATCTAACCTTCAGATTAGTTATTTCCTACTTTCAACTAGTGTTTCCCTACTCACAGTACCGTCACCTAGGAGTGTAAATGTTTTCATTTATCTGATAATTTGAAAAAGTATAAAAAAAATCAAAATTTTGAGAGATTTTTTGTAGCTCATTTGAAATCTAAAATGAAATGTGACTAAATAGGAAATTAAAGCTTTAATTTAAATCTAAAATATAGATAAAAATATTTAAAAAATTTTAAAGGTGATTTGGATCTACGCGTGAAAGTTCTTGAATTGAAGAATTAAGCAAATATTTATGTAATGTACGTGCGTTAGTAAAATGAAACTGGAGTTGTATAGCTTAGTTTTGCTTAAAATTAATGTTAAATGAATCGCAACATTAAACTTAATGTACTTGTATTTTGAATTTTTAAAGATATGAGGAATTAAAAATTAAGTTTTTAAAGTTTTCCTACCTTAACGTGAATATTATCAGTGAACTCAAAATTTTTCAGTCTTTTACATCATTAAATGTTATCTAAAGAAGTTAATATCCTTAATGTAATCTTGAGCATTTTTACAACGCATATACTGTAAATACAATGGACCTGTGTATATGTATATACAGTACGTTCTTGTATTATCTAGTCCAAATGTACTTGCATCATAAACCTATGTTAACAAATACATTTTAGAATTTTAATCTCTCAAACAAATGTATTCATATTCTACCTTTCACTGCACAAGTTGACTGTCTTGGGTAGCGGTGCAGAATAAATTTCAAATCGCAGGGGCTGAATGTGTATTACTCGCCATAAGCAAATATTCTCAGACCAACAGACTTAATCTCCTACGAATGTGTATTGAAATAGTATTCAATGTTAATGTGCCGAGCTGACAGGCGAATGGTTATCGCTTTGGCATTCGGTGCAACGGTTACTTGGTTAGATTCCTACATTAGGTGTGAATGTTTCCAGTGGTTTGGAATAAACTTTAAACTGTAGGTCTTATCCATTTAGCTCTCGTGTGCAAAAAGTAACCGTAATGTGGTAGCCAAACTAAAACAGTGTCAGTGTATTAATAGTAATAAAAATATTAGATAAAGTTTCAATAAAAAGCTTATTTTTGTATTCAAGTCCTATAATTAAATCCCTTTCGTTTTAATATGTATTTAAAATTATCTACATAATAAGATTATTTGCGAAGCTTTCTCTCGCAGGCAGCATGTCCTTTTTTGGACCTTGCACCATAAAATCCAACCAACCAGCCTTCTCTCGCAGATGGGAAATTTTTATGCGGTATGAAGGCTAAATACACAAAAATATAAAATAACTGAATTGAAATTTGTTCAACTAGAGATTCTTCTATATTTAATGTGTGGACACTGAATGCCTTAACAGGTTTTTATCGTATATATATATGCTTATAAATCTTGCAACACATTAGTATAAATTTTACGGTTCATTTTTCTAGATTTCTATAGAAATATTTTATTCTAAGTACTTCATTTGATTATTTTAGTTTTAAAATGGAGTGACTTTTAAAAACTAATGAAGATACATATAAATTTATGATAATTAAATTCATACATCATTCATTCATCATAAAATACTACCCTAAAAGCAAACAGTGAGGTGCTGAATGATGTAATTAACACCATCATATTAGACTAATTGTTAACATGCTAATTTTCCTATATCATAATTTAAGTAAAATTGAAGAATTGTTCTTATATATATAATCTGTTGAACTATTTTAGATTTACACGATTACGTCACTTTACAGTATGAAACTTTATGAAATAAGCCCTTTCAAATTTAATTTTGTACTAGATTGAAATTATCGTTGAGATAAGCTTAACCTTCAAATCAAAGTGTATACTAACAGAATAAGTAAACAATTCAACAGTAAGTGCTCGGATAAAATAGTGATGTAGCAGATATCTAGGGATATATTTATCTCGCGTGGAGGAATAATTTCGTAAAAACATAATATTAAGAACTCTCCATTTTTATATATTTGTGGAAACATCTGTTGCTCATAACTTTTAAATATTCTAAATGCCTTCTATTTTTGCTTGCTTTGTTATAAATAGAAACATTGTTACATACAGAATGCCTACGATTTCATTACATTTGAACTGTATTTCGCTGCGCATAGTACAATTTACAATAAAGGACTTATATTTGATAATGGGAGGGGGGTCCACGTTTAATCGTAAGATTTCATTGTATATTTAATGATTATTAGTCTTTCCTTTTGGAGAAATGATTGTAGCTATCTTTTCATGGCCTCTTAATTACAGCATGATGATTGCTTACTGAAGTTCTGTTAATTTTAACAACTTGAAATCCACTGGCAAAAACTGAATGTTTCCATAGATTTCCTCATGCTTATTAAAAGTTGAGCTGGTAGCCAAATAATTAGCTTATAATTTAAAAGTTACCACTGCCTCAGACAAGGATATTTTTACTGTTAAGAATACTGTAAACCTGTCTCGATTAGCTTTAATGTGCAAAACTTTGAACGACAAAAAGGGACTAACATTTTTATACGTTAAATGGTTATAAAAATATGCAAGACAAAAATGGTTTTGCTTCTTAACTGTGTCAACTGATAAATCTATCAATAAGACTGCAAATGAGAAGTAAAATATTAAATGGCTGAATATTAACGAGTTCACATGTAATTTCGAAATTTGTTATGTACTTTGAGTTGTAAGGCGTCACAATCTTGTGTTTACTAAAGAATTTTATCTCCTACAAATTTTCGATTAGAAAGATCAGCTATCTTTGAATTAAAATTAGTCTCATTGGGATAACTCTATTTCGATTAATGATTAAGTTTCGACTAAAATGTTAAATGTGTTATAAGATTTTATAACATCGTAAAATAGGTTATAACCATTGATACTGAATAAGGATTTGCCATATTTGTGCACTTTACTATTAAATTACTTTCTTCAACCTTGATATAAATATCAATGAAATAAAATATTTCTTTCTCTATGAAATTGTTTGTAAAAGTTGTGCTTAAATACTGCTAAAACTTGGCATTTTTTAATGTATCAATGCTGGATTTGAGGAAATATTGAATTTAATATTAGAATTTTAATCACGATTGTTGAATTATTTAATGAGTAAGACTAAATTTCTATTGAAAATATAATGCTCTGAAAATTTTACAGTTGAGAGTAAACGATTATATACTTTCAGATTCCCCAAAATCCATCTTTCGTTTTTGTCTCTTATCATAACGATATTGGTAACATTTTATCATTTCCCATAAGATATTAATGCGCTTTCAATGATGTTTGCTTGTATCAGCTTCAAGATTATTATACTTTGACCCGCGAACCTTGCACCGGATTTATCGGAAAGGAAACAAAAATGAGCAGTTTATCTATCAATGCAATCTCAAAAGTAGCTTCTTAAGATCGAAAAAATTGTTATAAATCATTACTTATTCCTGCATTTTTTTCAATTAGGGAGATTGAATAATTCATGAAACTTTACTATAAATTAGAGTTCGCAGCACACTTAGTTTTGGATGAAGTTTCGAAACTTTGAATGCTGTCTTGGTCACAGACTTGTTCTGGAACTGTACAAATACGTAAATTTTTAATTGTGATCAAGGCATTCTATCGTATTTAGTTTCTAAAACTAGTATTCGTACTTATTTCAGATGCAAATTTCAGGTATATAAAAATAGTACTTGCATTCAAATTTTAAACATGAAAAACTTTATTCTTAATGCTTACCAACTTTACTCAAATGTATTAATTCAGTATCCAGAATTGGTTTTAAATTAAGCACTGATTCTTTTAATTTTCGAGGAAAAGATTTAAAAACTAGTTGCTAAGATTTTTTCCACTTTTGTCTTCATATCTGGGAAAGTTGTGCTGCCATCTATTATTGAAACTTTGAACTAATGTATGATGTGAAAGCTTAAAGTTAATAAAATGTAAACCTTTTTACGAGTTTGATTTTTAGCCTTTAATTCGTTTATTGAACTATACAGTTAGTCATATAAGTCTGCGTTCAGACTAAATTTTAATTTAAAAAACAATTAAAACATTGAAAATTGCATTTTAATCATTAATTTTTTTTCTTCTATTAGCCAAAATTGTATACTAAATAAAAAGTAAATATTATAAGTTTAATACCTTTTTTACATTTTTACAAAAATGTATTTTGTCAACAAAACTCAGAAATTTCCTCTAATAAAGTCTGCATACATTTTTAAAAAAAATGTAAAATATAAGTTTTTTTACATTACTTATATACTTTGTAGTATATCCCTTATTCCTCAAAGCAACTTGTAGACGTCTGGGCATTGACTGCACTATTTCTTCAGTGCCATCCGACGTAAATTTGGCCCATTCTTCCTGCAATTTATTAATTAGCACATTTTGCGATATGTGTTTTCGAATTCGTTTCTCCAATTTTGCCCACAAATGTTCGAATGGATTGATATATATTATGTATACATACATGTACATATATACATAATATACACACACATATACATGTATATATATATCTCTCAATTTTCGTTAATGGAAAATCAAACTAATTTTCACACATCCCAGATTTATTACATAACTGGTACTTAAAAAAATTGAAAAATAAAATACAAAAATCTTTTGTTTTCTAATTTTAAAAAAAATGTTTCAACACCTTTTTAGTATGTCATAACTTATAGCGATTACAATAGTGATATAAGCTTGCTTTTAAAACCTAAGCACTATCCATGAAAATTGCCTAGTATAGGAAATTAACTACTAGATCTAATGCAAAATTTCTGGATGCTTATTCTGTGGTATAAAAATGTAGGGGAAATTTAATGTACACTCAAGCACAGTAATCCTTTCATGGGCTCGCCTTTAGAGTTTACGGGTCTCGATACTGAGGTACCCAGGGATTTACATGTTTTTTCCTCCCTTCTAATCTTTTCCTTATTTCCATCCCTCGACGGTAAGTGAAGGAGCTCGTCATGAGTATCTGTAACAGTTCTGTTTTCTTCTCATGGACAGTAAGGATACACTCACGTTAGCCGTTCGTGGCAAACCTTTGGACGGGTGAATCACTGTGGTCCCAGTGTATCAAACGGCTAGTACCTAACTGCAGTTGTGGCTAGTATGCTAGGGATCAAGAGAAGGGGTTACATCCTTGGGTTTAGCTTTAAGGATGCTGACTGTGTCCGGGGTAGACTCCCAACGTATGGGTATCGACTAACACTGGTAAGCACCTAAGCTGGAAATGACCAGAGCCTGCTATCTCTTGTAAGGCTCCGTGGTGGACGGTGCCGTCGAGCCTGAACCTTTTACAAATATCCTATGAATTTAATTCTTTTAAATAATTAAAGAATTATATGTACTCGTTGCATGTTAATAAGAAATATAAGCACTTCACAGAGAACCTTTTGTATCACAGAAGCTTCTCCAATCTTGTTGGTAACATACAAAATGTTTAGCAAGATCTCGCTATTTCAAATTTTTTAAAGTTGACTTAAAACAAGCTTTGATAATTAGTAATTTACAAAAAATTTTATCATTTCTAGTCGAAACTGTATTTCAGGAAGCTTTAAAGGAATCTTGTGGCGTTCTTTCTAACTCGGACTATATTTTTATTGCAGAAGTAGAATTTTCGAAATAACTTCATGAAAAGAGTTGAGGAGGGGGGGGTGCTTATCGTCGTGTAAACATTCCGTGTGACGGTAGACTTATTTCCATCCAACGTGAGTGTTTTTTAACTTTTTAGAAACCTTTTACCAGAATCTACAGAAGCAGATTATGTAAACTGCAAGCTCCGTCCATACATCCTTAACAATCTTACATATTTCAAATGTCAGATATGATCATTCTCAAAAGGCACGTAGGAAAATGTTCGTATATGTGGAAATTGTACGCAATCTGGTCCATGAGTATTTCTGAAGTACAAGCATTAGTATCAAGTGTTGTAACTTTGTTCTGGTGCACATGCTACACTTTCCACAATCACGCCCTGTATGGATCTTGGATAAGTAACTGCAACTATGATAAAACTATATTACTTTCCCAAAAACAAGATAACTAGTAAAAAACACGACACCAGAAGTTAGTTTCCTATTCTTCTACTTTACAAACAGATTAAAAAATAAAACAATCCAACAAAGTAGAGAAGTCTACCAATATCTGCTCCACTTTCAACTTTGTTAGTAAGGAGCATCTAGGTGACAGTCTCTAATATCATAAATAAATCTACTTCAAATTACTAATAAATCTAAGACTGATACCAAAATCTCGAGAAAAAGAAAAGAACAATTGATGTATCCTCTTCTGAGACAAGTAAGAATATGGATTCCTCCTCTACATGTCAGTTTCTAAATGTAGAAAAGAAAAGCAAGCACAAAATCAAGTAAATCCTGCTCTGAATGACATTAATTTTATGAAACTGTCGTGATTGTCGGAAAACACATCAGAATTTTTTATAACATTTATCTATCTCAAATCTTTTATTTTTCTGTATTTCAGGAATTTAATGCCTTTATTCTTCTGAATCATTCATCTCATCTCAATTTGTTCTTATCCATTGATATACTCAAGCACTTAATTTTACTAAAAAGTACTATATTTTTTACTCAAATTATCCCATCTGAAGATCTTGCACCAATCAAATCAAGAACAGTAATAAGTTTTAAATTGTAACTAATCACTGATAAACATTTAAATTGAAAAATAAAAATATAATTTTCAATTTCTCCTCGATTTGAAAGTTGTGAAAAAGCTTCACGCATTCATGAGCATATTTACAAATTTGAATAATGTTAACATATTACATGGACACATATTCAACACTTTTCGACAATTGAAAAATGTAAACATTAATCTGACTCTTGTTCTGTAAGCACTGCAATGATCTTTCGCCACATGTTCATTGACCCTTATTTGTTTTCATTGATCAATCGTGTATCAAACATTGTTGGAGATTCATCGGTGTTTTCAAAATGTGACAGCAAATTCTTTTTGTTGGTCATGATCATGCTCTTGCTAATTTGTTAAGCTTTAATCAGCCTTTGTGAAACTTTTTTCTCAGACCTTAATTAATCTCTGCCATAACTTTGAATGGGTGTAGTCGAGATCTACCTCAATTTTTAATTTTGGGTAAATGCACTGTTTTGTTGCAATTGATAGGTTCCACTGATTAGGCTCCTTCCGGGTTAATAATTCTGGTGTGAAAAAGTAACTACTGATAGTTCAACTAAATTTCGTTACTCCTTCACATAAAACACATTCATTCGTAGAATAATTTTGAACTTTGTTACACGCGCCGTAATATACGATAATTTAGGTTTTGTAAATTTCATGTATAAAATGCATGAATGCACATTAACTTCATTTCTTAGTGATGTAGCTTTGTAAAACATTTTAGTCATAATTTACAAATCATTGATTCCATTAATTTTAGGGAAGCTACTGAAATATTTTTAAGTTTTTTTATTTACGTTATTGGGTAATTGAAGTCAGTTTTAAATGATTTAGGATCAAAATTTATAATCGTGCTACTACCACCCCTCTAACCATGAGGAGAATTAGAATTGATATACAAGTCTTATAAGAAAATTTATAATTTATAACCACAATTTTTATTTAACGTAGCAGCAATTGAAACAATTGTTCTGGAATAGTTCTCTAAAGTTAATGATTTTCTGTTTATGTTAAACAAAATATCATGGCGAGGATAGAAATCTATAATTGTGTGTGTGTGTGTGTGTGTGTATATATATTGGTCATGTAGTATAAAGCTCTGTTTACACACACTGAATTTCCAGTCAAAGAATTTAACATTCATTATACATCGCTCGCAGTTTTCTTTAAAATAATCGCTAAGGCGTAACATCGATGGATAAGGAAAGAACCTAATGGCCTATTACGATACTTTCAGAAAGTGTAATTAATAAAAAATGAAAAGCAGTTTTCTAGAAAGTATAATTAGTAAAACGTGGCATTGACATCAAATTTTTGTCTTCCCCTGGAAGTTTAAATTTTTAATTACTTCCTTGATATAGAGAATGAATATTAAGAGATTTGGGAGCATTAGTCTCCTTTTTTCTATATTAGTAATTTTAAAACTTGCATCCTTTTTGTATTTTTATACACGTAATCTCTCCCAATAAAGAAATCAGTGGCTCCTCAGTCATTTTCACTAGTTGGTTTGTTATAAATATAATACAAAAATGTGAAGTTAACATTTTTTTTAATTTATGTACTTGCATTTTATTACACACCATGTAGTTTTTTGAATTTAGTAATAAAAAGCATAAATTAAAAATTTCTATAAAAAAGTGGAAGTAATCTAGTACACTAATTTCACTGAATCCAACCAGGACTTATTTGTTGTGTTTATAAAATAATTTGAGAACCTAGTTAAATTTCAAACACTAGCATATATTTTTAATCTTAAAGAATTAAAGGATATTAAACTGTTATTTCTCATCTCAATTATTTCGAAGCAAGGTAAGAAAGTGTCCCAGCACCGATCAAACTACTTTTGTGATTCTTCATTTAGGCCAGTTTTGCAAAAACATCCATCATAACAAAAAGGAAAATATTCCTGTTCAATTAAATGGTTGTTGTAGATCAGTCGAAGGACTGAATACACTAGATTAGCGGGAGCCGAGCCACTTCTCGAGAAACAAATGTTAGTCAAAATTACAGAATAAACCTTGCAAAGTTCTAAAGAGACAATGATTGTCAAAATGTTATGAAATAGAAAGAGACCTTTTCTAACACTCTATTAAATCCGTTCCACCTGATTCTTAAGATTCCACTCTGAATAGAGAAACAAAACTACTAAAGAAATGTTCATTGTTTATAATCAATCTTTATAGAAATCCTATGATTTAATTCAATAAATTTATGTCATACTACGAGTTGATAAGTTATATGTTCAGTTTAACACTTCATAGGTTCGACTCACAATTCGGGTGTGGTTATCTTTAGTGATTCGGACTAGTTTAATCTGTGTTGATCCTGAGCTAATTAACCACAATATGCAACAAGTTACTGCAAAGAGGCAAACAAAACCCTACATAATGTTTTGCAAGATGTGATTTCATTAATAAAATCTGCATATTGGTAATTACAATCAGTTTCATATGACTAAAGTTACATTTTTAAGGACTGCGATTAAAAACAAAGCATAAAATGAGCTAAGATAATTTAGCCAATTTAATGCATATATTAATCACTAAAAATTCTTAAATTTGCACAAAAGAATCCTGTTGAGCAATTAACACAACGCAAATAATTGAACAATACTTAGAATGACACTTATTACTTCGCACTGATAATACAGGTGATAAATTTGATTAACTAAACTTGGACTGAGATTACATAGCTGGTCAAACGCTTAAATTAGCTGTGTCAAATATTCTCGCTTAGAACAAATGAAAGAATGACATCTACTTGATATTCATTGCTACTTTATATTTCAAATTGCAAAAAATACTTAAAAGGTTTCTTTAAGCAAAGCTTTTTTGACTCCTTAAATTATGTAAAATTTGCTTGTAGAACAACTGTCTATGAATATTAAATTTAATAAATTGTGTGTCTTTAATACAGTGTACTGTAAATTTTGTACAGTCTACAAGTATAGTTCATAAATGGTCAGTGTTCTACTTTTCAGTGTAAAATTGCGAGGGCCAGATTCTGATTGCGCAACGATGTTTAATGGTTCAATAACTTAAATACAAGGTTTTTTTGCCCTGAGTTTTAAATAGTAAAGTAAAAGATAGAAAATGATAATTTGCGGAAATATTAAATTTTATATTAATGCATGCGTGTTTTCAAAAATGTATCTGTAAACACTACTAAGAGTTCTTAGTTACAAAATACTCCTGCCCGCTACTAAAAATCACTAAAAATGAATTTTTCTCAGATTAAATTCATTTTATAACATGTATCAAATCATTTTCGGAAGATAATGAGTGATTTTTAAGCTATATGAAAAATTTTTAATATATTTAAATAGAAAATATGTAATTGTGTAAACTACAAATTTGGCACTGAAGTCTAATCTAGTTTTAATTTTAAAGGTTCTGATTTTTTGAAGAACAACTGTCTATGAATATTAAATTTAATAAACTGTAAATAAGTAAAAATATACAAATTTTCATTGAATTCACAGAAACATTTGTAGTTTGTTAGAGTAAAAAGTGTTCGTATAGACGACAGTTGATTTAAACGAGATTCGTTCATAAAGATTATAAACATAAATTCCTTTTTAATTATAATACATAATAGGGCATATTTTCACTAGTTTCATGTGAAATTTACACAAAAATAATTTTATACATGAATAAATATTTACAAAACTGAAATAATACAACATCTTGTGGTGTAAAAAGTTTTCGTACTCTAAAAGAAAGGCAAATTTTAAGTTATATTTTGTTATTGGTTTTAGCCATTAAGATTTAGTTAATTCACGTCATTTTGTAAGTTACTTAGAAGCTTCTTTAGTGGAAATTTTAATGTAGCGAGAAACTAGAAATTCTGTAATGGGTCATAAAAGTAAAGAGACGGGTGTTTCCGAAAGAGAACTGATTTTAAAGCTCCGTAAAAATAGTAAATCGTACAAGATTTCTGATCTGGTCGGTAGACCCCGTTCAGCTGCATAATCAATCATTAAAATAAAGTTTGCTGCCACTGGAACGGTTCAAAACAGTTCTCGTACCTGGTGACCATGTCTATTGACATCATCTGACAGACGGTTTCTGGTACGTTCATTAAAGAAAGATCCCAAAATAAGTGCTCCTACATTAACATCAGAACATGGGAACAGCAGTCTTTGTAAGTACTGTTCGAAATGCATGCAGAAATGAAGGTTTCCGTGGCCTTGTTGCGAGACTAAAATTCTTTGTTAGTGGAAGCTGCGATTGTTTTTCGCCAAGCAACACGTTAATGAAAGTCCAGATTCCTGGAAAATTATCTTTACAGACGAAAGTAAATAAACATATTTGGATCGGACGGGAGACGAATGGTATGGAGGAAGTACAATACAGAAATGCATACTAAGAATATAGTGCCAACAGTGAAACATGGGAGTGGAAGTCTGCTTGTTTGGGGGTGTAGAAGTGCTTCTGGGGTGGGCAAATTGGTCTTTATTAAAGGCATTATTAATCAACTTTATATTGACATTTTAAACAATCTAGCACCTAGTGCAACAAAAGTGGTCTTGAATGGTGATTACGTTTTCATGCATAACGACCCCAAGCACGCAGACCTAAACGCAAAGCTCTGGCTATTATATAATACCCCAAAGTTCATGAAGTTTCCACCTCAATCGCCGGAACTCAACCCCATCTAGAATTTATGGGACGTTCTTGATAAAAATATCAGATCCAGACATATTTCTAATAAAAATGATTTGGAATCGGCTCATAATCTAGAATGGGACGCCGTATCTAGCTCAGATTCCACCACTTTTGCTGTTATTATGTCAAAACGACTCGAGACAGTTATCCTATCTAAAGGATATCCTACAAGGTATTAGCTGAAATATTAAGATTTTATTGGCGAAAATATGCCTGATGTACGAATACTTTTTACACAAAATGTTGAATTTTTTCAGTTTTGTAAATATTCATGTATAAAATTATTTGTGTAAATTTCACATGAAACTAGTGAAAATTCTCTCTTTATATGTTTATAATTAAAATGGAATCTGTTTATAAACGGATCTCTTTTAAATCGTCGTACTGTACGAATGATTTTTTCACTCACTGCATAATTTTACAATTTTTTAGTTTTCTGTACTTCAAACAATAAAAGATTCTATCAATTTTGATATTATCTATGAAAATTATTTGATATTACCAAAGCTAAAATGTACGTCAATAGTAAAATTTTCGAAGATTTCCTTATTCTCTAATCAGGAAATCGTATAAAATTTAGTTTGAAGTTTTATAACTTAATTTTTCAAGTAAGGAAAATTTTTGAGTATTTTATAACTAAATTATGAAGTGCTCTTATACTAATATAACAATCTAAATTAAATCTTTTCTTTCCATGACTTTTTCACAAAAACTAGGGAATTCAAAGTAATGCATGTTATTGGTCTTTTAACATTTTACTTGGGATTTCACTTTCATACCTTAAATATCAATCAAATATAAAAAATGTATAGCATTAGAACACCTTTCTAGTTTGATTTCTAGTTTTCCTGGCTAAAAGGTGATGCTGTGTTGAAGTTCCAGTAATTTTCTTGTATTTTTGTTAATCATTTTGCGTTTTTTATCATGAACTTGAAAAAAAAATCGGAACAGTAAATGAGAAATTTATAAATTTATGCAAATTAAAGATTGTAATGACGTCAAAGTTTGCTTCAGTCTATTGAATATCCTTTAGATTTACTAAAATTAGCAAGAATTACTTAAATTGACCTTAAATCCAAGTAAAAATTGTAAGGCCATGACTTGATAATTGGAAAATATTTTAATATTAAGAGATTTAGCTCTTAAAAAAATGGTTTTGAGGTCGAAGATAATGTACTTCTGCTGTGGTATGTATATATAATATAATGCGCGCATAATTCATAGTTTAAACTACCTTGAAGTAATTTTAATCATTGAATTCGAAGTAAGCAATTCAAACGAGCTACTGAGCTTAAAATAAATTTCTACTTTTCATAATGAGAAACTACATTGACGTTATATTCATTACTCTACTTAACAGTTCTTCAAACGAGGCGAGGATATAGCTACTAACTCCATTATTAGGAAACTCCTAAGTTTTCCTCATTTCTCCCGATAATGTATGAAAACCTAATGATTTTTGCCAATGTCGGAGAAAAACTTAACACCTAAAATTTTGCCGATAAAATGTCTTGAGTTTTATTAGCTTAAACAGTCTCAAAACAACTTAAATATTCTCAAAATGAGAAATGTTTTGAATAGCAGTTCACCAATTCATTTCTAAAAAATGCTAAATTGGTGATTTATTCTTTTCATATGTTGCTATGAGTTATTAGAGTTTGAAATACATTATGCTTTTATCGATAAAATATTTGATAGTTTCTATGTTCGTAGAAGTATTTGACCTTGAATTATATATAACATATAATTAGTAATGTATTGTTTTTAAGTATTTTTCGAAGTTTAATATTTATAAATTGCACTAATGTAGTAAAATTTTCCCTATAAAAAATGTGGGGGCAAAAACTATTTTCTTGCATGTATTATATCTATTTTTCATGGTTCTTTTATGCGGTAGATTAAATATTAAGATTAACACACACACACACACACACACACACACACACACACACACACACACACACACACACACACACACACACACACACACACAATGTTTAGCATAAATCATTCTCAGAATGTAGATCATATTTTAAAGATTAAAATTGTCTTTTTGCGGTACTATAGTTTTAAACATTCTGTTTGAAGTAAGAATGTTGTTAGAGAAAGTGTCTTCTGATTTTTCCCCTCAATCAGTAGAGTCTGATTTATTTTACTCCAAACTTGGCAGATATGGTCTATAGTACTTATGTTTCGGGTTTTAATTTTTTCATAGTTAGACCCCTAGATCTGATGGACAAGTTTGAAATAAACAATGAAGTTAAGTATTGTAAAATTCAAAAAATACGAATTCCTGCCCAAGGAATACGTTTCGAGTAGAGATTTTGATTTTCAGAAGGCGCTGTAAAAATATTTCAAAATAATTTAAAGATAGCAATTCCAAATAGCTATTTCAAAATAGCTTTTCCAAATTAATTGCTCGTATTTACAAACATATTACACAGTGCAGATAATAGGTTCTCTTTGTATCGAGGAATCACGAGAACATTCTTAAAATGTCAAATAATACAAAACACGAAATTAGAAAAACTAATTTATTTTCTGACGTCAGATTTCACAATTTATTTCATTTTGTAGTATTTGCAGGAAGTAAGATTTGTATCCAAAAGTCCATATTTCCTTAATATTGGTTATAAATATCTTAAATATATTTCCTTAATTAAGGTATTATCTCTCAATTGGAATTTTCCCCATATGTTAGTAAATCATAAGAACGTGGTAAAATTAAGGTTTACCACAATAGATTATTCCGAATGATATTTGCCTTCATTATTATGAAAAATTATTTCAGTGTATGTGTCTGCCATTTAAGGAAGAAAATATTTCATTTTTATTTATCTTTTGGTCAAGATTTTCAAAACAAAACTAACAATTTAACTATAAATAAGACTTATGGACATAGTTATTAAACATGTCTATAACTATATCATTGAAATTTCAAATTTATGAATTGAATTCAAAATTTATTGTCTTCATATATAGTTCTTACAAGTTTTACTTTTAAACAATTTTACACTGAAATTAAACAGATCTTTGGCATTTAATATGTAACATTCTCAAATATCTTTGTACTAGTTTATTGTCATATATTCAGAAAAAAGTATGCAGCAATCATAACCAATCCTTTCTGGTTTAATCTCTCTGAAAAAAATATCACTTGAATACATGTTAATTTTTAATTTTAGCATGCTTGAAAATCTTGCTTGAATGCAAGCAATTTTAATTTTGCTTGAATGAAGTTAACATTAACAACAATAGCTTGAAATAACTTAGATTTGTATTTGTTACACACTTTAAAATTTTTTCTACGATATATATTTATTTCAGAATAAAAGTTTTTGAACTTCTGGAACAATAAGTCGGTAATTTAAATATTTGAACCTGATATAGTTGAGTTTCGTTAGCTTAACACAGCAATTTTCTCTTTTAGTTTCATTAAATATTAACAATTATAATTGTAATACACAATCTTTTTATTTAAAATTGCAAGCTTTTTGATATTAGCTTTTATACCCATATAAACTAGGACTCGCAATGAATCTCGCACTACTATGGTTTCAAACCGAAAATATAATCTTAAGATGTTAATTTAAAAGGAATTAAATTATTTTTAAAGAAATTTACTTACATCATTTATTTTCATTTATAGCTCTTGTATAATTTTATATTTTACCCTGAAGTAATATTTTACTATTTGTTCTTAGAACATGATCCTTTCACCTGGTAAAGAAGTCTACGATAAGTGGGAGAAAACACCTATACCAGTTACTTTTAAAGTTTATCTTTTTAATGTAACAAATCATAGAGCAGTTCTAAATGGATCAAAACCTATTGTCGAAGAAGTTGGACCATTTGTATTTGAGTAAGTAAAGTTTCGACTCTTAATCATTATGGATTTATGTCACTATATGTATTCAATTATAATTTTGTAAAACTGATTACTTGAGTTTGGCGTTGTTAAATAGCAGATTTTTAGTTTTAGACAACTTTCGCATATGAATTTCATTAAAGAAGAAATGGCTTCAATAATTAAAAATGTTAAGTATTGAAGGAAAATGTATACATGGAAAATACACTTAATTTTTAAGTATTTTATTAGGTTAAAAAGTAGAAGCAATATATTAAAAAAATTTTCACGGTTTTTACAAATAGTTTTCTATTGCTGCTATTGCGTCTTTTTAGAAGTTTTTGGCTTGATCAATATTCAAACCTTTTTTTTTCAAACAAGTATTCCATAATATATTCATACCATTTTGGGCTACATAAATTACACAATAAAGGTAATTGTTCAGCATTATTTATAATTAATATATATGTAAAAAAATGCTTTTCGAAACACATTGAGTGACAAATGCTTTTTACATAATTTAATATTTTGGTCTTATACGCATTTGAAACTCTTGTATTAGTACTAAAATGGATATAAGCTTTGATTGTTTTTACTCTTTTAGAACGCTTTACTTTGTGTAACCTTTGGAGTAAATGTATTGTAGAAGAAAGTATTTCAGAACCTCGATAATTGTTTCCACAATTGAACTTCTACACCATCTACTTCATAAAATTCATTTGATTAGTTACAATATATATGCAATAATTTATCTCGATAAGTTCTTCCACGCTTCCTTCCTTGTGACTAGTGAATGCGGCATACTGTGGAAAGAACTCCACTCCCAGAAAGCAGTTTAAGTGGGGGACATAAAAATGCTTCGCAATAACCGTTTGTTTGTCCACTATCCGGTAATGTAAGCAATTTTTTTAAGATAATTTCATTGCTGAATGATACACATGCTTAAAGGAATATTTTTCTTATACAAAATCTAAAACTCCTTCAATTGTATTAAATCTTGAAGCAGTTATTTGTGAAAGTGTAACAGAATTTATAAATTGAATGCTTTCCATCTGTAAAATGACTATTAGAATGAATGGCCTCAACATTCCAGACATCTGTCAAACTAAATCGGTATGGAATAAGTCAAGGTGGTTAGATCTAATTTGCTCGGTAATAAAACATCTAAAGTGGTGCAAAGTTTGATATCTATACTACGAAATGTCTTTAAAGTGTGTCATTACTAACAAAAGTTGAAATAAATTTTAAAGTCCTAAGAATGAAATGAAATTAGATATGTTCTAATTGTAAAGATCTTAAATATTCATTCAAAACAACTTAAAATAAGTTTATAGCATATATAATTACAAATGCATCTTAAATTCTATTTTGCATATCTTTTTTCTAGTCTTGTTTTAAATATAATCCGCAAATATTCAAGTTATTAAATTTGTGTTTGTTGGGCAATCAAATCATCGTATTAAACTCAATCTAATAATCACTCATTTGGTAACTGAATTTAATACGTCATTAAGGTAAATCTTAAAATGAACGTGTGCTTAGTGTCATAATTTCTATTACAATTAACATGTATTCTAAACTTCAATTAGAATTAGAGAATCTTTCGGCATAATCATCACAAATATTAAGTTTAATTGATAAAAAATATATTCATGGAGAAATTACGCTAACGGCACACAACGTAATTCTTTTAAGATTTTTAGCTTTCTAAATTTTGTTTGCTCAATTAATGAACTTTTTTTAATCTTTTCAGACAACGACGAAGCAAGCAAGTGTTAGAATTTGGAAAAGAAAATATCACGATTACTTATAGAGATCAGAAACAATATTTTTTTCTGCAAGAGCAATCTGCAGATATAGAAAGTAAAATATATACTGTCAACTTGCCTTTACAGGTAAAAACAAATATTTTCAGCTTAATTTTTTAATAAAAATTTGTAAATAGTTTAGTTATCAGAATTTGATTTGAAACCAAAACAAGTTCTAATGTTTTATGTATTAGATTTAAGAGTTTTAAAGTGACAAGTAATTAATTCTAATTAATATATATATTAGTAACTTGTATAATTACTAGCCAATTAGCCATAAATACAAATGTTGTTCTGGTTCGGAATCCATTTAAAGCTAATTAGCCCTTGTGTACAGAAAATGGCCGTTGATCGACAAACTACAATAATCTACCGAATTTTGTCCGTTGTTGAATTGAGAATGGCTACTCAGAACTTGTATAAGGAAGTCATCTCTTTTAAATTATCAGGAGTCAGTTTTCTTTTCAAAATTTTGGTTACAGCATTTCTAATTCAAAATATAGTTAAAAATGATTTGAAATTACAGTAAAGCTGTTTACGCTGCAATTAACATACATTCCACTTCAGCACTTTTCATCTCAAGAACTGAAGAATGTGGTTATTCTCCACTTAAAATTTAATCTTGCAGTTTGGAATAGAGAAGTGTTCTGTCATCAGAGATAATACTCGAATACTTTTACATATTTTTTTATTTTTAAAAATAACGTTTTTACTAACTATACTAAGTGTTTTTCTTTTTCTCGATGTTCCATCGGTTAATGCATTGGAAGGCGTATGAAATGTGCATATTTTAAATACTTAGAAACTATTGGGTTCGAAAAGTAATTTGGTTTTTACCCACCCCAATCAGTTTCTTGCTAGCAAAAACCATTTTATGAGTGGAATCAAGCTATCACCGGAAAGATGGTAAAAGATGTTGGACTGAAACTGACAATATACAATTTAAAATACTTATTCACATTATGCGTCTTCCACTTTTCATAAAGAACGAAATTAATTTCGAACAACCCAGTATTAGTTGCGAAGTTTTCCACATCTTACATTTGTTTTCAGCTGAAGTTTGCATGACAGTATTTGTAGTTCAAAGCATCATTTTGAAAAGATTTCAATAAATATTGTTCAAAACGACCTTTATTTTCCAAATCATCGTTTTTGTTCGTAAGTTGGGTACAAGTTTTGCACCAGAAATTAAAACTTGCTGGTTTATTATAAATAAATATGTAGTGTAGAACTAGTTTTAAAGTAGAATATAGAGTCAAATATTGAAACTGAGCAAATTATGCTAAAAATTTAAAGACTACCTTATTCAACGTGGTTTAACTACAGATTGATGGTTAAATCACATTTAAACCTGTATATTAATTTCAAAAAGGCACAAACATATATGAAGGATACTAACACTACTACTTTTACCTAGATAACACTATTTTGAAAGAAATACTGATTTACTTAATCAATTTGCATTTAGTTTATATGCAGCAAGGAATGAGCTATTATAAAAGTTACAGCAACTAATGGTTTTGTTTCGGTGTCATCTGATAACTGAGGTAAATAAGTAGACCAGAAACTACATGTCACCTTCGAAACTGTTCTTTCATATATATATATATATATATATATATATATTGCGTTGTTACTAATTTATATATATAATTTTTCGATCTAAATTTTGGATTTATAATTATCGATTCGATTAAACTATCAAGTCCTCATACAAAATGCGAATATTTAACTACATTTATACGAGAGAAATTCAAAAAATGAGTCTGGTCTGCGTCTTGTATAATATTCATTTATTTTCAAAGTTAACTTAGTTTTGGCAGTTTTCACTGGAAGTTCTATTAATATCTAAGCCGTGTTGCAGTAAAGGCTACAAGTAAGGAAAATGGCTTCCTTAATGACTCGACAGCCCTTGTGTCCCAAGGTCTTCAAAATCTTCCATTCTTATCTTACTTTGGATATAGACTTACAGTTTTTGACATTTCTCATAATTCCAAAATCCCCACACCGTCGATCCATATAAGTTTGAGCCTCCCTCTTGCTCTGGTGCCGATTGGCTTAGAGTGAAAAACATTTGATGTTATAGTGTTAAGATTCCTTCTGCACAAGTGCCCGGCGAATTTCTATCTGTTTACTTTTAAGTAATTTAGGATATATCTGCCTAGCTATACATCTTATAGAGTTCGTTATTTAATCTGTGCCTCCAAGTACAGTCGATGTTCACTGTACCCATAATTTTCCTCAAAACCTTTCTTTCAAAGATAGCTAGTCGATTTTCATGCCATTTTGTCGTGGCCCAGGTTTCTGAAGCATAACTAACACTGGCCTTGTATTGGTTTTATAAAAACACTACCTTAATTTTTCTTTTAACCAGTTTGGAAAGCAGGAAATTGTTCAATTCATTAAGACAGCGATTAGTAGCAACAGTTTGTTGCCTTATCTCCGTAGCAAGATTGCTCTGGAAGTTGACATTTCAGCCGAGATAATTGGAGCCACCTACATGTTCATATTTAAGGCTTTCAATTTCAAAAAAATTTAAGCCATCTGTTGTCTTGCAGACTGGCATATTTTGTTTTGCTTTCGTTAACACTTAAGTGTATTTTTGCTGCAGATCTTTCAATGACAGTAAATGCATCCGTCAAGGTGAGGAAAATAGCTTAAATATGGAAAATAGTTGAAAGTTTCAAAATGGTTTTCAGATAAAATCCTCATGCGATTCATTAAGGGATGAACAAAAAAGTTTAACTTCTCAAGAGAACCTGTAAACAAAAGGTTTACACGCTTTTTAAATTAAAATGAGACATAAATTTTAACAAGTTGATAGAGTAATTATCAGCTGAGATAATATAAACCAAAAGTAAGCATGCATTAATTTGAAATAGATTTAAGCAAATTTTTTGTGCTGTCACTGAAGCTTTCTCAAAAAAGCAAGAGACCTTTTTCTCTCAAATACTGAATTCATAATTGAAAATAAAAGTAACTTTGTTTTAAACAGGGTAGTTTTTTAAACGAGAAATAAAATGTTTTTAAGTATCTTATATTTTTAGTATATTTTATAAGTTTTTAGTTTGAAGAAAACTTTAAAAATCCAGCAAAATAACGCTTGATTTTATAAATAAAAATGCTGATATTAGCTTTATCGGTAAATGTTAAATGTTAGTTTTTTAACTCTACAATTGCTTTGAAAAAGAGTGAAATGCTACTGTTGTATTCAAAATTAAGCCTCTTAAAATTCAATTTTTCGATAAAATTCTTAATAGTTTACTCGAACGTATATTCTATATTGATCAACAAATCTGAATTTAAACTATACATGATGGCTAGCCATAAATGTTTCCAATATTGAACTTTTGTCGCTTTACAATGACTTTGACTTAGAGGGTTGATTTGACGACTTGCTGTGTAAAGTGGATTTTTTCTGAACTATTATAAACATCACCATCCAATGTGGAAGAAAAATCTAAAATATTATAGTACCCAGAAGATAGATCAGTAACAACTTAAAATTCATATGTAGATTTAATTTAAATTTATCTTAATTTTAATATTAGTCTTGATTATTTATCTTAGAACTTCTCATATCTGCAAGTTGAAAATCCAGTTAATAAGTAATTTCTAAATATTCATATCAGTTATTAAAATATGCTGATAAATTTATTATGCGGGAAAATTCAAGTAATTTTAAAAACTGAATTGAGAATCGTAAACTGAAATTCAAGGAAACAATGAACTCGTTATAAGCATTTTACTTATTAAAAACTAATCTTCTGCTTACTACATGTTATATCTGTGCGTTTTAATAGCAACTTAGTTGGGAAATCTACTAAGATAAACTGTTGCAACTCAAATAATACTTTTAAGATGTTTTCAAAGATATTTATAGAATGACTTATCTTCTAGGGAATTTTGATGTTCATAAAGAAACTAGGAAGTATTTACAGAAGTGTGATAATTCCGGGGCTTGAAGGCATTTTGAAGAACTATGAGGAGCATGTTTTTTCTCATAGGACGGCAAGAGAACTTATTTTCGAAGGCTATAAGGTAGATTTGATACAGGATCTGGTAGACCTGGCTGGTGCATTTGTGACAGTTCCAGAAATATTGCCAAATAACACTTTTGGTTATCTTTATGGAGTAAGTAACACTTATATTTAGAGAAATCAAACCAAGAAGTTAAATTTGTCCAACCTTTTTAAAAACAAACTCTCTTCAAAATGTTTTTACAGAAAAATAATTCAGGTGATGGCATATTTACAGTTTTCACGGGTATTGATGATATCGCGAAGTACTCTCAAATTGTCACTTGGAATAATATGTCGTAAGTAAAAGCAAATCACATTAAATAACCTGAAATTTTTATTTTAAAAACTTTCCTCTCTTTAATGCAAATTTCATTATTTCCAGGAGAATACCGTATTGGAATAATGAATATTGTAACATGATGAACGGAACTGGTATGACATCATTACATACTTCATTAAAAAAAATATTTGCATGTATTTTTAGAACTATTAAATTTTTCAAGTGTTACAAGAATCGTACACATCCTTATTTATATGCGAAGTTTTCTGTTGCAGTATTTAAAATTTAAAGAACATGGGTTTTATTTCTGAATATGCAAAAAATTTCATTTTTAATAATGTTCGCCGTAAAACAAATTGTAACTTATGTCATGGATAATGGATCTCAAACAATATGAAGAAAATGTATAATTCGTGAAGAAACAATATTAATGATTTTTCTCATTTTAGATGGTGCTCAGTTCCCCCCACCTGTGACGCCAAGAGACGTACTTTATGTGTACGCACCAGATTTATGCCGGTAAGACTAATTTACTGATTTTAACAATTTGCAATAAAAATTAAGATAAATGGGGGAAATATTTGTATTAATGCAATGAAACTTTTTCTACGTAGAAAACAGGGTAGTTTCTTTTTAAATGTAAATGGTTTTTATGAAACCAAACTTAAAAATTAAAAGTAGCAAAATATCAATTCTTTGGCAATACTTTTGAGGTAACATTCGTGTGATAATTTAAATACTTTTAACGACTTGTTAAAGTACACAAGAATTTTCATAACGTTAGAAATAACACTAAAATACAGGTCCTTTTTAAAGCTGTTATGAACAATTTTCAATGAGTGGCATAGTTTGAGCTCAATTTTCCAGCCAAAGACTCCTATAAGGATGGATTATTTCTTGTTAAAAAATAAACACACAGATTAGCGATAGAAATTTCTATTATAATATTACTGACGTTTAGTTCAATGAAATGTTACATGGATAAGTAAACTTAAAATTTTTCTGAGATCCTCTGTATAATTTAAAAAAAATTATAGCTAAATTTATATTTATAGATCAATTTCATTAGAGTATTCTAAGGATGTAACAATAGAAGGAATTCCAGCTTTAAGATTTGTCACACCTGAGCACTTATTTGCAAGTCCACTTCAAAATCCGGATAATATGTGCTATTGTACTGAACCGGAATACTGTGAATTAAGTGGAATCTTAGACATTTCTCCATGCAAAAAAGGTAAAATTTTCTGACGATTATTTGAAATTATGTAAGTAACTTCTGTTTTATTGAAGTAACATGAATCTTGAGAAATACTGGAATTTTGCATCATATCAATTTGTCTTTATTAAGTTCTCAAACGCTTATTTTGAGCGAAGAAAACTGTTGACACTAAGAAAGGTAAATTAACTCCTTGTTATGCTGTAACATTTAGAGGAAAATACAGCTGCTCAGCAATCTGATCTTTTAGATTAAGTGTTCTACCAGTATTGAGATAGCTTTTTCTAATATTAAATTCTATTAACTAATTATAAAAGATTCGTCATCTTTAACGTGAGAGAAAGTTGTTCATCAAAATATAAAGGAAATTTCAACTAGTAATAAGATTCACGATAAATAACGAGAATTGCTCCAAAACTGCCTCAATCTAATTATACGAACTAAGATTTATATAGAATCGCAGATTTCTAGCAACTTAAACTAATTTGCATTTATCCCATCAGCTGTGTGCAAAAAAATCGTAAAGTAATCGAATAAAAGCCAAACTTATAAAGCTCATATTTTTTAGTGTCTACAACATGAACAATTTTGAAAATATTAAATCTTACTTTCGAATTTGCTGCTATAAATTGCGAATTTATCGAACATGCTAACTGTGTTTATTAATTAGGATTAATGTAGATCTGTTTTTAAATTGTATTATCTGAAATTTTTATGGAAAGCCTTCAAAGTGAGGTGAAAAATTCTTAGAATGACTGAAATTTAGTGAATTCTAATATTTCAAAGAAGTTTGCTAGCAATGAAATCAGGAAGCATGTATGTGCATTTCAGTTGATTATTATCAAATAACATTTACTTTCTAAGTTAACCGCTCATAGTGCTCTCCCTTAGCTGAATATTGATGTCCCATTCCGTAATACCAAGAGATCTTTATCCTGTTTATTCTCTTTTGTTTCTATCCCTCTAAGGGAAGTGAAGCTGCTCATGGGTAACTGTAACAGATATTTGCTTCTTGCCTCGTGTATGGCCACAATTCCAGGAGATAACTATTGTCAACCCTTTAGACAGGTGGGATACAATATGGTCCTGAGTGTATCAATCGACTAGTACCCAACCACACTCGAAGCTAGTCTGCAAGAGATTAAGCGAAAGAGCCGCATCCTTGGGTTTGGCTTTAAAGATTCTGACTGTCTTCGGAGATGTCGTAGATGTTGGTTAGCATCATTGTAATCACAGAGGCTGGAAATGTTCAGAACCGGAGTATGCCATCCGTTGTAGGGCTTCATGGTGGGCGTCAAGCCTGAACCTTTATAAGTATACTATTTGTTAAAATTCTTTTGTCGTTGAAGCCAATTAATCTATTATTAAGCACTCTTTGCGCTTCTCTTCCACTATTGTCTTTCTAGTACAAAAAATTCTCAAATCTATTGGTAACAAGATGTCAAATCACCATCTGGGGATGCCATTCAAGTTTATTTTGAAATAAGGTTTAGTAACCGGGGACTTATAAAATTTTGCTTCATTTCTAGTCGGAACATTTTTATGAAATTTTAAAGGATTCTTGTGGTTTTCTTTCTAACATGGACTTCATAAATATTACAATAGCAGAATTTTCGGAACTTCAGGATCATGAAGTTAGCGCTACACTTTGTATAAACGTTCAATGTGACAGTATACTTACATTCCCACCCAACATGTTTTAAGTTTTTGGAAACCTGTGTTACCAGAATCAGTAAAAGCTAGTTATACAAGTTAAAAGCTTCGTCCATACATCTCTAACCCTCTTAGATACTTCAAATGTCATACGGTCGTTCTCAGAAAGCGTGTAGAAATGCTGATCTTATGTGTGGAAAATGTGCCCAATATTGTCATGAAACCAATGCTTGTACTTTATCATATGTTGTAATGAAATGATTTCGTTCACATGTTGCGTTTTCCAAATCATGTCCCATTTGGTCCAAGAAAATTATTGCACTCAAGATAAAATAGAATATTAGTTTGTGGGATGCAAAACAAATAGTTAAAAACATAACACCTAAATCTGTCATTTGCTATTCCTCTACTTTACAAGTAGAATTTAAAATTTAAAAAAAAAACCATCCAGCAAAGAAAAGTTTTTATAGATCTACTCTATTTTTGAATTTGCCATTTGAGTCCTCTACTGTACCTTCAAATATCCATAGTACAAGGAATTCTAAATCAACTTGTAAATATAGGACTGCAAAAATTATTAAACCAAAGTCTTGAAAAAAGCACCTCAAAGTAACATTCCTACTGATATGGATTTGCCTCTACTTCTCAAGCCTTTTTAAAAGATGGAAGAAACACTATCGAATAAAATCCGTTCTGTATGATATTGATTTCATGGAATTTAGATATTTAATGTGATACATTCTAGTTTTAAAACATTTGTATAATCCTTCTGGTTTTCAAAAGTTTGTTTTGATAACTTTATTCTTCTGAGTTCATGTTAACGTTTTCAATTACATCGTATCCAATGGTTTAATCAAGTACTCAATTTTATCAGACTTCTTGATTTCTGGCATATCTTATCCCATCTGAGGAGTATCCCGCCAGTAAAATCAATTTGTCAGTTGAATGTAATTTTTATATAAATTTATGCTTATTTATGTAAAACGAGTAAGTTAAAAGATTTTATTTTAACAGGAGCAATATTTTATCAATTAGTTTTTCGGTTGTAAAATGTTATGTTAATCGTAGTTAAATTTTTACGCATAAATTTTAAGTATGGAACTTTAAGGTATTTTTTTTCATTAAAATATTTTTGCTTGCTCAAGAAATGTTTTTTTTTAGTTTGAAACCTAAACTTGTGTTATTTAGGTACTGTTTTTGTTCTGTTAGGTCTTAAGCTTGCTGTCACTGCCCCTCACTTCTTTTTAGCTCATAGATATGTTGCTGAACGTGTGGAGGGACTTCACCCAAACAGAGAGCTTCATGAGAGTTATGTTGACGTAGAACCGGTAAGACAGTATCTTATTTTTGATTACAAAGATACTAAAATTTTAATTATATATAAACTCAATATATTTGCCGTTGTGGAATAAATTCTGTTAATGAAGTGAATGATTTCATTTGTTTTGCAATGCAAGACTAAGTGTGCTGAAATTATGTCCAGTTCCACAGTATAAACTGAAGTTATTTTACGAAATCAATGTGCAATCTATGTATATTTGCATTCAATAATTCACACGTTCGATAGCTAATTTTGAATTTCTTATAACAATTCTTAATTTGTATACAATTTTCTTACAGACTACTGGTATTGTTCTCGGAGCATCCAGAAAACTCCAAATGAATTTTATATTGGATAAGTTTGAAGAAATGGAGTAAGTTTCTCTCTATTTTAAAATCTGTGTTCAATTTTTAAATGAAAAAGTAAGTTCAAATTACACTTAAAGATGATCAAAATAAGTAAATAATGAACTTGTGTGTATAATTATTTATTCCAACTTTAGATTAAAATTTACTTTCATAAAGTACAATAAAATGTCAAATTTTGAATTTTGTGAATAATCACTATAAATGAATTTCTTTTGCTTATTTTAACTTAAAAGGCCTAAAATTGTTCACAAGCAAAAATGAAATTGTGGAAAATTTAAGTTACATTTTATTTCAGGGATACAAAGCATCTTCCAATGTCAGTTTTGCCTTTACTCTGGGTCGTTGAAGTAAGTTTCTTTATTTGAATCCTCTTAATTAAAAATATTTTCTAAATCGTATTACATGAACTTCCATCACTGTATGGTAATTTTACTGCATATATTGCACATGGGGTTTCAATGTTATGAATCCTTACTTATACACAATATTTAATGTGCCGAAGTAAAAATGATTACCATCCAATAAAGAGCTTGTGTTTTTGTTTTCTGACAAATGTCATACAAGCAAGTTTGCTAATTAAAAGTGAAACTGTATTAAAATAATATAAAATTATTAAAATAGAAAATCTGAATTTTAGCATCTTGGAAAAATAGGATACATTTGATCACAATCACTTGAAATATTTACCCATGCCTGATCATATGTAATCTGTTTCAAAATTACACAAAAAATTGTACCTATATTATATATTATAGTTTTCGACTGAGTGCGTGTAAGTGGCACTTCTGGGCGTATGCAGTTGCAAGCAGATGTAAATCCAGCTTTACATTGACGGTATGCTTATTCAAAACTGAGAACAATTGTATGCAAATATAGATTACTATGCCGCTGTAGTTGCAACTTTTACTTAATTTAACGTGTTCAGTTATAATTGTTGCTTATCCATTCTAGGATCTTGCGCTACAAAACCCAACCAACCAATATATGACTGAAATTTAGTTTGAGGTAAATGAACACTGAGAGAAAACCGTACATACACTTACTCACAAAAGTATGCAACTCGTAGCTTAAGTGAAAAAGAGCTAGTTCTCAAATAAGTATAAGAAAAACACTTTTGGAGAGTGTTGTTTATAGCTTCTGTGATTCAAATCGTAAAGTAATGAAAAATAAACCAAATCATTACATTTTTAAAAAAAAACTTTAAGACTAATTTTGTTAACAACCAGTATAAATTTAAATCGCAAAAGTATGTATGCACTCGGAATTTTTTACTTTTAAACAGGCTGAATGAAACTTTTCGAGTGATTTTTCGTAATTCAGTAAGTTTAGCAAGTTCTGCTACAAACCTTGTAAATTTGAGCCTTAAGTACTTGAACAATTCCTCAATGTCTCCACGTTGAAGAGGACTATCAAAAGTTCTAAAGGATGGAATGATAAAACTCTATAGGGAAAGCAAGTCCCAAAGACAAATAGGTAAAATCATAGGCATAAGCCCTGCAACAGTGGAAAAAGTCATCGAAAAGTTCCAGGTTAAGGGGAAATTCTCTAAGTAAGCAAAGAACAGAACGACAGCCCATTTTCACGGATCGAGAAAGGCGAATTACTGTTTGGAATGGAGAAAAATCCGAAGATTAGTGCACCAAAATTGACAACTGATGTGAAAAACAATTTTGCGAAGTCATGCAATCCTGAAACAATTCGCAGTATGTTACGCAAGGCAGAATACCATGGTTTAAATATGCGAAGAAAACCATTTGTTAGTAAAGTGAATCGTAAAAAGAGAATTTTTGCAAAAGAAAATGTAAAGCATGACAAATCTTTAATTCCGTGCTTTTTCTTGGGTGAAAGTAAATTTAACATGCAAGGGTCAGATGGACACCAAAAAGTTTGGAGGAAAGCAAATGTAGCTCTAGAGCCAAAGAACAAGAGAGGAACTGTAAAACACGGTGATTCGATTATGGTTTGGGCTTGAATGGCAGCAACTGGAGTAGGAAATTGAGTTATAATCGTCGAAATAATGAGTCAATATAACTATTTGAATATTTTAAAGAATAAAGAAGTGCTTCTAAATTGGGGCTCAATAGATATTTCACTTTCCAACAAGATAATGATCCCAAACATACTGCTCGGATTGTTCAGGAATGGATGCTATATAACGTGTGAAAACAGTTGAAATCCCCACCGCAGTCACCTGATCTTAACCCCATTGGACACTAGTGGGATTATCTCGATCGCCAAATTAAAAGTAAGATCAAAACTAAGAATGATCCAATAAAAGGCCTTTTGGAGGAGTGGCAGAAAATACCATTTTCTGTCAACCAAGATTTAGTAAAATCGTGCATATAGATTAAGAGCTATTATAAAGGCCAAACACTATCCAACAAATTATTAATCTTTCCAAAAATTGTGAAATTTGCAATGTAAATGTCTTTGCTTTTGTTTGCATACCAACTTTTACGATGCAATTTGCATCCTATTTTAAGTTAAGCTCATCTTGCTAATTAAATATTTGTATTTTTTAAAAATATTTTAATTTTGTTACCAAAATCCATTTTGCTGTCGTAGAAATAAATTGTTAATTTGAAAACTCTAATATTGGTCTGTTTTTTCATAGGTCATCATCACATACTCTGCATACTTATGTGATTAAGTGTATAAACGTAATACTTTAGCAACACATTTTGAATGATTGATTTTAGTTGTATTGCCTAAAAGTTGATTGCTTAACAGGGGAGTTATTTTACATTTGAACATTATCAAAGAACTTTTCCCAAATTCAAATTTTCATGCAATAGCAATCTACGTATTCTCTTATGTAGAAATGTGAATTGTAACTTCACCGAATTTCTAGTTCTTTACAAAATTACACACAAAGGGAAGAAAAACATGGGGTGTCAGTTGTGTGTGAAAAATACTTTTTTTTTTTTATAGAAGCTAAAATTTATTGAAGTATTACGTGTGTGTGTGTGTGTGTGTGTGTGTGTGTGTGTGTGCATATTATAAATCATTTAATCTTAGAAAATATTTATCTTATTTAAAATATTTACAGGAAGCTTCTGTTACTCCAAAAGTTGCAACTGAATTTACTATTAAAGTTCGAACTCCAATAATTATAGGAAAATCTGTATTGACTGCATGTGTTGTTTTAGGAGTACTTTGGATTTTAACAGCTGGAGCTTCCACACTTTACATCCTTGCAAAGGTAAATTTTTTCTCCCCTTTAGGAATTTGTAGTGTTAATATAATTTTATTCAGTTTATAGTGAAGCTTCAAAACCATATTTATGTGCATACTGTACTTAAAGAAAAATAGGTTAGAAAACGTTGAAAAAATAAATTGTACTGAAATTTTAATTGGAATAATAGGAAAAACACGAAAACCTACTTCAACGAAATATGACTACCTTATTGCTCGGAAATGATGTAAGATATTTGGTATGGCATATTCCTTTCAAATAGTTAAGACTGCTGTTAATTTATTCTCGACATATGCGATGAGGATATTTACAATACATTGCGCTTCTGGAGTGGAACAATGTTTTCCAATATCAAATTGTAAAAGTAAACCTTGATATCTCAGTGATGCGTTGTCTGAACGTATTCAAAGTTTTTTGATCAAATTTAGATTTGAAGATCATATTGACCATTCCTTTCAGCTATATTAAATCTTCAAATATTTCTAAAGTGAGCTGTATAAGGTCCTGAGTTATCAGAAAGAAATCGCTAATAACACAACAAAAGGTGCTACAATAGTTAGAATCTCATCCTCGTATTGACCATGAAGTTATTTTGAATGATGCAAATTCGTACGTCCACTTGTTTTTCTAGCTAACTAGTCCACATGTTTTGTAATAGGAACTTTCTCTAATGAATTTAAGTTATTCCTGGCGTCACTCAGTTATACCAAAACATGTGTGATTAAACTGAATTTAGGTTTATCAGTTAAGAGTCCATATTCTTTAGATCTAATGTCGATGCTGGCAGCCAACCATTTTGATCCTCACCACCTTAAAGGACTGCACACAAAGGTAGTATCAATACTGATGTATATAGTTTCCCCACTTATTCTGCAACACTTTAAATTATGGAAGTTTTATTTGTTTATTATCTCAGTAATAAATTGCTTTTTTTAATTTCGCTAAAATCATACACGCCCTATATTTTTTAATCTGTGAATATCGGTATGTAGGCTATATAAGTACCCATATAATTCTTAATGTTTATAATTTCTTTCTTAGTAAACAGAGTAAATTGATAATTTAAGTAGAATATATTGAAATAGGATTAAAAAAATTAATGAAACTTATTTTAATATCTAATAAATTACTAAAATGTTCTGTCAAAAATTCAAACAAAATCTTTATTTTATATGTTGCATATTTATGCTTAGAATATTTTATACTTAGTATGTTCTTTATGTATGTTACACTGAAAATCAAAGCATTGATCATGTGCTTAGTAAATATTGCTTGCATCTTTCTTTCAGAAGTGCTCGCTTGCGAATATTTAAGAAATTTTGCAGTTTTAGACTGAAAACAGCAAATTTATGAAATTTATTTATATCCAACATAAAGTGTTTCAAAGTCGATCATGTCTAGCAAATTAAAATTCATGTTTTGGTACTATGTCTAGTATCGAATGATCAATCATTTTCAATCCAGTTAAATTACTGCTCAAAGTCTAAAAACATTTTTATATAACAGTATATTATTTCAGACTAAGGTAGTTGCCGGTACAATTAGTGCCTCAATGAACTAGAAATACATTTTCCATATACTCTTCGTTTTTTTTTAGTATGCAACAATTTAATAAATTCAATTTTTAAATTTTCTCTAGTCTACACGTACTGTTAAAACTATATTCAAAATTGAAACACTTTCAAAAATTTTATTTCATTCATTTAAGTACTTCAGTTTCTACTGTTTGATTCTATCGAACTAGAAGCAAAGAGGCCAGTTGGGCAAGCGTATAAATTCGCTTCTCTATTGAAAGGAAAGATTTTTCTTTCGTTTTTACGTTTTCTTTACTGAAGGCTTTCAATTTTCAAGTCTTGGTTAAATGTTTTAGAATTCAAAGTTATCATACTGTAACTAAGCCATTATATAGTTCTTTGCAATAGAAGAAACTTAATAGTCTAGTTTTTAACCGAAATAGTACAAACTTAAATCTAGTTTTAATCTCTAAATGTATCGTGATACAGAACAGTTCACTTATTTCAAAGTAAAATGAGTTAACTTTTTAATCGCACAATATCACTAAGTGTATTTCCTTGAAAAAAATAATACTAAAGAATCAATATTTTCAAAAAACTAATATTGAATGGTAAGCACTTTAAAGTGACTTTTGAGCAAGCTGTTCACACTTCATTAAAAAAACCGCTAATACCGAATAAATTATAACTATTTCTTTGCAAATCTTGATAATTCGCATAAAAAATCTATTTTCTTATGAATGAATCAATTACTCCAGAAAATATTATTAAAATCAATCTTTAAGAAATAATTTTTTTAATTTCATATGTGCATTTGTGTGTGCACATAATACTTCGCAAAACATTTACAAAACAATTCAAAGGAATCAAATAATACAACAATCGGGAGCACTGTTTTCGCTAAAACATAAAATGTTTTTGAAACACTCCAACAAATTTGACATTAAAAATTAAATTTTTTCTGGCTCAATTATCCCTGTCCAATTTGTTCTCGTGTAAGTGACCATAAATTTTCTTAAAAACAAAGCAGTTGGAATTCTTCCTAAGTGGATATACCTATTCAGATCTTGTGTGTGCATTAAAAATCCAATGGCAGTAGCATAAAACTAAATTACTAATCTAAATTCTAATAAACTAAATTCTTTTAAATAAATGATATAACCGATATACAAATCTAGCTGGTTATGGTTAGGGCTCTTGCCTTTGGTTCAGTAGTTCGTGGGTTCGAATCCTACTCTGGGTTTGGATGTTTATGGTTCGAAATCCTCTTTAAGCCATAGGTCCACGTCTAATTAGCCCTCGTGTTCGAAAAATGACAGTTTGGTGACAAACCAAATGATATATAAAAATCTTTTGATTATTGTGCATATAATCAAAAATTTATATTTTATTTCGCAAACGAACGAGATATTATATAAAGTAACCCTTTCTTTCGTATCACAACAAAATTCAGCCTAGAATGTCACAGCTAATGTTAAGCTATATATAAAATATAAGCGAGGCAATTCAGTGTATATGCGACTCTCGTTTATATATTATACATTTCCCTTCTAGGCTGAATTGTCTGGTTAATGCCCAGCTCTAATCTCGTTACTATTAATCAATGGAGAAGAGATGGACGCATTGAATGTTTATCGCTCTTGTCTTCGCTTCTATAGTTCGTGTGTTCGAATCCCACATTGGGCATGGTTGTTTACAGGGTTCGGAAGTGTGAACCGTAGGTCGGTGTCTAATTAGCACTCGCTTGCACAAGGTAGTTGAGTGACAAATCAATATAGACTCATGTCTGCTAAACTAATGGAGTCTTCAGTCGAAAAAAAAATACATCACTAACATACATCATCATACATACTAAGTTTTCACAGCAATTAATCGAAAAGTTGCTTAAGGAAATAACTAATAAAGAAACTAATTAGTACACTTTTATTTCCTTAAGTGTTAACTAATAAAGAAGTTGTAAATTTTGAGATCTTGTAGAAAAACAAAGAATTAGAGTTAAAAAGTTTTAGTTGTTTTTTACGTATCTGTAGAGAAAGTTGAAACTTCAATCTGGTTTCAGAAATAAAATTTTATAATCCTATTTTATCATTAATCTAAAAATACTTCTGAATATGTATTAAACTAAACTAAAAAATTTACAGGAGCAGAAAACAGCAAAAGCTGCTGTTGAAAACAGATACAAGCAATACAAGCAAGTACCACAAAAGCCTGAAGATATACTTAAAAGTGAAAAGAAATTTGTGTAAGTAAATCTTTAATTTTTTCCCTAGAATATTTAAGAGTTCGTTTATTTTATGTTTGAATGTTACTCCTTTTGCTTACCCGGAAGTTTACGAAGAAGTAAAGCGCATTAAAACGTAACGGATTTTGAATGGCAAATAACAGATATGGGTATAATGTAAAAATCGAGAAGGTTAAAAAAGGGTTGGTGAGATTATTGGTTGTCACATATAGTGACAGATTAAGCGATAATACCTTTTAAATATAAAATGACATACGAGAAGGCAGATATTGAGCAGGAAAAGAAACGATTGGCAGCTATACCTTCAGTTTACGGTTACTAATATTTGGATGTCGAAGCTTATTTCTAATTAGACTGCATGATCAGAACCCCATTAGCACTGAAAACATAGGTCCGATTAGTCCTCGTGTGTAAAGTCATGGTTTAGATTTCATTTGGCTGAAAAATGAACTTATTGCCCGCTGACATCAGTAGTAATTAAATTATATATAAAATTTTTACTTCCAGATTTTTAATCTTGAGTAAATTCTTATATAGTAAACAAGATCCTCTATTTGAATCTTAAAATATTAAATTGCACTGGTATAATATTTCCAGTGTCATTTATGATCCTTAGTACAAGCACTCTATACTAAGGTTGAAGAAAAAGCATGTATATAATGACTGTACAAAGAAAAGTAAACAGACTGGAAATTAATAAGAAAAAATTAATTTTAGGTTTTTCAACTTAAAATTAATTTTTTCTTAAGTGTTCAGTTTTATAAATCAGTAGTAAACTTTGTTTCAGGAGAATTTTAAAATTCCTTTACACAATAGGCAATTTCAAATAAACCAATATTTTCAGCTTTTTAATTGGAAGATCTCTGAAGAGAATTATCTGCGAATATTAGTTTTATATCGACTTTTAGAGATATTGTCATTTTTAAAAGGTAATTTTCCATTTGTAATACCAGAGATTACTCTATTTTTTGATGAGTAGATAATGATTTCCTAGAAACTTTTCACCCTTATGTATGTCAAGTTTAGTAGTAAAATCTAATCTGCCATGTTAGCGATGAAGTAGATCTTCATTGTTAGAATAGAATTAAATAATCGAGAGTCGGATCTATACTTTGAACTATCTTATCTTGCATTTATACAAGTAATTTTTAAAGACAAACTAATTGTATTCATGTTTTGATTTTTGTAATCATTTATGTACAAGCTCTAACGTTAAAAAAAATTTTAAATAACTAAATTTGAGAAACTTGTTGTACAAGAAAGCTATGAAAATTTGATATATATACTCCATATTTAATGTGTGAATAACCACTAATAATATATGTACACATACTTGAATGATAAAATTTTTTACTTTGATCAAATTTGAGATTAGTAGTAACACTCATAAATGTATCTTGAAGTTTTTGTAGAAAATAAAATGAACAAAGAAAACTAGATATAAGGACATTTTTGTGGAATGTTGAAGAATTACGGCAACCAATGACTGAATATGGAAATAAATTACTAATGTCTATAAATCCTTTTATCCACCGTGGCAAGAATAATTTCCTTATGACAACTCTTTTTAACGACTTGCATATATTTGAATTGAAAAATATTAATACAGCTATAATTTGACGTTAAATTTCAACAACGCAGAGAAATGGTAGATTACTTGTAATTTTTAACGCTTGCTCATTTAAGGAAAACTTTCTTAAATTAGTCTTGGACCGTAGCATATTGGTATGACAGTACTTGAGAATTTTCATTTCGACAAGTTTGATTCCAGCCACTATTGAACAAGTATATATGCGTGCAAAAATCAGAAACCTAACAACCATTTTTTATAACACTTAAGACACGTAAACACGACCCACAATCTATGAAAACATCTTTCGGAAGTAATTTATGCGCTACAAATAAAAGTACTTATGTTAATATGTCATCTCAATATCAGTTTTACCACTACGAAGTGCTGATGTTAGATTAACTCGCCTTCGTATCGGACACGCACGTTTCACACATAGACATTTGTTTCTAAGCGAATTAAATCATTATTGGGAAACGTGTGATGAGCCATTCACTGTTTATCATATTTTAATTTCCTGTTAAAATTTTAACCAACAACGTTTACACTTTTTTAACTGATATTTTAACCTTATGATTTTGCTTGGGGAGCCACCCCACAAGAACCTATTCGCCTTTTTGAGGGCAATAGGTTTTTACATTATATTTAATTTGTACTATATAAATTTTAAAATTATATACATATTTTTAACCTCCTTTTTTGTATTTTAAATTTGGATTTTAATATATATATATATACACACTGATTTTTGTTTTTTTAAATTTTAATGTTGCTTGGGTTTCTAAAAAAACGAAAATAAGTAAATGAAATGTAATTTGAAGCAGAAATGAATATCTGCTTCAAAATTTAATTTTGGCGCAGCATGTCCGCTTTTGGACCTTGCGCCATAAAACCAAACCAACCAACCTCGATTCGATTGCAACTATTGTTGAACTACGGGAGCTTTTATTTGTTAAGCTGCATTTTGTGCACAAAATTGTCGGGTGGTTTCTTCACATCTCAGGGGACACTTGAAGGGTACTGCATTGCTTTATTAATTACAGTGAATTCTTGAGCATACATGTACAATGTATCTTATATTTGCCGAATTTTTGTCCGATGTGATGAATAGTTCACTATTCCTTTAAATATCGTAACACTGATTTACATATCTTTTAAAAACATTGCTAAAACTATCCCTAAAGTGTTTTGTATTTCACTTTTAATAATATATATATATATATTTTACTTTACAGAAATGCCTAAGACTTTCTTCAAACTTGAAGCATTACTTTATTGATAACTGCTTATAAAGCAAGATTTCTCTTCATACTTGACCTGTCATGGATGTGCCTGAAGTTCCTTCATCAGATAACTAGGACGAAATCAATTTTCTTGCTGTTTACAGGAAGATACAATTTTTATAGCCATGACACAAAGTGGTATTTTATTGAATTTCCTCATTCAAAGACTTCACAAACTGCAGTACATTCACGTTTTCAAAGTTGTTTCATATCAGCTTAACATCCATTTATATCAAAAAGGATGGATAAAGTGCAGTGTTTCATTTTTGTGATTATTACTCGTAAATGTCATTGTAAATGTATCGGGTGTCTTTCAAACCAGTTTGTCATACTCATTTAATCAATAACTAGAGTTTAGTTTGTTTGCTTAAAAAATTTTTTTTGAATACTTAGTGGTCAACAAAATAACTTAGCATTAATTTGCTTATGAAGCAAATTATATTGATTTTGTTTTCAGTCTGGACTTAAATTAGTATCTGAGATACGTATAGTCTATTAATGTAACCTTCTGACCAGGCATCCACGATTATTTATCATATATTTATATTTTAAATAATACATCTGTAATTACAACTAAAACTCATTCTAAAACTTATACATGAGCATCTGTTAAGGGTTATCACAATGTAAATATTTTATACAGGCAAATATATTTTAAATGATTAATTTTAATGATTGAGTAAAAATTGGCAGTAAGAATTTTTAAACTGCTTTTGAGCGTAATTTCTATTCATTTCATATTACATAGATTACAAACATGTGATTGAAAGACTAGCTTGAAAATAATCAAGCGACTATGAATGTCAGATTAAGAATTCATTGAAATGATTCCATAAACTGTAGTGTGATAAAAATAGAAATCTGGTGCCAACAGCAGTGTCTACTTGGTATTTTTATTCTTCTATTTCAGTTGTCTAATGTCAATAGTTGGACAGTTTTACTTGTAAAAACAAAACATTGATTGTATTTTCAAATAAAATTTTTTATATTTGTCGTATTCTCTTCATTTTCATATTTTCGTTATAAACTTAGCAAATAGAATTTTTTAATTTTAAAAAAGAAAATTACGCCTTATAAAATGATCAAATTTTCATACTGAAATACAATTCATTGCAACACAAATATGCACCGGAATTACTTAATTGGAATTTCCACAGCACAGTCAACCCTCCTATAACTCGGTGAGTGCGTATCGCGTTATATGGAAACCGCGCTATAAGGAACTCGGATTTAACCGTACAAATCAGGCTAATTCGTAGCGCGTTCTATGCAAACCGTCTACCGTGTTGTATGGAAACCACGCTATAAGAAACTTAGAAGTAATACAAGTCACATCAGTCGTGCCTCGTTATATGGAGACCAATAAATACAAAAGAAAAGATTAAATAAAAATTTATAATATAAGAGTTCATATGAGGAAATGATCAAAAAAATGAATCAAAAACTAAACTAAAAACTGTTTTCAACAAAAACAGTTTTGTAAAATTGTGTATTCTTTCAACCCTTATCCCTGCTGTCATATACGAGTCGCCCAACTCACCTTCTTTTAATGAGCAAAATGTCTCACTCACTTGTTTCATCTTCACATTGTGGTTTACGATTGTAGCTTTTTCTTCCAACTCCGCTAAAACATCTCTATAGGGAGCTAGGCAATTTCTTAACTCTTCTAAACTTTGTGTTGCGCACCGTTGAATGATCTGTTTGAATTAAATGAAGTTCTAATTCTTTAGCGAAATATAGCCCTTGTTTTTTCACATCTTATAAATCGAGAATGGGCATCTATTCGTTTTTCTTTTTTTTCGTTTATCAATGCATTTAAGGTGGGTGCATCAATTCCATTTCTTTATCTAAAACTTCTTACCCGAGTACTGGTTCTCTTACATCCTGATGGTTTACTGCAAATTCTTCATCGCTTAAATGAGAAGCAATGTTTACTATTTCTGTAACTAGAAGTGAAATTGTAGAATCATCTTGTATTGCTTGAACCATTTGAGGTAAAAGAGGTTTCAAACACGCAGTAAGCGTTGATGGTTTAATTTCCGCGCAAGATCCGACGACACGGTTCTAATAAAATTTTTAAAATAGAAAACCTCTTTCTCTTAAAGTGATATAAACTTTTTTTAATCATTTTCTTGTTTCTTTTGTGTTTGACATGATGCAAATCTAGGATTAATTATGTTAATAATAAAAATGTAGGTTATATTGGAACAAATGAATATTACTAACTGTACTGTATAATGTTGCCCAATTATAATTCACAAATTAAGTGATTGATCAAGCATGAAAAAGTTAAGCGCGAAATCAAGGTGCATGCCAATTTTTAGAAAGAATTGGTCACCAACGACACGTGCTGTGAAAGAACTGAGACGACTGAAACCGATGCAATAAATAGCCAAAAGATATGCTTGAATGTTTACATAAACATATCCAGTTAAATCCATTCATCCGGTGCACGGAAAGAATTGATAGGACGCTGTTGAACGGAAACCGTGCTGTAAGAGTACAGCGTTATTTGAAGGCTGTCGCAATTTTAGTTCCGCGTTATAAGAGGGTTGACTGTGTATATCTGTCATTTTGACTGTCAACAAATAAATTAGTGAAACATGGTTAAAACAAATTAGACTTCCTCATAGTAAGTGCCGAGCTATCAGTTGAACGGTTATAGTGTTATAATGCCACTCGAAGTTCAAAATTTAAACAAGGAAATCGAATCTTAAATATCCTGTTGTGCTTAGTATAAATCGATTGAAAATACAAAATTTAAAGAAACCGAGCCACTGTTCAATGTAAAAATTTTTTAAGTTGAAAAATTCACAAATGTTAAAATAAATTGTTAACAATTGAAAGGCTTTTAATGTAAGAACCCTTTCAGTTGACGGAAAAGTAAACTTAAAATTATAAATCGAAAGATGTAAAAATTCGAATATGATCAATATTAAATATTGAGTCTTACAGCAGCAAACAAAGAAAATGAAACTCTTGCGATGGTTATTTGATAAGCATACTTTTTTAATTGCTCATACATTATTGGTGACAATGAAAACTTAGACGAACTACTAAATTATATTTTTCGAAAGAATAAGTTTCATGTCAAAGTTAAAACTTTACAAAGTTTATTCAGTGACCAATTTTCTATGGTATTGAGGATGTATCTTGAAATGCCATCTGGTTTCGAAATGTATCCCGAAGCTGAGACATTTATGAACAGTGGTTATTAAAGAGCGTGTCTTAAATTCCACATGAATGAAGTACGTGCAGGATATCAAAAACTTTTTTATGGCTTCAAAACAATTGCTGTAGCACCAATTGCAAATATGAGTTTTTAGATAATAATGTAGAGAAATGTCGCATTTTTTGTCATACACGCGACTGATAATACTGTCATTTTAAATCTGATAATGTTACGCTTATATAATTCTAGAAAAATGAGCTACTCTTAATTTTTAATTCTCTTCCTGTAATCTGAATCTTTCACAATAGTTTTTAAAAAGGAATTAACTAGTGGCAGAAGAATTAAACTTTGGATTTTTCAACGAACATTCAAGAACATTCCTTCGCAAAAGTTTTTCAACATTCTTTCGACCAACTTCGATTATAAAGACTCGATATTAAAATCAATACATTTTTAATATAAAAATTAAGGGAATGATTTTAAAAATTTACTAACAGAAACTAGGTTACAAAATCAATTTACAATAAATAAAATTTTAAATTGACTGAAGAAAACAGGTTGGTTGAATGAAAGACTTAAAACTTTATTTTTGAACTGCAGGTAACAATTATAATTCTCTTCACAAGAAAGGCAACTGAATACCCAGTTTATACCAAAGTTGTTTTCGAAGCTTGATGTATCTGACAAGAAAAATTATATTTAAGAGTATCGAAAGCGTTACATACATTAGATGTGTCAGATTCAATTGGGACGAATTTAGCAAGTATTACATCATCCTCTCTCTTTCGAGATGAACGGTATTCCGACTGAAAATAAATCCTTTAATATTGCACAATATTTGCTACGTGAAGAATAAATTCTCAATTTATAATTAATGATAGTAAAAATTTCTATGGTTTTTGTGCCTCTGGAATCGTGGAGTGATTTCTTAAATTTATCAGGATTTTCATTTACAACAGTTATTTATTGAACTCTCAAATAATTTGTAGGGATGAGTAGAATTTTGACATCTCTGCTATATTTTAAGAATTTGGAGATTTAGGTTTGCATTTCATAACTGTTACACAACTTTGATAACAAATCAGTCGTCGTATCAGCTGAAATTAAACAACTTGTATACGACTTTGGCAAATTAAAAAGGTGTGTGCAGTGGAAGTTGAATTTCTGATAACATAGTATATCCGAAATATCCATCTTTTGACAACCCAGCAAATGAGATTTTGCCATTTTCTCTATACACTCAATAAAATTATCAATATGTTAGGATTGAATATTTTCCGAAAGAGATGTATATTTTAATGGGAATTTGAGAGTAGTTATCTGAAATTGGATTTTTTGGAGAAGGATATTACACGGTTCCACCCAGGTAAATTTAAAGTGATTCTAAAATATGTTTCGAATATATTTAAACACAGTTTTAGAACTAACGAGTTCGTAAAAGTGTTAGAATATTGAATAAAACTAGATTTTTCACGAGTTGTATTAAATGAAATCTTGAACTACAAATTTTATTAGAAAGACTTCCAAGGTATTTGTTGCTTTGTAAGCTATATTTCTTAATCTCACACATATACACACAAACGAAAAATTTCAAACTTTATAAAGTTACCTAAAATTTTCAATTTGTCATCCGATGAAATTTCACTGTTGTCGATATGAGGGGAACAAACTGGGATTTAAATTATCCCCGATAGTAATAAAATTTGTGTTCAAGGGAACTTGAAACTTCAACTACTGAAGAAGCTAAAATTAATGCTTCAAAAATTTCAGTTTATGAAAAGACAATGCAAGAAGCAACAAACAAAACTAACACTTTTGCTCATCTGGACAGAAATAAAAGGAGGTAAGTAACTTACCTACGTGAGTAAGACAATGAAATATCAATGAAGGATTAGAAGAAACTTGCAAATATGCAACAAAAATATCACAATTCTCAAAAATTCAACCAACAAACCTTTCCAAGAGACAAATCCCATGATTGTTAAATTTTACTGGAAACTATTAATCTGGGTAGGACTTATCTTTTCCAGATTCGACGATTAACTTGGGATTATTAGTAAACAAAGAGTTCAAAGAATCTATTTATACGAGTAACACTAAACTTATATGTTTCATATTTTCGTATTTGTAAAAGAGCAAAATCTTCTAGAAATATATATAAAAAAAGAAATTACCTGTATACTTAGAAACGACATTATGTATATTAGCAAAAAAAGTGAATTGCCAATATATGTAATAAATTTTCTACTAAATCGAACAAAATTTCAAATTACTTTCTCTGATACTGATTATTCTTCAAAATTTATTTCTTGCTCATTATTAACTAAAAGGCAATCAAAAATGGATGTGCAAAAAAAACTTTTCATGATCGGTTCATTTCCTGGATATTCTCTTACAGTAGATTTTTTCGAGGTACGAAATTTTTTTAAAGACTCAAGAAGGAGCTGTACAAATTGGAGAAAATGTTGACTGATGCGAGCAGTGTGCGGTTGGGCATTATCCTGCTGATAAAGAGCATTAGGCAGCTCCTGAAAGAAGGGATGTATCGCTGGTCACAGCATATCATCCACGTCACGTTGGGCTGTCAAAATGCCGTAAATATGAACAAGGTGATCAGGAATCGTACACAGTGACGTCCCAAAGCATGATGCCACGTTGTAGCGCAGTGGAGTATTCCACAATTGCTGCAAAATTGGACCTGTCTCCACATCGATTCCATTCTCGTAAGGGACAACTGTCATTGAAGAAACAGAAGCGTGGCTCATCTGAGAAGATTATCCTGTGACCCTCCATCGTTCACATCGTTCTAATCCTTCCCCATTCCAGTCGTAATCATTTATGCTTTGAAGTCAATAACAGTTTTTTAACAGACGACATGAACGTAGGCCATTAGCAACAAACGGCGGCAAATGGTTCTGTTCGATATGGAGCATTCAGGGTGTTATGCACATACTGCAGAATTTCGGTAGACTAGCTTTGTGTGTGTGAGAGAGAGATTTATATATAGTATTTTCAAAAGTAGTCCAAGGTATTGGTATCTAAGGTGTATAGAGTTAGTGAATCCAATAAAATTAAGGCATATAGTAAAAATATTTTGTATTGCAATGCCTTGAAAAAACTCCATGTTCTGCCTATAGTATACCTCGTGGTTTGTTATATGTGGAAATTTGCAATAAAAATCCCCATGTTGAACATTCCAACCAAAATACAGTAGCAACATATCTATTGGAGTTATTCCTTTCCCATACAAATTCTGAACTTATATTGAGCTTCCAATGTAGTGTGAGGAATTTTGGATAATTACATTTATATAATGAACAATCGAAGCTGTTTCAAGACTTTAAGGATCCAGTATAGAAATTCAACCCAAAAAAGATAACTAGCTTTAGCTAGAAATTGGAATTTATTCGCAGATTGTATGTCTATTCAGACCTCATTCAGAAATTCACAGTTGAGCGACAAACAAACGAAACTAGCTTCATTCATGAAAATTGCTTCATTTTAGTATTTAGAATTTCCTACGTCAGTCAGCACTAAGCACATGTGCTAGTAGAAAAATCTTCAATTTCAGCGTTTGCATCAAGGCTTAACTGCTTCAAAATAAGAGAGTGACCAACTATATTTTTGAAAGTGTATTCTTTGTCATACTTCTAACTTTAAATTTAGTGAGTTCACTGAATGGTAAAAAGTCATCGCGCACGCAATTTTTCTAAAACCTTCTTTCCCACTTTCTTGATATTTATTTCTGTGACTCTTTCAGAATTAAATACCAAATTATATGACAATTTGCTTCAGTGTACATATCAATATCTCAAAGTTTATATTAACACTTCAAGGCAATATTCTGAACAGTTAAAATATATCATAAAGTTTGTGGCATGCAAATTTTTTTAATGCAGGGTTTATACAGATTCTGAAGTAACAAATGACTGGAGTTTCGTTAAATTTTTCGTCATCGAAATTCACAAACCCTGAATAAACGATTATTATTTTTGACCAAATATCTGTTATCAAGTGTAAACATAATATTAACTATATTTTCGAATAATGATAGTTATAAATGTATGTAAAAACGGTGGTCAGTGTGATTGGAAAAGGTGTTTCCATGACTGGAAGGTGATGCATTCTGTACCTGATCCAATAAAAGATCCGTCATTTTCATTAATGAGACTGAGACACGTAAATATGTCGTGGTTACAATGCCCTTCCACTGAAATGGTGACGCGTGGAGAGATTGGTACCAATTTAACTGTCGACTTCACCACTTAACCATAGTTCAAAATAAGGAGGTGATTGATTGTAGTTAGTGGCATTTTAGTCGATAGAGATAGACAGCTGGAAGAATATAACAAGCAATGTATGTTGAAACTAATAAAAATATTTCTGACTTAATTATAATTTTTCAGGAATCCAGCTGGTTTGGATGGTGGGTGGGTAGTCACTTTCTTATACTTAATACTATATATTTTTTTAAGTTTAACTACACACATTACTTTAATTATTTTAATTTTATTTCGAACTCCTTCAGAGAGGGAGTTTTCCATTGATTTTTCGTATTTTATTTCAATGAAGGTTTAACTTAGAAAATCCCATTTTTCTCTGGAGACTTTTAAAGAATGAAAAATTCTTAATGGAACAAATTATTTAAAATGTTTTGAAAACGAAATCAGGAAAATGCATTCCTAAAAATGATCCAGAAGAGTGAAAAATGAATTAAAAATTCCAGAAAACAAGAAAATTAAGTAAATGATTTTTACTAGGGATTTGGTAAAGGTTATTTTTTTATCAATAAAAGATCCTCCTGTATCCATTCAATAAGATTGAAGAACTCCAGAATATTCCATTTGCACCTAATTTATAGCCGAAAGTACTATTACAAGTTTTCTACTTCACTATAGCAGTTCCCCTTATAGACGCAGTTCAGGAACTTGTGGAAGAAAATAATGTAGAATTTTTGAACTCAACAGAAAATCTTTTCAATCAAAAAATCTTTAAAAATCAACAAAATTTCTTTCTTTCTTTCTTTCTTTCTTTCGATCGATCGATCGAAAGAAAGAAAGAAGAAATATATATATATATATTTAATTTTTGGGAGTTCTTCTGACCTTAGTTATTCAAAGAAAGCTTTTTGAAGTCCTATAAGCTTTTATTATCCATAGAAAACAATATATTTAAAAGATTGGATCAAACGGGTTGTGGCTTTTTATAGTAGTTTCAACTCCAAGAACATTTTCTGCTTATCATAATTTTTTCAAAGTATTTACAGAGGAAAGCACAAATTTTTTATTCAATTTTATAAATAAGATCAGCAGTGACTACTCAAAAAAAAAAACATTAATTTAATTATTTAACTATCTTTAACAACAGTAGTTAAATAATTAAATTAAAAGCTATAAAATGAAATTAATAATTTTTAGTTCATGCTTACATCTTTTCTAAATTATTTTGTATTGCAAAGTATTTTCTAAATTTGCATAGAAAAGTTTGCAAAATTATGCACTGTAACAGAATAACACCCCCTAATGGTCAAAAACAAATTGACACAGTATCAGAAGAGGCCATGGTGGCCTGATTGGTTAGGGAGTATTTCTCATTATCGGAAGGTAGTGAGTTCAAATCCCTGCCGACCGAAGAACCGTAGTGTTCACTAATAGCGTCTGGGGCACGTTAAAACTGGGCATGGTTGCAATTTCCTCCCACTGAAATGATATTGGTGGTGATAGGCCAAGTATTGGGAATCTTCTGCTTGGTCCCTGCTTCAAAATCACAAACATTTCACCCGGCTGCTTCTATCTAACTGGTAAAGCCCAATTCAGGGCTAGGTACAGGGAAGCATGTTGGTGCAACAACAGTATCAGATGAGCTCTAATACTAGAATCTGGTACCGTTCGAAGATGTCTGTTAGAATTGCTTTGTTCTGGTGTTATAATGTTTTCATATTAATACTGTGTTGTGTTTTCATATTAATATTGTGTTGTGTCGCTCACCCTGTCCAGCGGTCAGCGTGCCAGATAGGGAAGTCCTGGGTTCAAATTCCTGGTTCAGGCATGGATGTACTGTCTCTATTCTTTCCTTGTATGAATAGATTGTGAATGGTTGTCTACTCTATAAACGGGGATACCTATGCCAGGTGTGTACTGAGGAAGTCGAACTCCACGCTAAGTTACGGTTCACTAGGAAAAGTGGAGCACCGCATCCCATATCACCTGCCTAGCTGGCACAAGACAACAACAGCATATTGTGTTGTGTGTGTGTCGTTCTCTGCCAAATTTTTCTTGCCCTATCTTTCTTTAATAAGTAGTTTTATATTATTAGGTATATTTGAATTTTTATTTTTTCGCTACAGTTGATGACTCAACATGCGCTTCTTTAAATTTATCTGTTGATTCCTCAACTGTGTTATACAGGTTTGCAATATTTTTAATTGGTGAAAAATTTAAGATTTTATTATTTAGAATTTCCTGATGTTTGTCCCAATTTGTTTCTGTTTCTGATTTGGAAAATTCATGCCAAAACAAATCATAACAGGTTTATGATCAGACGAAAGATCACTAAGATAATCTGTTGTGAAATTAAAGTTGAAATCTCTGGCATTGCAAAATCATGGTCTAGCATTGACTGAACTATAAGAAAATCTAGGTGGAGTATCAGGTACAATTGTATTTAAGTTAGCTTTTCAATAAAGTTAATAAGATGGTTACCACGCGCGCGTGTTCTTCACTGGTGGAAATGCAATTAAAGACACTCAAAAATTAACTTATTTTTCATATAAAAATGCATATTTTTTGAATTACCTTTATTTGAATCACATTTTTAGTTTTCAATTATTCAGTGTAAAAAAGTTGCAAAAAAACTTACTTCAGTGAGAAGTTAGATCATTTATCAAAAAATCTGAAATTTTGAGTGGAAATGCAATTAAAGACACTTGATGTTTTTCGAACAAATTTATTAATTAAAGAGTGACACCTCCATTGCTTACAATTACTTCTTGCATTCTATTTGGATCGATTTCACAAAATTTTGAAGATAATTTAACGACAAATTTAACCATACACACGAATTTTGTCTTTTAAGTCCATTACTGACTCAAAGCGGAAGTATGTTATCAATCCCCAGATGTTTTCAATAGGGTTCAGATCGGGAATCTAGCTGGCCAGTCCATAAACTTGATGTTTCGTTCCATGAGAGTCTTTTGTTGCTTTAGTTGTGAATGCTTGCATTGTCTTACTGAAATATCCTGAAATCTTTATCCATATCTTCGGCAACAGAACGTTATCTAGGAGTTCAATATAATCGGAAGAATTCATTTTAGATGTGATCCAACAAATGGGGTTGTTCCATAGCTCGAGAAAGCTCCCCACACCATCAATGTGCCTCCACCAAAATTGCGGCTAACAAAAATCTACTTTTTGGTTCCTATGCGATGGTAGTAATACTCGTTTCGATCTGGTCCATCTAAATTAAACATTTTCTCATTACTGAACACCACATTGTTTCATTCAGAGACCCAATTTGCATGTTTTTTGCAAATTCCAAATAAGCCTTTTTATGCTGAATACTAAAGAGAGGCTTGCGATGTTTTTGCGCCCATATAACAACTCCAAATTGACTAATTATCTGATTCCTCGAGTTGTAACTGACAGGCAAAATCTCTTCTAATTTTAGTGGAATTTACTTTAGGTCTTACTACCTCGCAAATTATCTGCCGCTTTTGACGGTCACTTAATTTACTTCAAATACCTCGACGCCTCTTAACTCCATACATATCATCTAACTCCATACATCTGAAAAATTGCACACAACAGGTGGAGAGCTCTATTAATTTTCTCTGCAATTGACCAAGATGAGTAGCCTTCTTCCTTTAAAATTCGAAATTTCGATCGCTCATCTATCGAAAGCCCAATGTTACGTCCCATTCTATAACTACCTTTGAATAAAAAGTGTTTGAGTCAAGATGTCTTGAAATATTTAGTATCAGACACACTAAGGACTACAAACTGTTCCTTTTAAGCACTTTAGAAACAAAAATGAAGTGGTAGATAACTAAAATTCTAGATTTAAAGTAAGTGTCTTTAGTTGCATTTTCACTGGAAATATTGGATTTTTTAAACTAAATGATGTAAATACTCACTAAATTAGTTTTTCTTTGCAAATCTTTTGCACAAAATGATTGAAGACAAAAAATTCAATACAAATAAATTTAGTACAAAAAAAATATGGGCATTTATATGAAAAATAAGTGAATTTTTGAGTGTCTTTAATTGTATTTCCATCAGTGTATACCAGTGGTCGGTATTTAAACCTGACTTGGTGTGAAAATCTAAGACTTTTGCCAGATTACTGGAAGGCTATCTTGCTTAATACAGGTCCTGGAATTTTCGTAACGGATCTTACCAGAAATATCGATTTGTCACCAAGAATCTCGCCGAAGGTTTATAAGTCGCACAATCACTAGAAATGCTGTTTTTAATGTTTTTTAAATTGCGCGATTTTTACCCAAAATGTGAGTGTTTCATATCCATATAAGATATTTAAGACAAATACACGTAACGTTTAGAAATTTGTAATATCTTGTAAGGACATGAGAAAATAATACTTTTTGGTCCATTATAATGGAAATTCCAAAAACTATAAATAGAAATAAATTCTCAAAGTTGCTAAAATTAAAAAAAAGTACAGAACTTAAGAATTTTTAATTCAAATTCAATTCTTGGCAATTCAACATTTCCCAATAATCTGCTCAAAACTACAAGAGTTTCCAAAGACCCTAAAAAACCAATGAATTTTCAGGAATTGCACAATTCCAGTAAAATGAATAAAGTAAAATTGTTATGACAAAAGAAGAAGTTTTTACTAATATTTATCTGATTATTTACAGCTTTGTGTGAATACATTCCATTTGGACTGGGTTTACTAAAATTGATATCAGGAAATGTCACACACACATACTAAGATTTTCAATATAACATTTAATCATTTTTGAAAAAATAAGGAAAAAGAAAAAATTTCAACTATAAGTTTTTTTGTTGCTTTATTAAGGAGAGAAAAAACTTTGAGGTACATATTGGCAGTGTTACAATGTAGTTATTCAAACTAAATATTCTACCTATAATGGTTCATTACAAATGAGTTTTTTTTTTTTCAATGAATGAAAAATTCATATTCTTTATTCCATGTCAAATTGTTCATTACTACATTCAAGATCATATTCCTCATATTCTTCATCTTCATTTCTTTCTTTCTCTTCCTCTTTAAACAAAGGTGTAGCTTCACCAGGATGGTTACTGTCGTCATTTATGGGAGCATCTAAAGGCATATGAATGTGTGTAGATGAATCTACTCCATCTTCTGAATTCGATAACATTTGAGACACAGATGTAGAAATAATACCCATTGGAGACATTAATATAGGATTTGAAGCAGAGGCTACTCCAAATGAAGGTAGCAACATTTGAGGCATAGTAGTTACAGCAGAAACTGGAATCATTTCAGGCATAACAGGTGGGTCTGGAACAGTTGATGAAACAGTGTGTACTGAAATTTGAAGAAAATAAAATCTTTGAATCACTTTGATAATTTATGAAATATTCCTGATAAGACAATATGAATTGTAATTCTGAAAGTCATTACTATAATTAAAATTACAGAATTCATTTGAAAAATTCAAATGTTTAAGATATTTAAATATAAGACATACAAATAATTTATAAACAGTTTTTCAATAACCACAAAATTGGATATAACAAAAAATGTTAAAAACAGCTATAACAGACCATAAGCAAATAATGAAATGAGATGCAACCAGAATTACAAAGTTTCAACACTAAAATAAAATTGACATCAATTTAAAATTATAAACAATCAGATTAATTAAAAACGATTTTCCACATTTATTAACTACAGAAATCCAAACAAAATTCAATAGAAATGTATGAATTATCAAGTCATAATAAAGTTTGTCATATTTAATATCAAAAAAAGAAAATGGTTCACAAGAAGTGTAGAAGATTCTTAGTTCTCGAAGTAATCTTCATATGCTTCTAGCAACTACAGCATGTATCACGAATTATGGAATCTCATAGCAGTGAAACTCAGGGTTTTAGATGCAAAATAGTGTGAGTAATCTGTAAGTGTTTCACACCAACCTATTACATTGATCTCAGTTTCGTCCACCTGAAATTTTAAAAATAATGACTCGTAGCACATTTTCTTAGCACTATCTCCAAACGCTTGACATAATAGGCGACTAGATGTAGTAGTCGAGAAGATTACTTTAAAGTAAAAAAAGCAAACGCTAAACACAAACTTCTTGGACACTTCCATTTGTCTTCTCTATTGTAAGAGTTAAAATTGATAAAAAAAAATGTTGACTTCCTTTTACAAAAACTGATATTCCTACTCTCAAACGTGTTTTCAACCGCATAATACATTTATTTACATACTTATTTTCCCTACATACAATGGCAAAGGAAAAATAGCAAGAACTATATTGGTTACCTTATATAAATAAATAAGCAGATAAACTTAACAAAATTTTCTCAATTTATTTTTCTTAGACATTTACTACAAATTGATATGTTTGAAAAAATTAAACTGTATGTCTGCATGCAAGCCTAGCTTAAATTACTTAAATCAAATAAAAACATAGAAATTATTTCAAAATTAGGAATTTCAAATAATATAATTTATTCTATCAGCACATTTATACTTGATGCAAGAAAGCTTTGATTTCTCATTTACATTTGTATATTTCTCATTATTGATGAAATAATTTAGTGCATTTTCTCATTTGACTTTTTATTTCTAATCTTTAAAACAAATAATTGTATTATTTGACTCAGGCATTCCTCAATGATATAAGTTAATATTGGAATCAATTTTAATGGTACATTTTCACATCATCTAAAATTTTTAATATTTCACTTAAATGTTCACTTGAAAGGCCTGCTTTACTGTCTTTGGAGAAAGTTGATTTTAGAATTTATTTGCATAGAGTTCGTCAAAATAAAATTTGCTTAATAGATATTTCAAATTTTTTAAAACACAATTTAAGAGAAAATGTTTTCATTTATTTTATTCTAAAAAAAAATTCTTGATTATATCGACTTTTCAGTATGATTTTTAATTGAAATTCATATTTTTTTATTTCTTAAAATTATTTAATGATCAGTTAAAGAATCTCTGGAAAATTCTGGGAAATAAGCTCTCCATAGGAGTTTCATTGTAAAGTAAGCTTTACTCACTCTGAAATCAAAGATTCGTTTTAATTATCTTATTTCGATTCTTACCACATGTCGTCAGAAATATCATTGCAACATGTGTTTTTACCTTATTTTCATTTAAATAAATTTTAGACTGAAATATTATAAATTGTTCAGCTGCTACCTTGTTAAATTATTGTACTTATTGTTGTTTTGAAACAAGACTACCACTATTTAAATTCAAAGGAAATTAATAAAAACAATTTCAGAAAAGTTACCTCTAGTAGAATTTCAGTACTTTATAAAAGTGAATACTTGAAACAAAATGAAAAAACTTACAGAGAAGGAAAGTAGGTATATCATATAACTGAATTTTTAAAAAATTATGTTAACTTTAGTTAACATATATAATTTAATAAGTTTTTATTTTTCATAAACTGAATAAAATTTAAAGAATATTCTTAACTATGAAGCATAGATACATAATAAGTACAACAGAAATCCACATCAGCTAACACAAACAATTGAAAATCTCAATTTTGTAAGTTCAAAATCAGTAACAAAGAAACTTTTTTCAAAAGGTCTAATAAACTCAATTTGCTTGGAAGTTCAAAAGTTGCTTGAATGAAATACAGTTTATCTGCACAGTTCAACAAATACTTTAATTATTTCATTTAACACCCAAAAACAAAGTAATGAATTATCCAATTTTTTTTAACCAATTTTCATCTAGTTTAAAATCTCCATCTACTATCAAAAGTGGATATTTTTTCATAAAAAAGTTTTTTTATATTGTTTTCAAACCAATGCATATTTGAGTAAATATCATATAAACAGTTTATTATTTTACAAATATTAAGTACATTTTCTTTCCCTTCATTTTAGCATTACGAATTATTTTTGATTGATAAACTTTCTTTTTTAGAATTTAAATGAAAAGTAATTAATTTATTCATCTCATTAAGAAAAACTTCAACCATATTATTTATTATTTTACATCCATCTTACTTACAGTTTCATCAATATTAAAACACATCCGATTTTCTCACGACTCCTTCATGCTTTCAGCCACACCACAAGCTGTTACAAAACTGCACAAATTTTTTTCATATTCAGTTTGAACAAAGCGAATTTATTGTACTCATTGTTGTTTTGAAACAAATATTACAATTTATTATTAGCTGATCTCTGCTTGAGTTATGTAGTTTTTAAAACTAAAGTAAATGTAAGAGAAGTTTTTCACTCAAACATACAGTGATGATTATTTTGAGTTCAGTAGCTTAATTGCACACAAGAAATTCTAAGATTTTTAAGGTTGATGTCACAACTATCTCATCACAGTAGTCCCAGATTGTGAGAATAATAAACCTCATTCTGATGACAGTCAAATTTCAGATTAAACTAACCTCATTCTGATGACAGTTAAATTTCAGATTAAACTAATCTTAATTTCTCTACTGAATTATTTTTACCTACTGATTGGAAGAAAATTTTACATTAAAAATTTCTCTTCAAACATAATTTTTGAATTTAAATCACAAATTCAAAAATTTCAAAAGACAAAAAGTGTAAAAACAGCTATAACAGACCATAAGCAAATAATGAAATGAGATGCAACCAAAATTACAAAGAATTATAAGGAATTGAGGATGCCTAAATGAACCCACTTTCTAAATGGCAGTTGTGAATTTTGAAATAGAATTTGAAAAGTAGATTCATTAAAAAAATCAGTATTCAAGACATAAAATTTGTATCATTGTAAATTTCATTAATAAAAAGGATTCAAATTAGAATATAAACATTTTTATTATGTGGTAACAAAAAATCTTTCAAATCATTTTTAAGTACATCTAATAATTGTAGTTACGATTAAATAGATTTCAGAAGGGAAAAAAAGCATGTCAAGATTTTAAATTATTTTGGCAACTAATTCATATTTGGAAAGCATTTTTGGACTGCTTTCATAGCTGGATTCAAAAATGAAAATATTACATCAAATCTATTAAAAAGCCAAAAATACAATTAATAAAATAATTTGAATAAAATGTTGTGGATCAAACCTGCGATCTCGTGCTCAAAGAGTATTACTAAACTGCTAAAGAAAAAGTTTAGTCCTATTACTAAACTGCTGTGGGTCCAAAACAGATATATGTACAGATTTCATAGGAATGACTGAAAAGACATTTCAACTGACAATATTTTGGATATTTCCCTTCACTAGCTTTAAGAATTATGGCCATATTGTTAAAACAAAAATTAGGATTTCTCATCTAGATCCTTAATTTTTATTGTTTAAACTTTCCTTTTGTTTGACATTTTTCAAACCATGGTGAGATAGATTTAAATAAAAAAAAAGCAACAGTTGTTACTATAATAATTTGTTAGCATGTTAAGTAAGACTTCGATAATGATGTGGATAAATGGAAACTTTATATTTGCAAAATGAAATTTCCTTCTTTTCTTGTAGATTATTCATAGTTTAATTTAAAGAAAATTAAGAATATGTTATGCAATAAAAATTTATGTACTTCTAGCAATAACTGCTTTCAGTTATTGCTAGAAGACTTAGCTTGACTTTGGTTTCATATGGCTACATCACAACAAAGCATGATCATAGATATCATTTCAAACAACACAAGCAATAAATGTTGCACATTACATTAAATATACAATCCTAATTTGGCACTACTTGTCTGAGGTATTTTCTATAAGATAAAAAGGTTTTCCACAATGAAAATGGTAGTAAATCAAGTTGCCACATATTTTTAACTATAAATTACAGAAATTTGGCCAATATGGATGTCACTTGGGTAAAACATTAACGTGCATATATAATTCACAGAGATATAACTTTTAAACATTCTCATATATAAAAGTAAAGCATTTACTATGATTAAGATATCGATCATAAATATCTTAACTACCATATCACATTTAAGCATATTTACTAAATATAATGATTTAAATATTTACCATCTGAATACTGTACAATTGCTGTATCCATAGGTTCCATCAAGCTGCTAATTGGTTTGGGTGGTGATGAAGGTGAAGAAGAAAAAGCTGAAAAATAACAAATAATATTGCAATATAAATTATCACTGTAATCTAATATAAATGCATTAATACAATCAAAAGATAATTAAAATACAAGTTTTAAATATTTTTAATAAAAACTATATACAAGAATTTTTCTCAATTGTTTGTATAAATTAAAATATATCATAAAAATAAATTTTAATAATAAACTAAAGTATTGATACTGTGTACTTCATTGACCAAATATTGGATGAAATATACATTAATTTGTAATCTGTTTATTTTAATAAGTTATGTGTTGGCATTCCAAATACTGTGAGGTGGCAAGTAATAAAGTTAATAGCAAAAACATATCAACTTTCCAACTTTTTATATCTTCAATAAGGCTGAAACATGTTCGACTGCTATTCAGTTTAGATCTTGTGATCTTATTGTACTCACTTTTTGTCAAATATTCTCTTCATCAAAAAATTAATATATTGATTTTTGGAAGAAATTATTTTATTCAATATATAATTGAGTAATATAAAGAATATTGATTATTTAAATGAAATGTTTTCTGTTATGGCTATAATTTTGTTGAAGGCTTTTGAATTAATTGTTAAATATAATTCTAAAATAAATGAAAAATATTCACATTAATTTTTGCAGTTATTTATTTTTATTATTTAAAAATATATCGAAAAATGTTGCATATACATAATTATTATGTATATTTGGTAAAGAACAATTTTTAAAATAAAATAAAAAAAATTACTTAACATGATTGTCAAAATCTCCTGGAGAATTTTGATTTGACCCCTGGAAAACTCCCGGAATTTGATTCTTGGAAATCTGTATGAATGCAGGGTATTACCCCAATCTCATTCCAAACACAGAAATTAATGAGAGTTGAAGTTACCGAAAAAGATGCCAATTATTTATATAAAAAATTGGTTGAGAAGAAAAAAATTTGAGTTATGTTGAATTTTTTAAATTAGTAGGGAAGCTTTAATTGAGTTTTTGGTGCAAGTTTCAAAAAATATTTTTAAAATTGTTATTAGTTAAACAAAGATGGTTGTGAACAAATTATAATCAGTGTAAATGCACAAGCAAAAATATTTTGACTGAAATATTCTGTCATAATCAGTAGTCTCCAATTATTTTAGCTTCAACAAACAAGTATTGTTTGTTGAGGCTAAAATAATTTGTATTTAATAAATAATTTTAATTGTTTGTGGAGGCTACTGTTTCATTGTTTTTGTCTTAAATCATTTTTTCTCCTTGCTTTTTGTTTTCTCATTACTCAAATATTTCAATAGGAAACATCAATTTGGAAGTCAATAACAGTTTTAAGAAAATAAGAAAACAGATTGCCCCTCAATGGCTAAATATATATGTATTATATACAGTATCATCATGAGCATCTTTTCCCTGACAAGATTACTTCATTTATTAATTTCAAAAAGTTTTTCTTTTAATATGTTTTTTAAATAAGTAAATTTACCAGTAAAATTAGATTACATTAAAAAATAATGCAATGTAAACTTGAATGCTACAGAGTTAAGCTTCACAGATTTTACTCTAGCAGGATAGCTAAAAAAGAACAATTTATGTTTTTTTCTAGCTGGATAGCTAAAAAAAGTACATAAATAAAGAAAATTTGTTGAAAATGTTAGTCAAGAAAGGTGAAAAAAAAAAAAGAGTTCAATTATCAGGTGGTAATGAGTTGTACAAGATGTTGCTATTATAATTTCAAAAACAACATGAATTAAAAGCAATGTCTTAAAATTAATTTTTTTAAATGTGTTAATAAAGACTAAATCAAACTTTCAGTTCAAAAATAAGAATTACTTAGATTAAATCGAAACAAACATAAAGTGAGAAACAGGATTAATATAAATGATTATGACCAGATTTTTTAAACACTTTTACAGAACTAAGTCATAAAACATACAAGTTAACCCAAATGATAATAATTATAATAATGAAAAAAATGTTTTTTCCTGAGATGATGGATAATATGGAAAGCTCTGAGAAATCCAAAACAGAATTTCCAAGCCACTCAAATCATATAGTTAAACTCAGATGATTAGTCCTCCTCTTGTTATTACAGCAAATAGAGAAAAAAATAGTAAAAATAATGGCATTTGTTGCATGTAAAATCAAAATGTTAATATAGATTCTTTATCTTTGTTATTATTTTGCAATTAATTTTTATTTTTTGTATTTAACTTCAAAGCACAGAGGTTTTAAAGTATAATTTTTTTATCATATCATTCAATTTAATATAGGATATAATTAGTTATGCTCCAAAAACTGCAATATCATATACAAATATCTTTAAAGGAAAATAAAACTTTAGACTTCAAACAAAGCAAAATTTGAAAGCAATTTTCAAATTATTTATCAAAATAAAATCTCTCTCCATGGATACTTGAAAATTAAAATAAAAAATTACTGGGAAACATTTATTTTTATAAATATCAACAATCATTTCTTCCATAACTTCAAAAAAGACAGAGAAATAGAGTTCATTGAATAGTAATATTTCAAAGTAGAAAGATTTGAAATAAATTGCTATTAGCATGTGTAATAATTAACCTTAATCTAAAACAAAATGTATAATTTATACAACAAATTTTCATAAACATATTTTTATAGAAGCTTTATTTTAAAAGCAAAATTATTAATATTATTTTGTAGTTAAATATAACTTACTTGTGAAAGTTAAATAAGTTTTGTAAATTAATAATAAAAGTGAATTTAGTGTTTTACTCTCTAATTACAAAATTTTATTTATTAACTTAATTAAGCAGTAGCAGAACAAATTAAAAAATTAGAATGTTAACAAATGATATTTTATTAAAATACAAAATTGAAATAATATCCATTTACCTTTATTACCATCCGTCATATTACCCATTTTCAATCCAGACATGCCATATTTGGGCTATATTAAAAAGATCAGTTTTTAAAATAAATAACACAGAAATGCAAAAAATTTAATTACTTCATACATAATAATCCTGATAATACACTCTACCAATAAGTATTTGGTCACCTGTAATAAATGAGATATTCACAATTTATTCATATTTAAAAGGTGGTAACCTTCATATAATACAATTATAATATTAATGCCACAGGGGCATGATTTCCAAAAACTTTTGTTTGATAGACAATGGGGTTTTCTAGATTAAGCTTGGAGAAGACACATAAATTCTCTCACCAATTTTGTACAGTTGTTCCACCCCTTAATTTGACAATCCAAATCATCTTAGATATATTCTATATGATTCAAGGCTAGACTCTGATTAGGTCAGTCAAATCAGTTCACTCCATTGTTAGCAAACCAATATATAGTGGATGCCACAATATGGCAAGTGGTGTTGTCATCCTGTAGAAGTAACAATCCAACTCGTAAAATTAGCAGAATAGGAAGTATGCTGTGGTCTAGAAGAGTGCAGTAGTGGCATTGAGTCTACAATGACTATGAATCAAGGGTGAGTGATATAATGAGATTCTGTGGTCCACTTTCCACATGGTTTGCACCACCTAAACAGGCTTGATTTTGTAAGCAAAAACATAGATGGCATCTTGACCATGAAACAAATAAACTTTCTTGCACATGCTATTTATTGAAACAGTCCTGGAACTTCTAGAGTATGTGGGCATTTGGTTTGATGTGGTTTTTCAGCATTTTGTTGGACAGTGCTCATTGGTCTCTTAGTTTTTTGGGTCTGCTGAGTCTAAGCCCATTCCAAAAATCATCACTCACCTTCCACTTTTTAATCACAAACACTCCAAAATCAACAGTGGCTTTTAACTCATCAGACATATCTCTTAAGGATAAGCCATTTTTATGATATCCAATAATTAATTATATGTTTATCAAAGTCAAGCAGCTCTGAATTTCATGGCATCTTGAATGCAGATAATATCAATGCAATTTCTTACACAATATTTAAGCATAGAAGACATGACACAGGTCAGGATTGCAGATATTTTCACTTGCATGATATTGAAATACTTATTGGTAAAAATAGTATATATTACATATTTCAGAAATATAAGAAAGGAAATTTTTTATTAGTTTTGTAGCTATACATACACACAAATATTGGGGTGTAATTAATGTGATAAAAATAGACATATACTATATATTACATAATTTCATTTAAAACTTTCGCAAATTAAAAGATAGAAAATTACAGTAGTCCAACAGCTTAATTGATACCCTATGTTTTTAAAATTATCATGGATTATTATGTCTTGTTATCAAGAACTCAATATACAAAAAACCATAACATTTGCAACATTAACATTTATAAAAATTAGAACATTTTATAATCTTTATAAATTTTAAATTTACGAAAGTTAAGATGCCACTGACTTACAAAATAATCAAGTTAGGTCACATGTTTCAAAGATTTATTTAAATTTTGGATACCATCTGACCGCAACCCATGTTTAAAGTTTCAAAAATTAAAAACAGGGTCATCAATTTTTTAAATGTATGATTTATTCAAATTATTAAAAAATTATCTTTATGTAGATACCAAAACACTTTGAGAACCATCCTTATCAATTTTATTTCATGAATCATAAAACTTTATATATCAATTTGACTCTTGCAAACTCTGAAGCCTCATTCAACAGAGTAGCGTAATTTGAACAAAAGTTTATCTTTCAGATGGGTGTAAGTGGTGGAAACATTTGATGTGAAAGAACCTTTTTTGTGTGCTGTATACCAGCATACACTTAGACATGGAATCAGCTCTTTTGTGGAACCAGACAGCAGAATTTTATCATAAAGAAGAAATCCATAAAAGAAAAAATTTTATTGCTACTTTGCAGGTAATTGTTGTGTTGAACTGGCAACTGAATAGTTAGCATTCCAACCTTTAAGCAAGATTGTGTGTTCAAATTTCACCTTGAGTATAAATGTCTGCAGTGGTTCAGAATTACCTTCAAGCTGTAGCTACTGGTTTAATATGAAGTTTGCAAGTTAATTACCTCTCATGTGCTAAAAATGATCATTGAGTGACAAATGAAATAATCATTATTTGCAGTTTCATGTGAAATATTTTGTTATTATAGCAGCTTATAATGTTTCTTTTGCATTAGTATAAATCAAAATGTGTAATGTTGATAATGAAAATAGGAAGTTTTGGATGGATGAACAGAAAAATATTGTTTCATGCTGCCTGACAGACTTGGAACTGCTCCAGCTTGCCTTATATGTCATATAATTTTCACTCGTGCTAAAAGTGATATAATTTAAAAGTAGCAGTATGAAATGACTCAAGAAAACTATAAACACACTTAACTTTGCTATCCCAGTACAAACTCAATTTATATTTTCATTGTTTTTAAGTTCATATTTGAGTACTTTTTTTTTTAATAATTATTTTTCATTTAAATTACCAAAATATTTTTACTTGTATTATTTTTGTTAAGTTTTCTTTTTTCCCCCTCTCTTAAAGAGATTTGATGAGAGATGGGGACCAGAGGAAGTTTTTTACACTTACTGAAGTAAAAGACACTGCAAATGACCTCAGTTTCTTTGTAAGTGACAATGCTGGTGTAACTGTTGATACTGATGAATTTCTTTCCAATAAAGGCAATATTGTTTAAGATACTGAAGATTTTGAAGACATTGAGGAAACTGTATTAGAAGGTCCCTAGAGTGTTAACAATTTGGGTAATAGCTAAGCTGATTAGCAAAAATATCTCAATATGTCAAATTCCTTCATCCAATTAGAAAACCTTGAGCTGACATGATTATTTTATATGAAATATTTTATTCTGCTAATATAATGTAGAAAAGAGGCAGTGAAAGCCGACAAAATCAAACTTTGTGGAGATTATTAACTGTTCATTACAATACATATTTAAAATATATAAATTTTATTTTAGATTTATAACAAGATACTAATTGATAAAATGAGCCTTGGAAAAACTCATTACAAAGTCAAACATTCATCAGTAAGTTTTTGTGTGCAAATAGCGAATGATCAGAAACTAGGAAAGCAACAGACAATGGTAAGTTACAAAAACAACATATTTCATACGTCAAAAAGCTTCCATTTAACTCACCAAATCCCAAAGTATAGGTAACTTAATCAAAATAAAAAATCTGGATTAAAAATTAAAAAAAAAACCATAAAAGTTTTCTTCGCTAAATAAATATTTTTCATATTTTATATACTGTAAGAGTTTAATGTGTTAACAATGTTTTATTTAGCCTTTCTAACAAACTCTTGCTCATAATACCTATCACTATAACACTTTCACATTAAGGAAATTTTCCTAAATTATTATTACATAATGAGCTTCTAAATTCATTTCAATTCTTTTTCACTAAACTAAGAATTCTTTCACAATCTGCATTGCTGATGTATAACTAACGAAGATCACATAACTTTAGATATTCTTATTATATATGTCATAATTATTATCTACACTCTTAATTTCACTAATTTGAAACCACAGAGAATCAATCTTTTCATTTTCAGTTTTTAACTTAGAGAAAATATCAGTTTGTACAGAAGAAAACTGATTTTCTAGCTTATCCATGGCCGCATCTTCAGGTTCACTATCTTTGATGATTGGCAGCAAAAATGGAACCTTTTGAATAAGACCTCACACTTGAAAATTTGGCCTCATCCAGTTTATTCACATTTGATTACTACAAATGATGTAAAAGATTTTGTTTTATTGTTTAAAATATAATCACAAGAAGTTGTAAAACATTTCCAAACATTAAAAAAATATAGATTTTTTTTAATCATTTGATAATTTTGCCACAATATTGGATGCATTATTTCCTATGACTAAATCACAAGATTCTTTTTGATTATTAGAAGAATGATAATCCCCTTCAAATAAAGGCATACTTTAAATTATGGATGGTTTAATAAATTTAACAAACAATTATTTCAGCAAGCTATACATGATATTTTAAAGTTTATGAATTTGTAAATGTCCTAGTGATTGTAATAATACATTATACTTTTCAAATATCTTTACAGTATGAAGCAAAAACAAATTATCAACTTTATTTATGGAAGATAAGAACAGGAAAAAAAGTTTCTCTTCTCTAAATATACTTTGAGATTTTAATTTATTATTTTCACCAAAAGAGTTTTTTGTAATATTTTCTGATTCTATTTCCCAATTTCCTCCTTTTAAATTTAGTTTGATGCATTATACATTAACAACAGAATTTTTACCTCCAATTCTTGGTATGTGCAAAGATACTACATTTTCAGAAGATATATGCTTTTCTACTTTAACTATGTCATGAAAATATTTTAAAAGAGGATCCCATTGGTCAATCTTTATTAAAGAGCTTTTTGTAGTGTGCAAACATATTTATGAATTTTCTGTGTATCTTTGTCACACAATTCTAGAAATATTTTTAGACTTTCTTTTCTTTTTGAACTCTAATTTAAATAAAAATAAATGTCAATTATATAACTTCATTAACTTTAATAGGTAAGCTTGAAACAATTTTCTCAGAGGCAAGACTTATCAAATGGCAAGAGCAACAACCAATAGAAATTCAGTTTTCTTGCCATGTCCTTAAATGGATTACCACACCTTATTTTTCCCTTGCATTATCATCACCAAATGCTATACAATATTTAAAAGATATATTTAAACATTTGAATTCATTTAAAAGTAAAAGGCTTAAATTTTCTCCTTGAAAGCGACAATAAGCAGCTTTGAATGGATTTACAAATAGGAATGAAAAAAGTTTACAACACTCAGATACAATTAAGTCCTTTACTTTTTGTCCCACGCTAATTCCCTTATAAAGGCAGAAGTTTTGGTTCGAGCACATTCATAACACTTTGCAATTTCACTTTTAGGAACATTTTCCTAAAACAGGAGCCAGCATGATTGGATACATTGATTGGTATGTTGTGCTCAATAAAGAATGGAGCAAAATTTAGTTCCAAATGAGTGACTTCTTCTTTGAGTATTATTTTTAAAATAAACTATTATTGTATGCTGTACTATACAGTTTGCTTTTTGTGCATGTTTTAGGCCTTTGACATGGCGAGAAATATCAAAACGACTGTCATGAGATAGATTAAAATCACAAATTCAATCTTAGCTCTTTCAGATGATGCTTTGATACATGGAAATTTTACACTATAACTATTTTTAAGATTCAAAATAAGATTTATTAGGTTTACTATTAGGCATTTTTCACAAAATATCAGCAACCATGCGAGTCATGACAGAGTCCAAATGCTTGCTTTATGCTTTCAACCAAGAGAACCTCAGAGTTAACTTTGAACATCAATAACAGTCCTCCAACCGCAGTAGTTAAAATGAATGGCGATGAGTTTCACTCTGTGAGTTAAAGAGAACAAGAATGTACTTCTACTATTTTATATCTCCATCTATAATTTCTCAAGCTTGTGCCTTTCCTCCAATAGAAAAAGTGGTAATATGTTCATTTGCTAACATTTCTCCCTCATACATGAGTTACAGAGAGTTTATTTCTGTTTTTTACTATGGTTAACGAGAAAATCACCATAATGTCATAGAACTTTAAAAAAAATGTTTCAACTCTGTGGAGAAGGGAAACACATAAAATATTCCATGCAAACAATAAAGGCATAAAACCTAGTGATCCTGTGTAAAAGTTGGTAGGTCTGAATACTATTCAGATAAACAATTGTTTGTTCAAGAACAGGAAATGTTTCTGTCAAAAACAATTGTACCAATATTAATCTTAATAATCTAAAGTGTATCACATTAATTTTCCTGCTTTTAAGTAGAAAATCTGCAAGCCAATTAAACAAAGTTATGAAAATTATAAAAAAAATTCTCAAATTATGACATTTTTTCTTGATGCAATTGTAGTATATTTATTGGATTTTTATGTATTAGTTAATAAAATAATGATTTTCTTGGATTATCCAAAAATATTTCATAAAATATTGACAAAAATTTACAAAAAAGGCATTTTGTAAAAGTAATAGAATTTTGCCTCAACAAAATTTATTTGAATATTTTAAAAACTGAAAATAATTTTATTAATTTTTCCATATTGGCAAATGACAATGTTGTTTTACTTAAACATAAAATCAAATTATAGGATATAATTAAGATGCAGAAAATAAGTATTTTTTCAGATTTCAGAAAAAAACTCAGCTAAACTGATTTATATCAAAATTGTTTCTCCTACCTTTTCCAAGAAAAAAGCTTCATGAATTTTGAAAAAATTTCTAATACATTTCAAACTTTATAAAAATATAAAATTTTCAGAAAATGATACAAATAAAAATGAAACATATTTTTATAGTGAACACAAATGAAAGAAATTTTTCTTACTCTAGTATATCTCTTATTTAATGCATTACAATATACCTACCTTTTTAGTGGGAGTTTTGAGCCGATAGTTACAAGCTGTAAGGCTGTGTCGGTCAGATGGAAGTCGTAACCCAGCATTCGATTTTATTTGAGGGAGAGGCATGGAATTCCTCATTTTTGCAATCTCATCAATTACCTTAAATAGTGAACAAAACATGATACTAAAAATAATTATATTGCATAAAAGCAATTTTAATAATAGATAGTAAAAGTAGCAGAAAAACACATACTTTATTAATTACATATAAATTTTTAAAAGTAATAAAAACTTTAGTAGATATATATGCATTACTTTTGATTTTACAAAGAAGGAGACTACATACTTTCAAAAATAACAATAGTATTTATTTGCACTATATTTAGAGTCAGTATTGATTTCCAATTTTAAGCAAATTTCACTTTTTTATGTTTACATTATTTATAAGGAATTTTCGAAAAAAAAATATTCATTGAAATTGATCTTAGTTTTAATCAGTGTTAAGCATTATGATTAGGATCTATACAGTTAAAATTAACAGTTAATTATTACTTAAGATTAAACAACAACCTACAGCAGAGATTCAATAAAATTAATGAAACATATTTATTATTCAACAATAACAATTAAAACTGTTCAACTTTTAAAATTTTGAGAAGTTCAAGCATTTAGCTCATTTTTTAACTTATTTTAAAATGTAAAAATAATGTCCATTAAATCACACAAAAGCAAACTTTCTTGCAAATTAACTAATAAATAAATAATAATTTTTTTCGATTCATTTACATAATCATCTCACTTTGATTTTTCATTATTATAAATATATATATTCATTATTACATGCACATACAGGATTCCTTTATAGCTACATGAGATAGAATAAAATATGGGTCATTAATTGAAAATTTTCTCAACCATTTTTGCTCATTTAAAAATATATCATATTTCAAATATTTTTAATGAATTCCTTGGTCAAAAAACACCACATTATTTAAATTAATATTAAAGTAATCTTTATTAATGTAAACTTTTATCAATGAGTTCCAAATGAATCAATGTTTTTTAAGGTAATCTTTCTCTACACAGTTATAGGCTTCAAATGGTTTGAACGGATTATCAATTTTGTTTGAATTGAGAAGAATTACTCGAGTAATAACAGGATAGATGTGACGAAATGATAATTAGAAAAAAATTAATTTTATTAACACGGAAAATGTAGAAGAGCTCAATATTTCAATATTTGATTTTTCTAAACTGTTATTTTTGAAACATAGGGAAAATATTATCTTGAAATAAGATAGTATTTTACTATTCATTAAAGTTGACTATCATTTTATAAATTTTGACAAAAAAATGCTTTCACCAGATTTTTAAAAATAAAAGTAAATATCTTTAGAATTTTCTCAGACAATGATCAAAAACTTTTTTGAATAATTTTATTTATATACATTTTGAAAACTGTTCTATTGAATCATTATGATAGCCTTTCTCTGTTGTCATACAAGATTAATCTCTCAGAATAAATAATTATTTGGTACAAAAACAGACCAGTCAATATTTATATAGTTAATGGGATAGCAAATTTTGATCTTCTATTCTGTTGATTCACTGTAAGTTTGTAGAACACCCATTTTTAAGCCTTTTTAATAATTGTTTTCATATGACAAACTGTAAAAATGCTCTTTTTCTCTCTCTAGTCATCTTTCTTGTGACTTGTTTAATATGTATCCATATTAAACAACATTTTAAAATTGCGAAATGAATCAGAGTTTGTATGATTTGATTCCTATACAAATCCAAACTGTACTGAATTAATACATTTCTATGCCACATTAGAAAATGCTTCCTATAAATCAAGGATATTTCCATTATTTTGAAAATTACTAGTACATGAACACATAAACTAACAAATATTTTAGTACTAATTTTACAATTTCACTAAACTTCAAACACTGAAATCAAGCATGAGTAAAAAGATATTTTATGAAATTTGGCTTCAAGAATTTGAATTAAGCTATAATAGTGTGTTTTAACAAAATATGTGAAAAAACTGTTGAAAACATTTTAAATTCACATCGTAATGAAGAACAAATAGAATGGGGAAAAAACATAAGTGGACACATTAATAAGATATTAAAGTGAAATACTTGAATTTAAAAAGTTGAAATGAATTAATATAATTTAAATTTTACAAATGACTGAAGTATAACTTAATTTCACAATATCAATTATAAACTATCAATTTGAATTTATTTCTTATCTTTCTCAAGTTATAGACAGTTTTGAGTTTAAAATGAACTATTATTACCCAAATAAACACAAGTTGTTATTAATATATAATTAAGCATTTAAGTTTATTTTTATTATCTTTCTTGCGCATATGTTATAGTTCTGATTTTGCCTGTTAGTTTAATTATCTTTATGTAGATAGAATTTTAACTATGCTGGGATATATATCCTTAATATCAGCATTATTTCTAACTGAAATTTCCAATGAGTAATTGTAACACAAATCCTCATACCTTTTTTGTCTTTAAATTTCACATTTAATGGTAAGAAACACATCCTTCTAACTCACATATCAAGTTTAAATTAAACTTTAAATTATGATATAATAATCAAAATTTAGAGAATACCAATTTCAATTTTATTTACTAAAATTGTACATCAGTAAAAACTACATTGCAATATACCTGAAAACATTTTCATATTGTAATATTGAGTTATTTTCAAAAATATTTCATGTATATATTTTCAAATAAAGATACGCAAAATGTGATTAGTATGAAAACTACACTATGATGAAAAGTTTTAATTGTTTTACCAAAATATATCAATATAGAATGCTATAGTGTATTTAATAGGGTTTCTGACAACTTAAGAGCACTAAACTGTCACAAATTTAAGTTATGATTCAGAAATATACCTATAAAAAAACAATGGAAAAACAGTTTAATTCATAAAAGCTAACTAAAAGCAAGAAATTTTCTTATTTCTCAAATTTGCAAATTTCTAGACTTAAATAAAGCAGCAGCGAATTTCTTCTATTATTTAATAAGTACCTAATTTTATCTTTTAGCCAAATTTCTAAGACCGTAATATATGAAAATGTCTATGAAAAAAGTATTCAACACTGCTGCCTATTAAAATTGCAACAGCATGAAAAAAGTAAAAAAAAAGTTTATTGTACATGAACTGTATTGCATGATGACCTAATATTTGAATTTGCAAGCAGTTTGTTTGGGTGTTTACAGAAGTGAGAAATGAGTACAGAGTAAAAATGTCCCTGATCCTGTTAAGCATTATTTTGTATGACAGGAATGGGAAACTATTCCATTCTGCTTTTAAGTCTATGCTACACTATATCAGCTGTAGCAACTACAGAGAAGTGACAAGTCAGTCTCTCAGCAATTTATGATCAGGTATTTCATTTGGTGTGAGAAATGGAGAACAGGCCATGAAAACCTTTAAATACCTTCTATATAAAGGAAAGTCAGAAAATAATATACAATATGTGTGCACCTACATTATCTTGTTGAATTATGTCTGCAGGCCTTGAAGATAAGGCACAACAAACTGTCCTTAAGATGTCAGAAATGCACCAATCACCAAATTACTATTGATTTGAATTAGAGATGAGTATATTCTATACGACATGGCTGCCCATATCATCATACCTGGTGCACGAGGCCTGTGTTGATATTCTACACCTAGAATAAAAGCATTTTACTCAGGCCCTTTAGACACATACATAACCGTCAGAATGCTGAACGCAGAGCCAGGACTCAAATGAAGACGAAATTATGCCACTTCAGTAACCATTTTGTTATTGAGGGCCCCAATATTGCCATCTGTCTCTAGGCTACATTATAAGGGAAGCCAAAATGGTGGCCATCAAGATGTTAGAAACATTGTCACACTGCAGCAGCTGATGATGGATGTGTGGAGTAAAGAAGCCCATTTTTTTTTAACAAATACTATATGATGTGGTAGTATGGTTTTATGAAGCCGTTTCCAGTGCATTGATCCTCTTAGATGTTAATCAGGGGATGCCATTGAGGTCCTACACATGGTTCAGTATAACCTTCAGCAACCAAATGACTCCATATTTGCTTGACAATGGTTGCATTTTGACAAGTGACAGAACATTAATCCACACTCATGATAGAAAAGGGCTCAATTTCTATTGAATTCTGACAAATGCTGGACAATTTCTTTTTAGTTGAGACATAATAAGATATTCTGAGGAAATTCTAAATTCATAAACAATTTCCAAATGAGATTAATGGTTGGGTTTTATAGTGAAAGGTTTAAATTTGGGAAAACTGCCACAATCAAAGAATTTTTTTGAAAAATCAAGCAACATTTAAAAATTTGTTAAAAATATAACTATGAGATGATAAAAGATAAAATAAAAAGTGCACATATAATTTTATGAATCTACATCTGAAATTAAATTTTTTTATTTTAATATTAAATAAAATAACAAAGAATCCAATAAAAAGAAAGATACAATGGAAAAATATACATACACAGATATTAAAAATACATAAATGTAAACATCTATGTAAAATTATAAATTTTAATATATATATTGCAAGTTTAAAATTAAATATAATGTATAAAACCAATCATTCTTAAGAAACTGAAAAAATTTCCATGGGGAGGTTTCTCTAGTATATCTTGTCTATAGTATCTCTTTAGTAAATGATTAAAATATTATTAAGAAAAGTAATACAGTAATAGTTAAAATCATCACATAAAATTAAAATGTGATGTTTAGAACATGCTTTATCATGTTTCACATCATGGGTTTCAATAACTTAAAAATCAACATTTGTTCGAAACGTGTTTGATATGAAGGTGAATAAATATTAGCACCTTGTAACGGTAAAACAATTAATGAAGCAATACATAGTATAATTGTATTCAGTTAATTTCCAAACTGCATACTCCACGATTTCCTGCCAAAGATAAAATATAAACTTTTCACACTTTTTCTCACATCAGAATTTGGAAATTACAACTGAATTGGATTTCATGCAGTTTAGCAGCTGCAGCAGCCTTTTCAGTCATCAAGACCAACATGACCTGGAACCCAATGATTTTGTATTCTTTGCCAGCAAGGAGTATTTAATGAAAATATCTTGACACAAGAGGATAGCAAACAAAACTATTGTTCTCTATAGCTCTTAAAACACTCAAGCTGTCAGTGTATACACAACTATATAATTCATGGCTGTATTCATGTAATGAAAAACAAAAACAATAACTGTAGTTTCAGCAGTAAAAATATAAATGAAAAATCTACTGCACAACTTTTCTTTCATGCTGTGTTTTAAAGGTCAGTTGTTTCTGAGTTGTCCTAATCTTCTTTTTCCTTTAATGCAATTTCAACATTCATAAGATTAGTCCTTCCTAATGTTGCAACTTTAATGGTAACAAGATATTTAAATTTAAAATAAATCTGAAAACTCACAGCATTGCATTGAATTGATTTACTCAAAATTTTTGCTATTTTTATTATTAAAAGCAAACATTTTCTCAAGTGCCAAATAATTTATACGAGTATTTGATACGTATATTTCATACATCTTAAGAAACACGTTAAATAGGGAAAAAAGTGCCAAGTTGTTTAACTAAACTTGATACTCAGATAAATAGTAATTTGAACAATGGGAATTAATAACTAAAAACACATTGCAAACGTTAATAAAAGTGTATCAAAAAATTCCTTATAGTCCAGTTAAATATATTCATATTAATTTTTGAGTTTAAGTGAGTGGTATATTTCTCAAAGGCAAATTAGTAAAAGTTTTCATTTATTTTATCATACTCACTAAACACAGTGATATTTTGTTCAATTTGATGCAATTTATACAGATATATAAAGGAATATAAATAAAATCAACCGTCAAAAGTTTTAAATACAAAGTACACCACTTATTTTTTAACTACATTTTTCATTAAAAATGAAAACAAAATAAAAATGAAGAAACTAATTTTTTTATTAATATAATATTAACTATTATAAAATATAGGCATTGTGAGATTTTAATATATTTTTACTTAAAGTTAATCCATAAAAATAATTAGATAAACAATAGTATACTATTACTTTTCAAATGTTATAATCAAAGCAAAATCAATAATGATCAAACTTATGATTATATTTAGAATAAAAAAATCATAAGGCTTCTAATGAAAGATTGCAATATATTTTGATTGAATGAAATATGGAAAACAAAAAAAAAATTAATTTAGCAATAAAAATAATTCCTGAATATAGTAAAAATAATAACATTTTCTTTAATTTATCAACTTAGAATAAATGTTAATAAATTCTAAATTAAATCTATTTTCAGTTTCTTTTCTAACAGTTAAAAAAATTTATTCTTCTAATTTAAAAACTTTGCTAAGTTTTTAAACTATTATGAAAATAACAAATTATTAAAAGCAATTGAAGCATGAATTTATTTCTTCTGATTTATGAGTTTTCCTTTTATGCTTTATGTGTAACCTAAAAATGAAATATAAAGTAATTGATTTCTCATAATTTATTTTAAAATCTTACTTTAAGTGCTAGGGAATTTTTTCAAAGCATAATACTTAATTACGATTCTTATAATTTGCTGCATAAAGTGAGTAAAATTTCTTAATCCATTGGAGGCCCCATGGGGTACTGAGTCACTCCATACATTGGAAATCAACAAGGGTGAGAAAATTATTCATCTGTAATCAATCACCCTATCAGTATTCTACTGTTTGACACTACCCTTGGAATAGGCATTGAAATTTTTCATCTGTCTTTCATTTCTTCATTTGAAATTGTTAACTGGAACTAATATTGGGGTGACTCTGCATCTCATAAAAACACTTTTGATTTAAAAGATTTTCTATATGGAGTTTCTTTTCATGTTCTAAAATATTTTCCTATATTGTTTACAGTTTTATTTTAAAACTATTAATGTTCAAACATAAATCTGTAAGGTATGAGAAAGAGATGGAATGTTTAATAACTTGATCATATGAAGTTGCATTTTCTGCAAAAAATATCGATTCACTCAATGAGGATGATCCTGAAGAAGAAATATACAGTTCTCATGGTGGAAGTAGTCAGTATGAGCAGAGCAATGAAAATAATGAAGAATCTGATTAAGAAAACATACTTTTAAACAAAAAGTGAAAAGTTTGAAATAAAGAAAAATCAAATTAAGAGTTTTAAAAAATGTCTCAAAACTTGGTCATTGGTAAAACTGATAAGAAAAAAATTATTCAATTTCTTTAGAATGCAATGCCAGAACCCTTGTAGAAACAACAAATGAACTGTCTGTATCCTATTTTACAACTCAAAAAATCAAGAGATGGTCAATGATTGTTTTTATTGCCTATAGAGCATCAATGAAATAAATATCGGAATTGTCCTAATTTCAACAAATAAATCTTCCAAAGCTATATGCAAATAAAAGAAAATTCCTTAAATACACAGCAATATCCCTTACAGATCCAAACACAATGACAAGAACTATATAAATAATTTCTAAAATACTCAGCCAAAAAAGTCAATGAAGTCTATTAAAATGAACCAGAAGACTTTCTGCATATTTTTTTAAGTTTTTGTAGGTATCAATGCTCACTGTGGCTTAGTAACAGGACAAATATTCTTTGAAGGACAAAGGTCCTGGGTTAGATCCCAGCCAGTTGAATAATGGGAGATGGGTGTTGTGTTTCTGCTTTCTGTGTGTTTGTACATATGGGTGGATGATTGGATGTTTTACGTGTTTTCTGCCTTATGACATATGGTATTACAACTGCTTCCTTCCTAGACAAGGATTCATTGAAAAGCTATTCATTTACATATCACAGTATCTTTTTATTGTGTAAATTTTATATAAGGAGCATTTCAACATCTTAGTCCAAAAATTTTAATGCACAGTAGTGTAATTTGCTCATGATGATCCAATATTCCATACAGTAAGCATATAATAAAATTACTTGAAATAATCAATGGAAACAGCCTTAGAGCAATTAAACATCTGATGTACTTTAACTTAAAAACATTGTGATGGTTATGAGATTATGAAAAAGAAATCGCTCTTTCAAAACTTTATTTTTTATACTTATTCAAAGCATGTTCATTTGATACACCTCAATAACTTTGCCATTTCCACAGTAAAAAATTTTAATCAAAATCCCCAATACCTTTAGAAATTAGTTACATGATTACAAAATAACAAAATGATACTATATTAGTATATAAAACACTTTCAGTAATTTATATATAACTTAAAAGAAATTAAGTTTTAAATATTTCCTCATAATCATTTTATATTACAATTATATTAAATTTAACTAGAAAATGTTGAGTAAATAGGTAAAAAGGGTCTGACAGTATAAACTTCAGTATATTATTTAAAAAGATAATTTTTTAATTATTTCTTTTCATCAGTGAGAACATTTATATAACATTGTCTTTTTTAATTAACATTTTAATCTAAAAATTATACATATTAAAAATGTAATATTTCTATGAATTATAATAAAGAAAAAGAAACATTTATAATAAATAAATAAAATTTAAATTATAATTTACTTATTGGTACGTTAATTTAATTAAATAATACATTTTAAAAATGAGGAGCAACAATATTGATAACTTAAATGAGTTTTCTATATTTGACATGTCAAAAAATTAAACTTACATATAATAAAATATACATGACAATGAAATTTTAAATAATTATAAATGCAAAAGTGAAACTTTAATATTCTATTTAAACTTAAATGCATAATAAAAGCAATATGATATTGTTCAAGAAAACAAGACTTACATCTCTAGAAGGTGGTGATGCAATTCGATCATGATATATGTTAATGGCTAATTTCACATCCTCTGCATCTATAGATTGCTTAGATGCGTGTCTTGAGTATGCATAAGCTTCATTAATTATGGTGGTAATGTAGCCTAAATAAGAAAAAAAACTATAAGTAAAATAAAATAAATCTGAAAATATAAACTTAGAGTTTGAAGCTCAATTTAAATATTTAAAATTTTCAAACACATTGTGTTAATACCGTTTTTATAATTTGTTGTACTTTGTTAATACTCAATACAGTTTAACACTTACATAGTTACAATAAGTATATTGTATAAATAATAAAGAAAAATATTAAAAATGCTGGTGTTATAATAATTAATAATTTATTGATTATTTGACTATTACTTTCTTTAATTTTTACATATCCTTAATTTTTCACTCAAATAAATTACATAAACTGTATTTTCCTACATACAATCTGCAGATAACAAATTAAAAAAGTTTCAAATTTCATAGTGTATATTATATGTAACCACAGACAACCCGAAAAAAAAATCCTTCTTCATCATGAAAGATTACAATAAATTTTATAAGAAATGCCAATTACATTTTATAAAATAAATAACAAATGATGCTGGAAACTTTCATGACTCCACTGATGTATTTCAATTATAATCAGTTTTGTTGAATTACGTTCAAAAACAAATTAATTTCCTCAGAAAGGTATTATTTGTCTAGCATCATCTTGACTTGATCAGAGCTATTTTGCTCTGAAAACAATTGAAACTCATATATCGTTATGGCGAAGCAAATGAGTTTTAGCTACATTTCAGATTTTAAACTAAAATTTATACAGAAGACAAACAATAAAATGCAATAAACTTTCTAATGTGAAGTAAAAAATAGAACAAGAAGTAGAAAAAAATTTCTCAAGCCCAGTTTGAAAATAATCAATTTCTTTATCAATAATTAATGAAATTGTAATGTCTCATACTCAGCCCTTTCGATTTCCAGAGCCTTCGATGGGGAGGGTGAGTATGGAGACGGTTGGTGCGAGGAGCAGGTGGGGAAGCTGCATTTTGTTTTAGGATTGATACTGACTTTTGTACGCTACCAAGGCGCTAGAGTTTTAGCGAACCCAAATATGACTCCTTTGTAAATTCTTTAGTTCTTTGTTAATTAAATGTTTTTGCTTCAAAATTTGGAGTCAGTAGTTTGTTTCATAACAAACTTATGTTCTGTTGGCAAAGGTTTTGGATGTTTTTATAATGCTTTGCATTAGCATCCACTGTGGAAATTAATTATGTGCACTATAATGGTTACGTGCTGAAAGGTTGGAATACAGGTAGGCCATTTTGATCAATCCTTCTCTGGCTACTATTGAAAATAAATAGTTTGGTATGTTATATAAATTTATAGAATATTGAGTTCCAATCTTATTTACGTGGTTTTTCATGTTATATCAATTAATTTTGTTTATAAGTTTGTAAATGGTGTATTCCATCTTAAAAAAACTAGTTTCAGTATTTCGTGTATTCGAATTTACAGTGTAATAATTTTTATAAGAAAAGTGTGTATTCTAAATGTGAATTTCATAATTTTTATGTGGTTGATGTATTTCAATTCACGTAGGAATATGTTAAAATAACTACGTTGTTATAGATTAATGTGTAAAATCGAAAGTATACTTATATACATAATTTTTTTAATGTTTCACTGATATATAAAGTAGATTTTATGAAAGGAATATACACTTAAGAAAGGTTTTGATTTCGTTATGTAAAGACAAAAGTGTATTATTACAAATAGGTTTGAATTTAAGTAATGTGAGATTTTTATTGATGTGTTTGATTGTTGTTTGCAATGTACCTAACTGATTTATTTGATATTTAAATCACATGTTTGTTTTCATTGTTAAGGATTTGAAAAGATATTCTTAATGTTTAAAATATCTTACATTATCATTATTTGATGTCGTGTATTATTAACTAACTAAGTTTATTGATTTGAAATCGAAAGCTGGTTTCTGGTTTAGATTAGTTAAAGCTTTTCATTAAGTATTATTGCTATTACATATAAAAATTTTGTAGTGTTATATATTTTGAATTAACAAAATATGTATAATTTCATTTTCTGATTTAATATAGTAGTATCTATATAAGAATATGATTTTATATAATTTATACATTTAATTTACATTTTTGATAAATGATTCAATTTATCTGAGTATCCAACATCAGCTTGGTAATAAAAACTTCAAATCAAGAATAGAAGATTTAATATTACACTTGTTCTTCTTTTCAAAATAATTGATATTCCATTTATACACTATTTGTTGTATTACAATATAGTTTGTTTTCATTTAATTTTTTTAAATGTTATTGGTATGTTTTATATTAGTAGTGTGTGGTAAATAATTTCAATAGTTATTTACGAAATTTTGCATATCAATGAGGGTAGTCTGTTTCTTTTTTCTCATTATTGCATCTCTTCTGAAATAAAACGTTTAGTAAATAAAATGGCTTTTTTAGCACGGGGAAAAAGGGTGATTTAGTAGAAGTAACTGAAGAGTTAGGGGAAATGGTTCCAGATTCTTTTAAAATCCCAGATATTAAAAAAATAATTTTAGCTAGTAAAAACTTCAACAAGGAAGAAGTAAAATGTATATTAGATAGGGTAGTTGAGGAAAGAGTTAAAAGGGAACAAGAAGAAAAAGAGGAAAGAATTAGGCGAGAAGAACTAGAATAAGAGGAAAGAATTAGACGTGAAGAAAGAGAACATATTTTGGAAATGAAACGTCTGGAAATCTCTTCAAATGCTGCAATTTCGAACAGAGAATCAGTTACAAATAGGAATGAACAAGCTCACAAAATTCAGTTAATACAAATAACACCAAAATTTGATGAAAAGAAAGATGAGATGAGTTTATACTTAATAAATTTCGAGTGTAGAGCAGAAATGGCTCATATTCAAAAAAAACGAATGTGTAGTTTATCTTGTAAGTGATTTACCTTCAGAAATATCTAACATGTTAGCTAGAGAACCTCCAGAAAGGGCTGATGATTACGATTACGTGAAGGAACTTATTCTTAAACGATTCAAGTTGAAACGAATGTGTAGTTTATCTTGTAAGTGATTTACCTTCAGAAATATCTAACATGTTAGCTAGAGAACCTCCAGAAAGGGCTGATGATTACGATTACGTGAAGGAACTTATTCTTAAACGATTCAAGTTGAATAGCAAAAAATTAAGACAATTGTTTCTTAAATATCAGAAAACGTCAGAAAAATCATGGAGAAATTATGCACAAAAATTGAATAGTTACGGAATGGCTTACGGAATTAGAAATAACAATGTTTGAACAGCTTAAGGAAATAACGGTAACAGATCAGTTGAAACGTCGAGTGCCAATTGAAATTAAAGAACATTTTTTGGCGGAATGGCTTAAAATAAATTCTCCATATGATCTGGCAGAGAAAATAGATGAATATGAAAGTTTAAGAGATAGTTTTAGGACGAAAGATTTTACAAAACTTCCTCAAAATAATTTCGGTTTTCGTCAACAAAATGAAAACCGTGCCTTTAAGTTTAATGAAGTAATTCGGAATAACAAATCTTATGTTCCTACAAGAGTCGAGAATAAAAAATCTAATTATTCACATGAAAGGGAAGTTGAAAAACAAAAGCAACTTCGATGTTGTGAGTGTGATTCTCATAGTCATTTGCGGCCTCAGTGTGACAAAATAAAAAAGAACTTAGAATCAGTAGCATCTAATGAAATTGCTAAAAGTACATTTAATGAGTTAATGGCTCCTTACACTAGTATCAGCACTGTTAATGGAATTTGAATGCATATCTTAAGAGACACTGTAACAACTCTTGATTTGATTTGTAGAAAATACGTGAAACCTGATATGTACACTAAGGAAAAGGTTTGGCTAAGAACACCTCTTGATGAAATTTTAGTATGATTACCTATTGCTGAGGTTGAAATAAATTGTGAATTGGGTCACATTTTGACAAAGGCAGCAGTTCTTCGAGATTCTTTGGATCAAGGAAGATATTTACTGTGAAACAAAACAGCCACTTTATTTAAGGAAACTAAAAGGCATGAAGAGGTGAAAATACATATGATAAATGCTATAGAAACTCGAGCTCAAAAAGACGTAAGGAAACAGCACCACGAATAACGAGATTATTGATTCTGAAATAGAATCATCTAGGTCTTACCTCAAAACTAAACAAAAGGAAGAATTTCAGCAAAATGCAATTTTGCCACCATTAGAAACCGAAGTTGAAGGGATGGATTTGATAAAGATATCTCCAGAAGAATTTGCTCGGGAACAAAAAATGTGCGCAGATTTGAAACCTCTTTTTGAGCAAGCTAAACCATAATCTTCCAAAGATAATAAATATATTACAATAAATCATATGTTGTTTTATAATAAAATGGACAATGATGGAACTGTAAGAAGATTATTAGTTGTCCTCAAGAAGTTTCGCAACCAGCTAAAACAGATCTGCCATGAGGTAACTGCAGCTCATTTAGGTATAACTAAAATAAAAGATATGTTGTGCAAAACTTTCTAATCGCCCAATTGCTTTAAAGAAATAGAAAACTTTGTTAAACCTTGTGACAAATGTCAACGAGTAGGGAAGCCTCAAGATAAGAAAAAGGCTCCTTTGAAACTGGTTCCAGTAATTCTGGAAATTTTTACAAGAATTAACATTGATGCATGTGGTCCTTTACCTATAACTTCCTGTGGTAACCAGTATATTATAACAGCTATTTGCATGTCATCCAAGTATCCAGATGCCATCCCAGTACCAGATATACGTTCTACTACTGTGGTTGATGATTTTCTTCAGATATTTAGCCGCATGGGTTTTCCTAGGGTGATCAAAAGTGATCAAGAAACATCTTTCATTAGTGTCCTGACATTTCAGAACTTTTAGAAAAATTTGGTATTAAAATAGTGCATAGCTCTGTTCAGCATCCCCAAAGCAATCCTGTTGAGAGATTGCATAGAACTTTAAAGAGAATACTGAAAGTCCTTTGTTTAGAAAAGGGTACCGATTGGGAGAAGATTTTACCTCAGGCACTTTTTGCACTTAGAACTTGCATTCATGATAGCACTGGATATTCTCCTGCAGAATTAGTCCATAGTCGGAACTTAAGAACACCCGTAAAACTATTATATGAAAATCTAACTGGTAAAACCACTGAAGAAGATAGTGTGATTGCTTACGTTTTTAATCTTTTAAATAGAATGAAAAGATGCCAAGAATTAGCTGTGCAAAATATGACAGATACTAAAGAAAAACAGAAACTTTGGTATGACCGTAAGGCTACGAAAAGAGAACTTAAAGAAAATAATCTTGTGCTAGTTGTTGCACCTTCCAGATCAAATAAATTTTCTTTTCATTGGATAGGTCCAGGAAAAGTAGTAAAACAACTATTGGAAACAAATTACATAATACAATTTCCTGATAAAGAAAAATTACATGTATACCATGTAAATATGTTAAAACCCTATTTTCAGCGTCCAGAATATGTTAATTTAATTTTTACCTCTAATTCTGATAATGAAGATATTGATTCTGAGAATGAAGATATCCCATGTTTTGAAATTAATTCATCTACCCTTTTAGAGACTTTTCCTGAAAGCTGTTTAAATGAAAATTTAGAGGATGAGCAGAAGAAGCAATGGAGTAAACTTTTGATTCAATTTATTGATATTTTTTCAAATGAACTGGGTTGTACAGAACTGGCTGAACTGGACATCAAGTTAGAATTTGATAAACCTATTATAGCTAAACCATATCAAATGTTCCCACGACAGACAGAAATTTGGAAATCGGAAGTAGACAAGATGTTGAAATTGAAGGTGATGGAACAAGGTGAATCCGATTACACATCACCTTTAATATTAGTTGAAGCTCCTGGTAAAGAACCTCGTTCGTACATTGATTACCGCAGGTTAAATGAGGTTATCAGAATGCAATATTATCCATTGCCAAATATTGAAGAGCACGTTGAATCTGTTTTGAAAGTGAATTTCATATCCTTATTAGACTTAACACGAGGTTATTGGCAAATACCTTTAAGTCCGAAGGCTCAAAGTTATCCTGCAATTACCACGACATTTGGTGTTTATAAACATTTGAGAATGGCATTCGATTTGAAGAATGCCCCTTATTATTTCAGTAAGTTAATGGCTGAGTTATTAAAAAATTGCGAACATTTTGCTGTACCTTATTTAGATGACATAGCTATATATTCACTTACTTGGTCTAATGACATCCAACATCTTAAATGTGTTCTGAAAAAGATTTGATTTGCGAAATTGACTGTAAAACCCTTAAAGTGCAAATTCGCTAAACTTCGTGTTAAATACTTGGGACACTTTGTGGGACAAGGTCAAAGAACACCAGGCGATATTAAAGTGAAAGCCATTACCAAATTCGAACGTCCCTCAAGCAAAACAGAAGTACGTGCTTTCCTAGGTCTTATTGGATACTATCGCAAGTATATACCAAAATTTTTGGTAGTTGCTGCGCCTTTAACCGACCTGCTAAAAGGGAAGTCCAAGAAAGGAACTATAATATGGAATAATAACAACGAAAAGGCATTCGTAGAATTAAAGAACACTTAAATAAATAAAGAAGCCTGTACTTTACAGTCCAGACTTTCAAAAACCATTTATTATTCAATGTGATGCCTCAAACTTAGGAATAGGTGTAGTTTTATCTCAAAGAGATCAAAATGAAAATGAACACCCTATCCTGTTTCTGAGTAAAAAATTTTCAAAGTCTGAAAAAAATTATAGCACTATAGAAAAGGAATGTGTAGCAATAATCTTTGCTGTTACTAAATTAAAATATTATATAGATGGTCAGTATAAATGTTATCGAAACTGATCACAACCCTTTAGTTTGGTTAAAACATCATACAGGATCTAACCCCAGACTTTTAAGGTGGGCTTTGGTACTTCAATACCTAAATTTTGATATTTTTCACAGAAAGGGCAAATTACATCAGAATGCCGATAGCCTCAGTAGAATGCTAAATAACCAAACATAATTACTTTCTTTTTTCTTCTCAAATATTAAATTAAAATGTTTTCTTTTAGTACAAATTTCAATTATTGTTTCATGCGTACATAATTTCTTGAAAAAAAAATTATAATATTTTTTATAATAATGATGTGTATCTATTTGTAAATTTAGATAGTGTTGCAAATTCTGTTGTGTTACATAATTATTTTGTGTTCTTTTGATATATATTTTTATTTTATATTTAATATTATATAATTCCATATAATTTTGTGTATTAACCAGAGTCTGATTGATCAGAGCTATCTGTAATACTAAATTTTGCTCTTTGTTGTTTGTGTGTTTTTTTCTTATATTTGCAGGTTGATTTCCAGAGAATGAAAAGGAAAAAAAGAAAAAAACTCCGGGGAAGGAAGGAATAATTTAGTCTGTAATGTCTCATACTCAGCGCTTTCGATTTCCAGAGCCTTCGATGGGGAGGGGGAGTATGGAGATGGTTGGTGCGAGGAGCAAGTGGAGAAGCTGCGTTTCTGTTTTAGGATTGATATTGACTTTTATACGCTACCAAGACACTAGAGTTTTAGCGAACCCAAATATGACTCCTTTGTAAATTCTTTAGTTCTTTGTTAATTAAATGTTTTTGTTTCAAAATTTGGAGTCAGTAGTTTGTTTCATAACAAAATATATATTTCATTAAATATATATATATATTGCTTGTGAAATATGTATAATCTTCTTTTAAAAGTTATTAAAAGCTAAAAAAAATTTTACAATAATCTTCTTGAAATTATTGCTTTTGGTGATTTTGATTGTGAGCTTTCATCTCAATTTATCATACTCGGTGATGAGGTGGATTCAAATAGAGTGCAACCAGATATTTTTCATAGTAAAGATTTCTTTCTATACAACTTATATTATTAGTCATACTATGTTTTTTAATTTATGTCACACCACATTATTAGTAGTATATATTTTATACTATACATGCGAAAATTGCTGTGGATTATATATTGCTGCATATTATGCAAGGATTCTTTTTTTTTTCCCTCAAAAAAAGATGTTGCAAATAAAATGCCAATTCATATTATATATAAGAATATATTATAACTAAAGCATAATTATAGCTGCCGCATACACGTCAAACATTTAAGAGGAAGAAAATGAAGAAAACAAATGAAATTAGATATTTTGAAAGTGCTGTAATATTCACCCATCTTGAGTTGGAAGCAACTCAACATAAGTCAACTTTAAGTCTAATTTTTGAGTAACTTTCCCCTTTCTTTTAGCACAAATTTTCAATTCTGTAATTGATTTCACTCTCAGGAACTAAAGGTAAGCACCAGTAGTCACCAAACAGAAGATTATTGAGATATAATTTTATTATGCTAAATATTTACAGGTATCATTTTACATCCATGTACTATATTACATTTAATATTTTACAAGTATTTGCATTTAACAATAACTTAACATACTTTATATTTACTGTTTGATATTAGAACAAAAAAAAACATTCTTTTTTGTTTGTTTTTCTAACTCTCTTCTACTGTTGCCAATTTACATTTTCATAAAAAAATGAAAACGATATTTTTGTAGCGTTAATTTAATGTCGTAAATTTAAATTTATATTTATATTATCGTTTTTCGATAAAATTGTTAATTCTTAGGTATTTTAAAAATAATAATAAAATAAATACATTTTGACTCCTACATTACTCCCCCACCAGTGACTAAGTTACGCTTAAAAAAAATATATAACTGGTAGGAGTAATTATTAAAAAATGATAGGAGAGTTATTTTTTTTCAATAATAATAGAGTTCAATGCAGTCCTTAAATCTTGCTGGTATCTGGATTGCTTTTCCAGCTTCTAACAGTTTATCATGTGTTGATTTGCTTATTAAGACAGTTTTTTCTGTAGCTTCATGTACATCAAAAACATATTGACGGGGATTCATATTATTGATCTTATCTGCCATTAGCGCAAATTTGGAAATATCTTCTTCACTCACTAATAATGTTTTTCCTAGTTTCTGGTAATTTTTAAAGCCACAAAGTTTTAATGAGATTTTCTGAATCATCAGTTGTAGCAATGGATCGTAGTTTTTGCAAAAGTTGTCTAGGTTTCATGTCACCCAGTTCAATACCAGTTATAAGTCTCTTAATTTGAACATTTTTGCTTTCTTTAAATAGATTTAACAGTCTGTTTTTAGCATCTGTAAATTTGTTTGAACTATCACAATTCACAATGTCCCAAATGTTTTCCACATATTTCGGTTCCAATTGTGACACCAGGTAATTAAACTTAGTTTCTTCAGATAATATTCCAGATATTTTAAATTGAGCTTCAACTTGAAGAAACCAAATTTCTGGTTTATGTGTCCAAAAAGGTGGAATTTTTATGCTCACTTTGTTAAGTTCCAGCGATGCCTGTGCTACACTTTCAGTTACTTCTGTTCTAGACATTTCCTTGTTCTACGGGTCACCAATTTTGTAGCCACCAAACAGAAGATTATTGAGAAATAATTTTATTACGCTAAATATTTACAGATATCACTTTACATCCATTTACTATATTACATTTAATATTTTACAAGTATTTGCGTTTAACAATAACTTAACATACTTTATATTTACTGTTTGATGTTAGAACAAAAAAAAAATATTCTTTTTTGTTTGTTTTTCTAACTCTCTTCTACTGTTGCCGATTTACATTTTGATAGAAAAAATGAAAACGATATTTTTGTAGCGTTAATTTAATGTCGTAAATTTAAATTTATATTATCGTTTTCCGATAAAATTGTTAATTCTTAGATATTTTAAAAATAATAATAATAAATTAAATACATTTTGACTCCTACACACCCAACACTTGCTGATAGGGATGGTTTAGCTGCAGTAGTAATCTTGTCAATAGGAGTCATTTAAAGACAATATTTCTAAAGGAACTATTCTTTGAATGGATCTAAGAATTGTCGAGCACTCAATTTACACTTGTACAAGTCAAATTTTGTTGTGTTTGCAAGAAATAATATCAATAACTTTTTTTAATGACTTTAGTATTATTGCTTTCCCAATCAATATTGTTTTCTAAGGAATCATAGATTTTTAGCTTTAAGTTTCTGTATAAGCTGTTCAAGATAATTTTATTTAAATCTTTTCTTTAGATCACTTAAAACTCTTTGTCTGTACTTCACTCTTACAATTTTATTTCTGGTTTAAATATTTCATATAAGCTAAACTACATTTTTTAATGTCATGCAAAAAAATTTCTGAAGATAAAGATTTTAAAGTATCACTTCCAGAAACATAATTCATTGGTCTTGCATTAATGATACTGTCACAAGCAATAAGAATTATTGACATGTCAAATATACTTTACCCAAAGCTCTTTCTAAAAGATTTTTGACAATACTAATAAATTTTTCAAACCAAACACTCCACTATGGTTTAGTTTATCTGTTGCTCAATGATCATTTTTGCACACAATTAGACAGGGACTTCAATATTAAAGATTCCAAACCTCTCATGCATTCATGTCAAAGCAGGATTCAAACCCAAAACTGTTGAACTGAAGGCAAAAGCACTAACCCTTAGGGTAACAATTTAGACCGCTCCACTGTGAGGCTGCAGGGAAAAGAACTTCCACTCCAAAATCTGTGCAGCACAAACAACAGGACTAAATTCTTATCAACGAGTTTTAGCCCATTAACCGAACTGTCAAAATTTATACAATTATCGCAATATAAAAGACATTCTATACTAGGGAGTCTGAACTTTTTTTTTTAGTCACAGCACACTTTTAACGATTTTAAAATTTGGCAGCACACAAGAAAAAAATTAATTTAAAAGTTGTTAATTTACCTATAATACACTGCGTAAAATAGTTTATGATAATAATTTTGAATGTAAAATAAAATATATGTACAATAAAAACAGTATGTTTAGACTTTACTAGTTACAAAAAAGAATAATAATTTTTACTATATATACTTCTAAAATTTGGTGCCACACTAAAGTGCAGCATCACAGTGGTTAAGAGAATTACTGCTTTATACCACATCAAGTTATAAATTTCTCCTAAAGGCCACCAGAAAACTCTCAATAAACAGAATGCACCATTCTATAGACTGCATGCATAAATATTATTATACAGTTTTAATTTTCTTCTATAAAGACAAGACCATCCACATTTATATTTATGATCTGGAGAATGTTTACATCATTAGTTATATGGTATGGAAGAAGTTGTTACATCTGTCTGAAGACTTTGATTTGTCTCTTAAATAAATAACACATTTTAGAAACAATTTTCCAAACATTTCATACCATTTATGACCCAGTATTTTTCAGTCAGTAAATTCAAAAGAATCTGAGAACCAACAAAATAATAGCAAACTCTTAGATTTATTTTGTTTCTGTTCATACAAAATAAATCTTTCTGGGAGTTTGTGTTGAGGAAATAATACTGGCAAAAGAATATAAGTTTAGTTCATCCTTGTACAAACAGAGGATATCTTCCACTACTTCTCAGATTTTTGAACTCATTACAGCTTATGTCAGACAGAGAAATTTATCAACTTTTGAGACATTATATATATCCACAATTTTTTTTAATTGACTCCAAAATGAAAGTCGCTCTAATATCAATATCAAATTTTCTAATTCGTGTTATATAAATTTCCACTTATTCTTACGTTCCGGAAAAACCTACTGATTTCACTTACTAATAAAAAATATATTAATAACTGAGGCACCTTTCATACAAATGTCAACAAAATTTGAATTATTCTTATAGTTTTCATTAGCTTCTAAATCTGTTTTTCATATCATAGAAGCAATATACTATTAATGTCTTAACTCAGCATATTTGTTTTCCAATAGTTTCAACACTCTACTTGACCTTTTTAAGTCTCGGCACAATCCAGCTGCACTTTTATCCTTAAAAAAATCTTTGTAAAACCAGATCAGATAATTTTATAAAGCTTTTTTTTTTTAATTATTCAGATCCATTCCAATATGATTAATTCAAAATGTTACTCCAGAATATCTGTTTTGTCACAGATGCCAGATGTTATGTTAAAAAACGCATATGTAGTAATGATTAATCTTATAAAAAATTTTAAAACATTCTAAAATATATATCTTTTTTCCCCATTAACTTATATACAAATAGAAAAAAATTGAGGTTCCTACACTTAATAGGAAAAAAAAATTAAAGTAAATGAATTCGTGAGTCTGTAAGAGCTGTAAAATTGAGCAATTTTAAAAAACACTTTTACATCCTATTCATACTAAAATTATTACAAGTTAATCACAAGAAAGTAAACTTTCAATTACCAAAGCATTACAAGAAGTTCTTTAATCATTCAAACACACACACATCAAGAGATAAAAACCTTTAAATTAATCAACCTACAAATCAAGGCTAATGAAAATAAGCCCATGGGATTATTATGCTGTAAAGACTTTACCATATTTACTGTGAAATTTAAAGGTTTCCTTGCTACTCTAAGTCATTTTCTGCACATATGAGCCAATTTGATCACGACTATTAATTTAAAGTAGAGTCAAAGTCACTGCAAAAACCACTACCTGAAGATGGATTTGAAACCAATCAACATTATTGCTGACAATGCTTATTCACATCTGCATTGAATTCCAAGTTGGCTTTTTATGTGAAAATTTTCAATGGCAATACACTTCAGAAATATGTCTGAAATATTTTGATTTGGAAAAAGCTCATTAAATTTTACTTTAAAAAATGAATTTGTTTTTAAATTAATTACATTAGTATGCTATTAGATGTCTACATTGTATTTTGTTTACTAAATAAAAATGGGTTTATTATGATAAAAATAGTTTCTTTTTTAGCAAACTCATTAATAAAAGCTTTCAAACTATCCCTTGAAATAAATTGATTTTTTAAATATGCTTGATAAAATTGTTATTCTTAGCAATTCACTTTGCTCATTCAAACATGGAAAATGGTTCAAATCCTCACTTTCTAAGATGAATAGTTTTGATTTGATTTTAAACAAACTATGTCATTTACCAATTGAATGAAGGGAAAAAGAACATTTTTTCTTGAATTTTAGATTTAAATTTATAAAAATAAGGAGAGTAATGTCAATCAAAAATGCCTGATCAAATAGTTGTGGCCAAATTATAGGATTCTTTCGTCAAATTGTTCATTTTTCTTAAAAAACAAAAAAACAAAAAAAAATAATTAGAAACAGTATTTTCTAATTTCCAAATCCACTCCAAATCTTCCATCTAGAAAGCCAGCATACTTCATACGCATAGTGAATGTTGAACTCAAAATACTTCAAAAGTCAAACAATTACCAGTATTCTCCAAATTCTCTTTTGTTTAATCATCTTGCTTTTATTTTATTCATATATTTCACATTTGTTAGCATAAAATGTTATATGTTTTAAGGTTTTGGCATAATGCCTCTTTGTTGTTTTTTGTATCTCAAAAAGATTTAATTTTTATCACACAAATACAAAAATTATTTTATGACACTTTTGTCATTGCTTCATGACATACTCTGGTACATATATTATGCTCACAGCATAGATTCTAGGATAGGAGTAATAGGTGTACAAACCTATGGCTAGTTACAATTTCATCATTTTACCGACCCAACTGGACTATTATTTTAAAATAGATTACAGAAAATGGAAAAAAATTGCCACTTATTTCTATTTCTAATGTGGAGTAAATAATAAATAGAACCTTTCTTAAAGTTCAAGCTAAGATATATAAGTGAGATAAATGTAAATTTAAGCATCAATCATATAGTTGTGTATACAAACAATAAAATACATACTTTTTTAACCAGCTAACAAGTCAACAGGTATTAAATCATCAGTTTGGTTTTGTTTAGTTGAAAGACTCTGAAGATAAGACTAATGCTAAGCCATGCAGAAAATCATAATAATTAGTATTGTATATTTAGTTCGCATATTCTTCAGAGTAAAGTTAAAGCAGTAAAATATTTGCTGGCTTAATTAATATAAAATCCTAAGAATTCTTCAGAAAAAGACATAAACTAGAATAATTTGCTTTCTGTTGTGTGCTGTCAAACATCAAACAGCTGATGACCATTGTAAGGCATTTGAGCATGTCATGTCTTCACTTTCCAGAACACAATTTTTCATGAGCAGTAGGTAGTAATCCCATATTGTTAATAGGATAATCGAGGAATCTCTCAAGCATATAAAAGCCAACAGACATACATGCAAAAGGAAGAAATGTAAAAACTATCTTCATGTCTTTCAATTGTAATTTAGCAAGATTTTAATTGAAATAACTGTCCATATGATTTAAGTGAACAAAATGTTCATAAGCCTATTTGTTGCTTGGTGGTCAGTGGAGTCACTACTTTTAAGCTGAAACTCAAAGTGTTCACAAAACAAGTAAATTGCCAAGACATTGCCAACATTCCTCATTTGTAGAATTTGAAGAAGTTTCCATGTGCACAACTGGAATATTAATAGCAAAAAATTTGTTTCCTAGCTTACTTCAAAAAAGTTCATGGATTATGTATTAAAACCATTTCTTTTTCTTCTTCTTTTTTTTCTAAATTGATGTACTTCTTAAAAAATGTTTCTTACTTCAATATTTCAAAAGTATACTTCAAGTTTCAAAAATATCTCATATTTTTTTTATTTAAAATTAATCATTATTACAGTAAAATAACTTTTTAAGTTTTAACTATGCAGTATGTTTAAATTTCATATTCAAATTTTCATTTTGTATGGATTTTAAACTTGAAGTTTTATTTAAAATTTGTTATTAAGTTGAAAGTCTAAAAATAAGATTTTGGAACTTTTAATTATTGTAAAAAATTTTTAATTTGACACAGCATTTGAAAAGTGTCGAGTGTCAGACTGGTGCCAACATTTCAATGGTTTGTTTGTTTGTCGCTCAACGGTCATTTTTTGAACAAGAGGGCTAATTAGACAGGGACCTACACTTTAAAGTGGATTTCAAACCACTACAAACATCCTTGCCCAAGGTGGTACTCGAACCCACGAATTGTTGAACCGAAGGTTAACATTTCAATGAGAGATGAATAGGTGAGTACTTTTATTTTATGTCTTAGTGTTGATGAAATTTTTTTGCATACAAAGTTTATCTAACTTACAATTACTTAGCATAGAAACATTTGACCTATATAGAACTCTGTTATATTGTAGATGCAACTGCTCAATCAATTAAAAGTTCAAATTTTAGAAATTGATATAGTTCATATTACTAAAATAAGGTTATTGCTCAGTTTGACTTTTGCTAAGTTGCACTGCATAAAATGTTTTAAAAATATATTCCAATATTTCAAAAATTAAAATCCAAGTATTGTAAAAACTAGTGTTATTTGCATCATTGATTTAGCTTTATTGCTTGGATGTTCACCTCAGCCCAGTAACAGGATGGAGAATTTTCATTTTATCTGACTGGAGTGGAGACCAATCATTTAAAAAGGAAGTTGTTATAAAAACCAATGTTATTTTGAGTATTGATCACTGCACAATTGAGAAACAAAAGATTTGTTTCATGGTGTAAGATATTAACCACTTAATTAAAAACTTATGTTATTCCTTAAGTGTTTTTTTCTTTATTCTTTAGCTTTTAAACCATTCCAGGTAGTACTATATAAGATATACTTTTGAGGTGTACACACATATGCTTGATTAATTAAGAAGAAATACTTTAAAAAAGATTTCGCAAATAATTTTGGTCAAATAAAAAAACTGATCAATTATTTTATATTTTTTGTATTATACATTTTTATACAATGTGTGAAACTAACTTTCTAGCACTTAGTAATGCAGCCTTCATGTGGATCAAAGTCTAAGTTTGGATAAAATCATACAATATAGGTTGACAAATAACTGTATTATGCTTCAAATCATGCCAAACCTGCAAAAAGGATTTTACCAAGCACTTTTCACAAATACAATAAGATTCTCAAACTGGTTAAAAGTCTATCTGAAAGTTATATAGGATTTGTCTAAATAGTAATGTCACTGATTTTTCCCTATTTTTCATTGAAATGTCCCTCAGAGCTTACTTCAATCAATTGAGACTGATAGACAGTAAAGTCAGCTAACAAACACTGGGTTGCACAGCTTTCTCCTGCTAGCTGGAGAGTAAAAACATGTTTTTCTGAAATAGTTTTGTGATTCCATACAAGTCAAAATGTTATGCTCAATAGAACAAAGGACAGTAATCAAGTTTTGTATTTAACTTAGCAAGACTAGTGGTAACTGTACCAATGATCAAGACAGTTTTTAAAGATGTTCTATGGAGTTCCCAGTGTTCTGGGGACACAAGAACTGTTTGGAAAATTGATGACAAAAAGTGCACTAGATGGATATTGACAAGAACCGTGAACAATGTGACACTTGAGAAAAACTTTTGAACACAGAGTAGAGTCACTATATTTTCATCCAGATAATCATTTCGAAGGACATGTATAAAACACAAGATGCTTCACAACAATGTATAAAACCACAGCACATTTCTCATTATGAACTTCGATGTCAAAGCAAAAATGCTGAAAATTCCTAGACTCCATAAAGTCTAGACATGGCTAATGCCTAATTTATTATTATAATTCTCATACCTTAAAAGACCCATGAAAGGAAAACATTTTTAGCACTTGAACCCAAGCAGATTACACAGGGCTTTAAAAGACCTGCTATAGAAATTCTATCCTCGCTCATTCAACGCCTGAAAAACTTGCTGGTATCAATGTGCTAAAATATTACGATTACAAATAATAGTATTGACTGTAATATGTAACTTTTGTTTATTTGTGGTGAAGTTTGTTGCCCTTTACTAAGCAAATATAATAAAATAATTGATATTGGAAATAAAAAATAACATGATATTGTAGCATTTAAAGTAAGAAATAGAGAGCGATCAGGATTTTGAAAACTATGATTTTACTGCAACCTGTTGTTGATTTAGTGAGATTCAATGAGTCACTGCTTTTGAGACATTTTGCATTTGAAAATCTTGTAATTTTGCCATTGGCAACACTTTTAAAAATCGCACCCCAAACGAATTACAAACCCTAGGATTTTTACCATTTCATTAGGTTTATTAACTATGATTCTTGACAGCCTTTAAAGTCCACAAAATCTGTAAACCAAATTGTGATTCAACATCACAAAAAAAAATGTGTGATTTAACATTAGTATAATACACATTAAATATACCTTATTTAATATCACAAATATTTAGACTTGATTCACCAAATTAATTGTTGTGGTCAATATATATATATAGTCTGAAGAATTTTTCAGTTAAAAAAACTTTTGACTATGTTTATTGAAAACTTTCTCAACAGTAAATTTATGTGCTTACAATTTCTAGTGTAGTTATTTCATTTCAAAAAGAGAGAGTGTTTTTTGGAACTTAGAAAAAGAATCATCTGATTTACTGTTTTTCTTCCCTTTGAGTCTGTTAGTAAAGCTGGACTTGACGAATTAGCCACATTAGCAGACAAAATCAGTAAAGTGTTGTATTTTGCTGCAACCATATCTACAGTTCAAGACATTAAAAATGATGACCGTCTTGTTGCACTGGAAAATCAAATTATGGAACTTTGCCTAACAGTAAATTGGTTGTCATGCTTCCCATCACATGCCCATTTTTAAATTTGTCCCAAATCAGCACATCATTCATCCTTATCTACCAGCAATGGACTAAGCTAGTATAATCATAAATTCAGTGATCATGTGCACAAATGAGCCCAGCCATGTGTTTTCATATCACCATCGAGGAAACTAAATGGCGTATCTGTGGAGGCGACATCAGACACAAGCCAATCATTCAGTTGCCTATTTATAACTGATCATAATACTGGTTTTATGTATTTGATTGATAAAGGTGATTGCATCTCCATTTTTCTAGTGAAATATTGCAAGGATAACAGATGTATCAAGAATTCACTTCAACTATATGCAGTTAACGGAACTACAATTATCTACTTTTGACACTAAGTTTCTTATTTTGAATCTTGGACTTCGACAAGAGCTGCCCTTTACATTTGTTATAGCAGATGTTACCTATCCTATTCTTGGAGCTTACTTCTTGGAAAAATATGGTCTCCTGATAGATGTCAAAAATCATCAAATCATAGACTATTTAGCATCAATGAAAAGTCAAGTAACTGCAGTTTCTGGATCTTCTATTGGATTAACAACTATTACATCTGATTCTTCCTTTCAAGCCATTCTATTGAAATATCCTGAGCTCACCAACCCAATCTATCTTCAGTTCAAAAGCACAATATTACCCACTGTATTCAAACTAAAGGTCCTAATGTCTATTCAAGTGCAAGACAACTATCTGCTGACAAGCTTAAATTAGCCAAGACAGAATTTAACAAGATGCTTCCTCAAGGACCATCTAATAGTCAATGGGCAAATCCATTTCACGTTGTACCTAAAAAGAATGGTGGAATTTGTGTTTATGGAGATTTCCACCGTTTAAACGCAGTCACAACTCCAGACCGATACTCTTTGCCACACCTGAATGACTTTATTGAGGGACTATATTGAAAGAAAATTTTCAGCAAATTGGACTTGATACACGTCTTTAATCAAATACCTATGGAAGCATCTAATATCACTGAAACTACTGTCATTACACCCTTTGGCTTATATGAGCACTTATTTGTGACACTTGGTTTGTCAAATGCTGCACAAATGATGCAACTTTTCATGGACAATGTACTCAGAGGTTTGGATTTTATGTTTATTTATATTGATGACTTTTTAATCGCCTCTGAGACTGAAATAAAGCACAAAGAGCATTTAGAATGTGTTTTCCAGTGATTAAACTCATATGGAATCAAAAACAATCCACACAAATGCATATTTGGTGCTCAAGAAATAACTTTCTTAGGACATTTTGTTACATATTGTGGAATCTCTCCCTTGCCAGAAAAAGTATGTGCACTTAACGATTTTTCCATACCAATATCAACAAATGAGTTGCAGGGATTGTACAGATTTCCAAGAATCAAATTCCAGGAGTTTTAAGGAGTCAAATAAAAAATGTCCAGGAGGTATCAACATTCATGCTAAATAATTAATTTTATTTTAAAAATTGTTCTTAACTAAATATGCATATATTTATGTACATGCAATATTTTTCAATCAATTCTATTAATAATAAAAACAAATAATTACATTAATGAGACTATTTTTAATTGAGTTAAAATTATTAATGATTATTTCAAAAGATTTTAATGAATTTACAAGCTATAAAAATTTTTTTATTTAAATAATCAACATTCCATATTATACTGAATTATACATTGTATAAAATAATGAGTAATTTTAGAGTTTCTAAACATTTCCAATAGATTCAGATACCAAAGATTTTTCTTTTTAAAGTGTTGCATCAAACTTTTCAACAGTGCATGAAAATCTCCAGCAATAAATGGCAACTCTGGTTTATCAGTTTCATAAAGTGTCACAAAAGGTTCTACTACTCGAGAAATAAGCATAAAAAATATTGCATTTAGCAGAAAAAAGTACATCTTTCGCACAATTTTGCTCGATATCAAAAGTTTTGATACCAGGATTAGGAGATTTCTTGTTTTGAACAAATGACATACATGTTTTAAGATACGATAACATTTTAAGCAATTTGTTGAAAACATATATTTTCTAACCATCAATGTTTGCAAAACTTTAAAGGAAATTTTATGCCAGGACCAAGGCCATCAAAGCAGCAGGTCTGTAAAATATACTTGCCGTTACCTCAACTTCTAAAAATGAAGAACATTCATGACGTAAGTGTTGTGTGGAGCTTTCAACATTTACAGTATTTGAATGATATTCACTTTTTAAAAAATCAGCCATTTTAGTCAAAACAGACCAGTTCACATTTGGGCTCTCCTTTGACAACTGGAGTAATCCACATGTTTCTAATTATAAGCACTTCTCATTCACTTTTTTTTTTTCAAACAAAATATATATTTTCAACAAATAAAGTTTCAAACAAAAAGTTTAATGACCTAAAAATTCAGATAAGTAATACATGTTTTAATTGTATCATCCCAAAATTTTACATGGCAGTCCAATTGATTTGTCTGCAGATGATTATTTAAGCTTTCATCAAAGAGAAGCATATAATTAGAAACATTCTTAACTTTTTCTTTCAATAAGTTGGAAAAATAAGATGCAGTTATAAAAACTGTTAAATAAGCATACTTTTTCTCAACGCAATTGAATTTGCTTTGCAATAGCACTATCTGGAAATATTGCTTGATAAAGGCAATTTATATTTTTACAAGAAATATAGCTGAATGCACTGTTTAAAACTTTAAGGACCCATAGAATTTCAGTCTTTAAAACTTCTTTTGAAGAAACAAATGAATCTAAAAGTTGAGAGAATGCTTTGGTTTCACATTCTTTAATAGGATCAGCAGAAATGAAAAATCTTTTGAGAATGAGTATATATTTTAGCAGATATAGCTTGTTCTAATAAATATATATGCTTTCCCTTTTCATATTGAATAATTGGTGATTTGCCCATATTTGAAATACAAGAAGTCTTTCTTGCAAAACAGACAATGAGCATGTGTTTTTTCTGAACCCCGCAAAAGCTAATCTATGAATGACTTTTCCAGAGTTCATTGGTCTTTAAAAAGACAATTTCCACCAGGCATATTAAATAACTTATTTCAGTCTTTATTTCATTAATAAACAAATTTATTCTGATTCCATTAAATTTTAAGCAATTTTCATCAAAGGAGACATGGAAAGTATATTTTAACGCAAAAATTTTATATTTAAATATTAATATTCAAAGAATTTCATACACTATAAGAAATCAGCAGCAAATAGAAAAAAATTAATTAAAATTGCCCATCTTAATTGCGCTACATATTGATTTTGTTTAGTGATTACTTCACTTCACTTTACATTAATCTAAGTACTACTAAACCAAATTATCCTGAAATTATTGTAGCTGAACTAGATCTTGAAACTGTTAATACAAGTCAACAGTCAACAGTTAAGAATTAAAAAATTTACTATTGATCATGCCGCCATCTAGTGGAAATATGAAAAACTGATACTCAATTAAATTTTTTGATAATTCTATTGAAAATTTTAAAATATTAAAACAAAAAAATTCCAAAAATTATAATATTTTCTAGAAAAAAAAATGCATCAAGGTAAGAAAATATTCCAGAAGTAATTCACGATTTTCAAGGAATCAAGTCAAAATTCCAGGAGTTTCAAGGGCCCTTAAAAAATTTTTTGGAACTTAAGGAGTTTCCAGGAGTTGTGTGAACCCTGGAGTTGCATCAATTCTTGGCAATGCTAAATTTTTATCATCACTTCTTGCCACACGCAGCAACACAACAAACAATTCTGCATAGCTATTTGAAAAATAAAGAGGAAGTCTGAAGATTCTCTTCTGGTGCTTCCTGAGGATGCTTTTAACAAATGCAAAGAAGCCATTATCAATGCAATGATTTTGTCACATCGACTCAGAAGCCTAACTTTCTTTGTCTGTTGATGCATCTTCAACAGCTATTGGTGGTGCTCTTTAATAAAGGAAGGATGGCATTTTCTATCCTCTTACAAACTTACACCTGCTGAATGCAACTATAGCACATACGATTGGGAATTTCTTGCAGCCTACTCAGCCATTCGACATTTTCGACAAGCGGTTCACAAGCGGCATTTTACACTTTCTATGGATCACAGTAATTAATTCAACAGGATTGATAGTAAAATCTGAAAAGCGTTCTCCTCATCAACTATGTCACCTTGAATATATTACCTAGTTTACTGTAGAGAATTGTCACATCAAAGGTGATGACAATATCGTTGCTGACACACTTTCTTGTGTATCTGCTGTCGAATTTTCATCAGTAGTGGACTTCACTAAATTGGCTAAAGCTCTAGAAGATGATGAGGAACTTCAAACATTATTATCTTCATCCTCTAACCTACAACTACAGTGTCTTGTGCACTCTCCAGACATAGCTACTCTTTACTGTAATATTTCTACAGATCTTATCCACCCATATGTTCCCGCAAAACTCCAAAATAGTGTCTTCATGGCAATCCATCAACTTTCACATCTTGGAAGAAGAGCTACCACAGATTTAATCTGTCAGCATAATGTGTGGTCTTCATTATGCAAGGATTGTGCTTTGTGGTGTAAAACTTCTCTTGCTTGTCAAAACAGCAAAGTCTAAAGCATATTCATTCTCCATTGGGTACATACCCAAATACTATTGATATAATTTAGTCATGTACATCTTGAGATTGTTTTTCATTTCCCCCATCTAAGAGTTAAGTGTAATACCTCAAATGTGTTGATAGAGTTACTAGATGGCCTGAAGCCATCCCTATTATTGATCAAACTGCTGAAACTGTAACAAATGCATTTTTTCATGTTGGGATTCAAGATTTGGAGTTCCTGACTATGTTACTACTGATCAGGGATGCCAGTTTAAAAGTAATTTATTTTGTTTATTCACCCAACTTCTTGGTGTTGAACATACCAACAAACAGCATACAATCCTAAATGCAATTCTATAGTTGAGCATTTTCATTGCCAATTGAATCAACCAATCTGAACTGGTGAGGGGTTTATCAAGCACATGCAACTAACTGTTTGGTTGAAATACTACCTAGTGTTTTTCTGGGAATCCAATTTTCTCTAAAAGAAAATTTGGGTGATTCAAGTGCTGAGCTTATTTATGGTTCTCCCCTTCGACTCTTTGGAGAACACTTTCACTCTGATTCCACAGGAAATAAAAATTCATATATCTATGTTAATCTCTTGAGAAATAGAATGCAGTCACTGAGACCAATACCTGCTTCTAGACACTGTGGAAATGAAACTAGCTTTGTAAAATAGTGTAGCATAAATCATGTCAAAAGTGGCAAGGATCAAAGAGCATATTCTCACCATTAGATACATAGTAATCTCATACAATAGAAATTTTAAAATGTAATAATAAAAATTAATGCAATTTCATAATAAAATAATATCTATTATAAATGAAAATCCTTTATTAAACCTATTAACCTTAGTGAAATTCAGTACCAAGAATGAACTACAATATTTTTTATTTACTTTGTTACTTTGCATCATAATAATTAAATAACAGATCAAAATTACTCAAGGTAAATACATGAAAGTTGTAATAATTTTTGAGACATAAAAAATAAGAAAAAATTTCAGATTTAAAACTTTGTAATTAATAAGCTTGCTGAGAATATTAGTCATTAAAATATTCAGTTTTTGCTCACATATATTAGCCACACAACAAATAGCATTTTATATTTAAAATCGAAAATAATGGATTATATAAGCTAATACATAAAATTTTAAAAAGATTACGAATAATCAAAATTATGAATAAATATTTACTGGAGGCTGATTTACTTTTTTAGTGATTAATAAAAATAAATGTATATATTGAATAATACCACCAGAAAAGGTATAAGTTCAGTATCCCCATATATGATTTTTTGCCAAATCTGGCACCCTTTGTTTACTTCATAGTGTTGCCAATTTCAGCTTTTGTTTTTATTGTAGTGTAGCCAAATTCAGTTTTAGTTACTATATTTTTGTTGCCACTATTCATTTTTCTTGTGTTTTACATAAATTTTACAGCTATTTAAATTTTAATTCGACTTTCATTGTTCAAGAACATTCTTTGTTCCATGTTTCTATTGGAACTGGAAGCCATTTGTCTTTTGTTTGCTGTTGGTGCAATTAGGGGATTTTCCCTCAGTTGTGCTTCACTGTCGAAAGCGTCCAATCATCGTAATTTTTTCTTTTTTACAATTTCTTTTACATTATTTCATTTTATTTGGTTTATCTATTATATATATTTATTATTATCTTATACATTTTTGTTAATTTATTGTTATATTTCCATGATATTTCATGCTCATAGTGTTGTTGAGAAATTTCAACAGATTATTTTAGCTAAAATTAAAGAAACCAATGATGGATATTTTAATTTTTCATGCTCTAGGCCAACAGTTGGAAAACCCGGAATTGTTAATAGAATTTTTTTAATTCAATTGACTCAAGATCTGCAATTATTAATTAATTTTCTAATGGAAATAGGCTTATTAAAATACGTGAATGGTAGAAAATGTGGATCAAAAATGAAGATTACTCCAAAGAAAGGCTATTCCGTTGGTTTTTCTTTTGTTTGTAAAAAAAGTATTGATGGAAAGCAATGTAACACTGAAAAATCTATTAGGCATGGTTCTTGGTTTTCAAATTCTAAATTAAAATTGTTTGAAATTTTATATATTACCTATGAAATTTTAAGGGATCCAAAATGGAACACATAATTGAAGAGTATTCCTTCTCAAAAGCTGCTTTGGCCGATTGGAGGCAATTTATTAATGAAACCCTTTTAGATTATATTGAACTTAATTCCGAAAAAATAGGGGGGAAGGGCAAAATTGTTGAAATAGATGAGTCCATATTTGGTAAGCGAAAATATCACAAGGGACATAAGGTTGACGGTCAGTGGGTGTTTGGGGGGGTTGAGAGGGATTCCGGAAGTTTTTTTAGTTGCTCTCCATGATAGAACACAGGAAACATTAATACAAGTTATTAAAGATTGATTTTGCAAGGCACTTCTGTGTATTCCGACTGTTGGAAGAGCTATGACTGTTTAACTGAGGAGGGATTCGAACATTTAAAAGTCAACCATAAATTGACATTTGTTGATCCAGAAACTGGATGTCACACAAATACAATTGAAAGTATGTGGAGGCATGTAAAAGCGTCTTTACCTACGTATAATCGTATGACAAATTTTAAATTTTACTTTGCAATGTATATGTTTCATAAAGCTTGCATAGCTGCAAATGAAAATTGTTTTAATAAATTTGTTGAAATTGTTTCGGGAAATTATTGGGATGAGTACCAAATTTCGCAGAAGGTGTAATTATTTTATTTAAATTCTGAATGTATTTTTTTATTGTATTAGTGCTTTATCTTTATTTACTTTAAAAGTGTATATATTTAAAAAAATACTTTTTCATGCTTATTTTAAAATTTATAAAGTGTATATATTCAGAAAAATATTTTTGAATCCTTATTTCAATTTTATAAAGTAATTTATATTTAAAATAATATTTATTGCATGCCTTTTTTTTGTTTTTTTTTTTAATTTTATAAAGTGTAAATATTTAGAAAAATATTTTTTGCATGCCTTTTTTTTTTTTTTTTTTCAAAAAATAAAACTGAAATGTGACACTGGTGACAACGAAAAATGTTGAAATAAACATACCAATCGGCATATCAGCTAAACTTCATATTAAGTAAAGCCATCATTTATATTTATTTCCATTTTTTAATTTTCTAAAATGCTTATTTTTTGATCGAACTTCGGGAAATTTCCCGTGATAGCTTGGAGACGAAAAAATTCGCAGCGTTCGCCAATATATAAGGATACTGAACTAGTTCCTCAGAAAATAGTAATTTTATCAGATATTAAAAAAATATTTGATTCCTTTGCAGTTTTATTAAAAGACAATTAAAATATTAGAAATTTAAACATTTGTGTTTCAAAACAATAGACTACTAATTGAAATAAAATAAACAAAGCAATAGTTGGAAAATTAAACTGTCAAACTGATTCTTAGAAATCTTTTTTCTGGTAACATTTCATAAAAAATTTAAATCAAATAACCATTTTAGATGAAAATTATTTTCTTGCTAATATACGTAATTTCTAATTGAATTTGCAAAATGAAATAATTATACTTAAGATAACAATTGTGACAAATATAAAGTAATGAACATAATTTGAAATTTAAATATATGAATGTAGATTTGAAGGAGTTACTAATTAAAATATCTATACAGCAATGAGCTTCCCCTTGCATACATTAAGCCTATTTTACAACCAATTAGGATGTCAACCATTTTATTTCAAACTTACATGAATACATAATAAAAATGACATTTCATTAATTTATCAGTATGCTACATTGTCTAAATAATAAGTAAATATATCAACAGTTTAATTGATCATTCTAGAATCAAAATTTGAAAAGAAAATATGTTCATTAAATTTTTGACATATTCTTACTACTTCTTTCACTTTCATTTACAAACACATGGATAGTTTAATTTTAAAATGTTACACTAATTAAAAGAATATGTATACAAAATCACATATCCTGAATAAGTATTAAATGATCGTATTAAATTATGCTTGAAATTAACTTACGATAACTGAACTCTAACATATGATTGGGAATACCGGGCTCATAATCATCAACTCCCATTTCTTTCAATATATTAGCCATAACCTGAAGATCTTTAGGACGATTTTTAAGTCTCAAATTTTGCTTAGGATCGCGACCTTCTGCCTTGGTTAAATTATGTCCTTAATACAAGAGAAAATGAGTACATTAATTATTAAAAAATTCTGTTTTTGCTCACATATATAAACACAACAAATAGCATTTTATTTTTAAAATCGAAAATTGTAGCTTAAATAAGCTAATACGTAAAATTAAAAAATAAATTCCAAATAATCAAAATTATCAATAAATATTTATTGAAGGCCGATTCACTTTTTTATTCATTCATAAAAATAAATGTATACATTCAATAATACTACCAGAAAATAGTAATTTTATCATATATTAAGAAAATATTGGATTCCTTTGCGATTTTATTAAAAGACAATTCAAATATTAGACAATCAAACATTTTTGTTTAAAAACAATGGACTACTTACTAATGGAAAAACAAAGCAATAGTAGGAAAATTAAATTGTCAAATTGATTCTTAAGAATCCTTTTTCTGGTAACACATATCAAAACACAAATTTAACTCATATAATCATTTTAGATCAAAATTATTTTCTAGCTAACACATGTAATTTCTCACTGAATTTGCAAAATGAAATATTAATACTTAAGATAACAATTGTGACAGATATAAAGTAAGGAGCATAATTTGAAATTTAAATATAGGAATGCAGATTTGAAAGTTACTTATTAAAACATCTATAGAGCAATAAGCTTCCCCTTGTATACATTAAGCCTATTCTACAACCAATTAAGATGTCAACCATTTTCTTTCAAATTTACATAAATACACAATAAAAATGACATTTTATTAAATCATCAATATACTAAATTGTCTAAATAATTAATAAATATATCATACAGTTTAATTGATCATTTTAGAGTTAAAATTTGAAAAAAAATATGTTTGTTAAATTTTTGACGTATTCTAACTACTTCTTTCAATTTCATTTACAAACACATGGATAGTTTAATTTTAAAATAAAATGTTAAACTAATTAAGAGAATATATGTACAAAATCGCATATCCCGAATAAGTTTTAAATTATCGAATTAAATTATGCTTAAAATTAACTTACGATGACTGAACTCTAACATATGATTCAGAACACCGGGCTCATAATCATCAACTCCCATTTCTTTCAATATATTAGCCATAATCTGAAGATCTTTAGGACGATTTTTAAGTCTCAAATATTGCTTAGGATCGCGACCTTCTGCCATGGTTACAATATTTCCTTAATATAACAGAAGAATAAGCAATTTACAGTACTTTGACAAATACAACACTTTTTGTTTACTAGACGCTATTTACCAGTAGCCAATGTTTTGTAATCGGTATTATAATGTAACAATTTGTACTTCTCTTCTCAAATACCCGGTACTTCCAATAATACAGTTAGTACGGGTCCAGGTTTTCTAAAGCAGTGTATAAACTACTGGAAGTACAAGTTTCAGGTGCAGAAGTAGCAAAAAAATCAGTGTGGATATCACAGACAAATAATTAATAAGACCTCCAATTCCCATAGACCAAAAGCACAAAATACGGGAAAAGTATTTAATAAAATGGGTGGGGTAAAAGAACGATTGGATCACAGCTTCCTCTGGTGGAATATTACTTCTCTTTGTTTCCAAAATTTAACAAGAAAATCTCGGTGTTTCAAGCCAAACAGCAAAATAGCTTGACCCAATATTGGCAAACTTGCCAAGATAACCCTAATAATGGACCAATGATGGACGTCAAGTTTTCCAAAAAATATAGCATGCCAATACTAGCCTAATAATAGACCGATAACAGGAGCCACGTTTTTGCGATTTCAAAATTAAAAATAAGTATTTTTGACAAATATATTCAATATTCTTATTTATGGGGTTTGCATCTACCCGATGATGGAGATATTTTGATGCGATGAAAAAAGTATTTTCAAATATGATTCATTAAGCAAAACAAAGAATTTAGCAACAAACATAAAAGAACAACTTTATTACAGCATTTTTACTCTTCTACTACTCTACAAAAGAACAGAAAACATAAAAAGACCAAACAGTGCAGTTTAACGGCCAGACACAAATCCTTTCATTTTCAACCATCCTCCCCCCCCCCTTGAAACACGGACTGAATCTCAATCTCATAACATTATCGAACAGAACAAGTCTCTTTGCCTATGTCTGCCCTATCTGGGGTTACACCCACGATAATAAAATTAAAAAACTGGAAACTCTTCAAAATGAAGCCTTCAGATGGGCAGTTAAGGCCCCCTGGTTCATTAGAAACCAAAAAATCAGACAAGAATTAAAAATAACTAACCTGAGAGAATTCTTCGCGAAAATAATGTATAACGTGATTTAAAATATTGATAAAACTAATAACGAAACAATAATTAGCCTTCCATCCTATAATGACCTAAGTACCCATAATAGATTGTATCCTCTCTCATTGCTCAGATATTGCCCAAAGTTTCCTTACCAACCACCATGAAATAAACTGTAAATAGAAAAAAAAATTATCTTTGATAACTACTTGTTTGTATGGAAAAAAAAGAGACTACTAAAAAGATAAAAGGATTTTTTTTGTTACATCTCATTCTATATGTGGAAATAAAACTATTTAAAATAAAAATGATGAGGAAAAATGCATATATAAGTGTGCATACTAAATGTATATAAAAACAGATTTTTTTTTAAATATACATGTATATGTAAATACATAAAATATAAAAAAAAAGATAAAGAGAAATATATTGCATTACAGACCAATTTATACCTTGTAAATATTATAGCGTGTATAAATTCTTGTAAATACCTTTACCTGTTCTTATGTAAATATTCTTATTTCTCTCAATTTATTCCCTAACTATTTCCTTTATTATTCCATTACTTTCATTTAATTTAAATATATAAATGATAAATTAATCAACAATAATTTTTTAAATTCCGAAATAAATTTTATGAAATAACCATAGTCCCATCGATTAAAATTTCAAACTCATTTTAAGCCAATCAGATTCAAGTTAAAGCTCACCAACCAAGAACCAGCTATCTAATGAGGGTAGAACATCGCCAGATCCAGGGACTTCTGAAAACTGCCAGCCGGCAATCACTTCAAGTCTCTTTTGTGTTTTCATACATCTACCAGACGAACTAAATTTTTTCAAAATAACATTTTCAGCTCTCATTTGACCTCCAGAAGAAATGAAATCAACAAATATAAGTTCCTCATAAATTCGTTTCTTATCAACAAAAATATTATCTTCATATATTCGCCTGTTCCATTGGAAAGATACGTTGTACCGGTCGCAAAACTGTTCCATGTTGGGTTTTAAGCCTTACGGTTGGAATTTTATTATCGCGACCGGGAATTAATTCTATAAATTTTGCTAATGGCCAAAATAAACGTTTTTTGTTTTCATCTCCTATTAATACAATTTCTACTACTTTAGGAACGCGAGATCACTTTTCAATTTGTTTTTCAACTGGTTGACTCAAATATTCTTTACTAAAATGTTGTCTCAAATCATTTAAAATTTTAATCACTACAATAACTTCTATATTTTATTCGTTTTACAAGACTCTGCCTGTCTACTAGGTCAATATCCTGAACATCGAAGCTCCTATTCTTGATAACAAACATTGCAGATATCAAAGGAACCAATTCTGCTCTTAATTATAGATTCATAATGACAAATAATGGTATACAATTCTTCAAACGTTAAATCAAACTTACGCAAAGTGCGTTTTAACAGCTCTTTTACACTGCAAATCAAGCTTTCCCACCAGCCTCCCCACCAAGCGGCGGTGGGAGGAATAAATTTTCAAAGTATTTTATAAGAATTTATTTCATTCATTATTTTGATTAATTTAATTTAAAGAGATCATTGAAAGCTCCATGAACATTTGTTCCATTGTCACAGTAAATTATTAGTGGCCTTCCACGTCTAGCAATAAACCGTCTAAATGCTAGAAAAAATGCATCGGAAGAGAGGGAACAAACAAGCTCGAAGTGGATATCACGGTATACTGCACAAGTAGAAAGTGCCCATACAACCACATACGTCTATATTGGAAGTCTTTTAAAGATCCATAGAGTCTAAAAAATGTCCTGGATACATTTTGGTATCGTCGTACCTTTCGCTATTGGTAAAGACGTCCATAGTAAGACGTGAACTGGATGATCTTCTGTGGAATTCACGCGAACGTCGGATTGACATCAACGATAGATGAGTTTGGAGTATTAACAATTGGATCTGTAATAGACGTAATTTCCACGTTCATGATAGATATTGCAGAGATATTAATTTGTAAGATTTATAACTTTTTCCAATATATATTCCCAAAAATTGCGTAAAAAAAATTTCTAGCGTTTTGTCTCATGATGTGATAAATAAATAAAAAAAATATTCAGAATTCAAAATTATCTTAAATTATGTAATTTCAGCTAGCGAGGAATTGTTTTGATGCTCTTTGTTTATGCTGTCAAAATGATGGCTTTTTGTTTATTCTAAATGTCTAAAATAATATTTTAAAATATGAGGAATAGTACTTAGTTCTTGTGAAAGTAATTCAAGATTCCTATATACTCTTTGATACTTTCACTGGTTCCTATACTCTCTTGTAACCACAGTACATTTTTGCATTCACAATAAAACACTTATTTCATTCTGAAAATAACACAACATAAATATGCTTTTTGTAAGTTTTAAATGTTCAAAATTGTTTAAATATCGGCTACATATTTTATTCTATTTGAACAAACATGGGTACACCTGATTTTCATTTTTCTTATGATAGAAAACCAAAATGAAGGACAATCACAAATATGAGACCTTTCAGTCCTATTTTATAAATTACATGAAATCATAAAAAATAAAATTGATACAAATATTATAAAAGCTGGTGACAATAGTAAAATTTTAATATATGTGACATATTTGGCCTGATTTTCAAAAATGTTGGAAATAAAATTAAAAAATAATAAATTGACATTTTTGTGATAGTCCTAATAATTTGGCATAAGCAAAAAATGTATTTAATCTCAAAACATAAAATACAAAAATATATCATATCAAAAAGAAAAAAATCATTCCGAAATGTCACCAAGTCTATTGTTTTTCATGTTTTATAATTTAATCGTAAACTTGGTGTAATTGTTGCTTTTAGCACTCCCAAGACATAGGCCCAAGGTTCCATTTTTGGATTAAACAAGATTAACTCAGCTTTTCATTCCTTCGGTGGGTTGATAAAACCAAGTATCAAGCATTGAGAATTGAGAATCACTCTTTGTAGAATTAAGTTTTTTTCTAGATTATTATTTAGATACATCCAAAGGATTGTTTTCTACTCCAGTCATAAACCTTGGTTTCAACAAACATTGCAATATTTGTTGTAGCACAGGAGTTGAATTCTTACATTTTTCTCAACTTCATATAAATTGTAGATGATCCATTGGAAATCCGCATGCAAAATTAAAATTAAAAAAAAATTTTAAATTAAATTTAAATTAATGTAATACAAATATTCATGTGAAATTAAATCTACACGAATCTTTCAAAACATGTTTCTATTTCATACTATGCCAAATAAAATTCAAGATTATGTGATTTCTCATAGCATCAATATACTCCTTTCACAACACTTCTTGGTTGACCCTGTCAAACATTGTAACTAAAATTCTTATAATTTAGAAAATTCTTTAAACCAGATATAAATAGTTGCCATATATAATGATCTATTTCCGAATATCAAGTTTCTTTAATGGCTGCACTGTTCATATTGAATCTTGTTGAAAATCATGAAAAATAATGCCTCTGAAGTCCCTTTGATGTAACTCCATAACTAATTTTCCCTTCTGCTTTCCCAAAATTTCCAGTAAATAGGAAAAAAATTTAATATTGAATAATCAGTTCAAGGATTAAACTCCCATCTAGTGTGTAAATATTTACTCTGATTCTTATTCCACTTTAAATACAGACCCTTTTTAAATAAGCTCATATGTGCAACCTATCAACAACTTTTAACTTATCAGAAAAGCACTTTAATTCTGTGCATACAAAATTGGAATGGCATGGAGAAAAAGAATCAAATCATAATTTAAAGTGGTTGCCGGCTGCCAGTTTTCAGATATTTTTGGATCGGGCAATCCTCTACCCTCATTAAATAGCTAGTTCTTGGTTGATGAGCTATAACTTGAATCTGATTGGCTTAAAATGAGTTTAATATTTTAATGATTATTTCATAAAATTTTTTTCATAATTTAAAAAGTTGTTGTTGATTAATTTATTATTTATGAGAAATATATATTTAATTTAAATGAAACGAATAGAATAATATAGGAAATAACAAAGGAATAAATTTATATAAGAGAAATAAGAATATTTATATAAGAACAGGTAAGAGTATTTACAAGAATTTATACACGCTATAATATTTACAAGATATAATTTGGTCCGCAATACAATATCTCTACCTTTACCTTATTTTTTACATTTTATTTATTTACATATACATATATATTTTTAAAAAAATTGTCTGTTTTTATCTACATTTATTAGTTTTATCAATATTTTTAATTGTGTTATACATTATTTTCGCGAAGAATTCTCTCAGGGTAGGGATTTTTAACTCTTGTCTGATGTTTTTATTTCTAATGAACCAGGAAGCCTTAACTGCCCATCAGAGAGCTTTATTTTGAAGAGTGTTTCCAGTTTTTTAATTTTACTATCATGGGTGTAACCCCAGATAGGGCAGGCATAGGAAATAAGTGGTCGAAGATATGCTTTATAAATGAGCATTTTATTTTCCATGGAAAATTTTTAATTCCAGTTGATAAGTGGGTATAATGCAGCTGTTTGCCGTTTAAATTTGTTAATAATTTGGTTCAGATGGAGGTGCCATGTTAATTTTCTGTCGAAAATTACTCCTAAATATTTACAGTTTTGTGACTTTGGTATAATTTCGTTGTTGATCTTAATTACACTGGGTGGAAGTAATTTTTTTTTTTGTTAAAAATTATGGATACACTTTTATTTACATTAATAAGAATTTTCCATTTAACGAGCCAGAGCTCAAGCTGTTCTAAATGTTTGTTGCGTGATTCTGTGTTATATGATGTTTTCCTACCTTGCGCTAGTATAAATGTCTTTTGCAAAAAGGTGCAGGGAAGTTAGTGTTGATGTTGGAATGTCATTCACATAGATTAGAAAGAGTTTTGGTCGCAATTTGGACCCTTGTGCCACGCCGGCTAAGATTTGTCTATGTGTTGAATATGTAGTACCAATGCGAACCTGGAACATTCGTCCCAAGAGATATGAAATTAGTATTCTAATAAGTGGGTTGGGTAGACCATTATTAATGAGTTTGTGTACAAGTCCACCAATCCAAACTCGATAGAAAGCTTTGGCAATATCAAGAGAAACTGCTCCTGTACTTTTTTATGTTGAAATATTTGGGTGATGATTTCCCCTAATATCATAAGTTGATTCATTGTTGAATGTGATTTTCTGAACCCGTGTCGTTCAGGGATAAGAATACTATTGTTTTCTAAAAATTCATCTAGTCTATTTAGAATAATTGCTTCGGTTATTTTGCTTAGAGACAGAAGTAGACTAATAGGTCTGCATCTTGAGGGAAGGTAATTGTCTTGTTTTGGTTTTAATATTGGTACTATTACTGCAATTTTCCATTTTTGAGGAAAATACGTTATTCTTAATATCTCGTTAATAAGCATTGTAATTTTGAATAATGGTTTGTTTGGAATTTTCTTTAGCATTTTGTTATTCCGTCAATTCCTGGGGATTTATTATCCTTTAATTCCTTGATTATTGCCATTACTTCCGAACGGGTGGTGCTTTGTATGACTTGTGTGTGTTGTATGGAGAGAAATCTGAGTATGTTGCTGGCAACCAGATCTTTGGTTCTGGTGTCGTGTAGGTCATTTTTGGTGAATTGTGTTTCAAAAACGTCAGTAATTGCTTCTGTTTTTTGTTTGTCTGTGCATGCAATTGTATTTTGGCCTTGAATTGGAGGAAAATACTGTGGTTTCTTCTTGAACATACTGACGGCCTTCCAAATGGATCGGTCGTGAGTATTTAGTGATTCTAATTTTTCTCTCCAATTCTGTGAATTTTATGAACTTATCTTGGCTCTAAATTCGTCATTCGCTTTATTATATTGATTTTTTATTCGGGAGGGGGTCTCTGCTAATTTGACATAGTTTCTTGAGTCTGTTTCTATTTGCTTTCTAAATTCTGAGGTAGGGGGTAGGAAGTGAGTGGGACGGGGGGAGTGAGGTTTCTCTGCTTCGCGGTGCGCTGCAAGCAGTTCCACCTCCAAGCGAATCGTCTCATTTTCAATTTTACCTCCTGTATTAATTACATTAAAAGGGTTATTATTTAAAATTTTATTGTATTTGATTCAATCCATGTTATAAAGAGTGGGAGTATTAATCAAACTCGACCATGACTGGATTATGATCCGAACTGAGTTTCGTGATTGTGTAAATTTTAGTGTTATAATTAATTCCTCTGATGAGTGCAATATCAATTGTTTTTGCTGAATTAGCACTAAAATGTGTGGGGGTTTCAGGTGCTTGGATTTTTAATTCGGCTATATCAGCGAATTTTTTAAATATTTGACCTGTGTTGCTGTGTGACCTATAATTCCATGCAGTGTGTTTAACATTAAGATCTCCAAATATTAAAATATCATAGTTTGCTGTAAGCATTGCTTCAAGATCCATGTTTATGTATTGATATTGTGGCCTCGGTTTGATATAGGTGGAGCAGAATGTAATATGGGGTATGGTTAGCAGGGTCAATGTGACTAAGGTTGCCTCTATTGTAATTAATTTGTGTGTTTTGTTTTGTTAGTGTGGGAGACTACTCTTGACAAAAATAACTGTCCCACCCCCTGCTATGGTGGGATTTCTTGGGCGATCATTTCTATAACAAGCATACCCTAGGATGTGAATATTTACATTATTTGTTCGGAATGATTCCTGAATTAAGATTATATCTGGATTATGCTCATTTACAAAGTCACAAAATTCAACCATTTTGTTTCTAACATCATAGGAATTCCATGATAAGGCTAGAAATCTCCGTTGTGTGGCACACATTAAGGGGTGTCATTAATTTGTTTAAGTATGTCTATGAGGACAAACATTTTATCCATTGGGTCAGTTTTGGACTGAATTCTTTTGATGGCTTCAGGAATATTAATTACATTAAATGCTTCTCTTATTTCTCTTAAGAATGTGAATAAATCATTAAAGTTGTTTTTATTTTGATTTTGTCTTTGCCCAGAAATTTTACGAGGAGTGATAACGAAAATCCCCCTTACTGTAGAAGAGCTTAGGAAACTTGCGAAATGTGAGGAAATGGCGTGAAAAGCTCGTAGGTATGCGTCGAACATGCGTGCGCATGAGCAACATGATTCCGAGCAAGTTTTTCATGTAAAAGCTAATAATTCAAATGCGGCTAATATGAAGCTTATGGAAATGTGTTCGAAATTAATGAAGCAAATACAAATTCTTGCTGGCACAATTACCGCATTAGAGGAGAAGGATAAGCCCTAAAGCGAAATTAATCGAAAAAAACAAATTAAATGCTATAGATTTGGAAAAGTAGGGCCTTTTAAAAGAGATTGCCGAGTCAATTTGAGAAAGGAGTCGGGTCAAAATTTAAACTAGATAAGGGGACATGGACAGCAATATCACAGAAGACAGAACCTCAAGTGCAGTTAAATGTAAATTTTGTACGTGAAACAGGAAGTACTCTGCCCATAATAGAAGCAAAAGTTTGCGAGAGGAAACTTTTTGCGTTATGTGATTCAGGAGTATCTTTAAATTGAAGAGAAGAGTCTAGCGTCTCAGATAATATAGAGACGCAGATATGTTCGATTCGCTTTAAACAATTTCCTATCCGATAGTAGAGGTAACCAAAAGAATAAGCTTAGATTTAGAATTAGCAGGAAGAATAAAAAAAACACAGTTTTTTGTAACACAGATACCAATATCTAACAATTTTCAAATAATTCTGGGTCATAAATTTCTTGAAGCTAAAAAATGAATCATAAATTATGTTGAAAAGAAAGTCATACTTAAAATAATTCTGTTGATTGGTGAAATAGGAATAAAAACAAAGAAAAAGTATTTTCGATTCAAACTGTAGAAGAAAATAAACCTGTATATGGTAACCTTAATAGAAGAATTGTTCTTAATCCATTTTTGCAATCGATGGTGCAAATTAAGGTGAGAGGCAAAATTGACTCAAACATTTTTGTGGCTAAGCCATGTAACATTGGAAAAGATTATTTTGTTGCCCACGCGGTGCACAATAATAACAATAATAATGTAATACCTATCCTTGTGTTAAATCCCACTCGTGAATTTATTCATTTGAATAAATCGACAAAATTGATATCATGTGAAGCAGTCCTATCAAGTTCAGAAGTTGGGGAGGAAGTTAATTTTGTAGAGTCCGAGGAAAAGTGGGGGGAATGTTGTGAGGTGGACTTAGAATGGGATAAATCGTTTGAATTTGATCACCTAAATGGGGAAGTTAAGAAAAATTAAAGACATTTTTAGAGAAAAATAAAGATGTTTATGCAAGTTCAGTTAAAGACCTTCCTGGATGTGATACAATCCTCCATAAAGTACCTTTGACGGATAATAATCCAGTAAAGAAAAGGCAGAAAAGAGAACTCTATATTTTACGTAAGGAAATGGAGACACAGATAGATATTTTATTGCAGTCTGGCATATTAGAACCATCGGTTTCTGCTTACTCTGCACCCGTTTTATTAGTTAAAAACAGCTCCAGTGTATATAGACTTGTTACTGATTTTAGGACGTTAAATGCTAAAGTAGTACCAGATTCTTACCCACTGCTAAACATTAATGAAGCAATTGATCGATTAGCTGTAGGAAAAATCTCTTCAACACTCGATTTAACAAGCGCATTTTTTCAGCAGGTAGTCAGTCGCCCCAGAGGATAGACATAAATTGGCAATAACATCTCATAAGGCTTATTCAAATTTACTCTTGCGCCTTTTGGATTGAGAACCAGTGCGAACTCGTTTCAGCGTTTGATGAATGTTGTTTTATCAGGTTAGAGCCACCTAATATAGGTATTTACATTGATGATATAATCATTGCTAGTAGAACCGTTGAGGAACATATTTATAATTAAATATGTTCCTCATTAGCCTAACATAAATTACAAGCAGTTTTTGATCGATTACGTGAGCATAAAATAAAATTAAAGCCAAAAAAATGTGTGTAAATTCTTAACTGATACAATTAAATATTTAGGTTTTGTAGTTAGTAAAGGAAAAGTTTTTCCGGACAAGAAAAGCATTGAAATTATTGAATCTTTCCAAATAATTCAATGCAGGAAACAAGTTAGGAGATTTTAGGATGCATAAATTATTATAGAAAATTTATTCCAAATATAAGTCAGCGGTCGATAAATTTAACAAATTTAACTAAAGAAAAATTTAAATTCAAATGGAATAAAGAGGCGGAAAAGGAGTTTTTTGAACTGAAATCGGCCCTCGTTCAAGAGCCATGCTTAGAGCTCCCAGATATGCAGAAAGATTTTTATATTTACACCGACGCTAGTAATGTCGCAATTGGCTGCGTGTTGGCCCAGTTTGACAATTCAGGCTCCTCAAGCCAGTAGCTTTCGGTAGTAGAAAATTAAATCAAGCAGAAATGAAATACTCAGTGACGGAAAGAGAAGCTTTGGTTATAGAACATTTTATTTATTATTTTAGGCAGTACTTGTTAGGGCGTAAATTTTACATATATACTGATCAATCCCCTTTAGCTAGTTCTATGAAAGTGAAAGATTCATTCTGCCACATTGCTCGACGGACTTTGTCAATGTCGCAATTTCAGTTCGAAATAGAATATGTCCCAGAAAAGATAAACAGTATCGCAGATTTTATGTCTCGAAATATTTCCCATGTGGGGGGAGTTGAGTGGCAGCTATTTTTCCTTTACAACCCGCTTGAGATGTGTGATAGTATATCTAAAATCACTGTTGATAAACTAAGAAAAGAGCAAGAAACAGATACCAAGTGTCAAGGAATACAAGAAGCACTGTTAAAGAAAAAAAACGGTTCATCCTCTTAAGCTAAATTTTTATGAAAAAAAAATGAATATTAATGTGCGCAGAAGGAAATCAATCCAAACCAGAAAAACAAAAGTATGTTATTCCTCAAACGTTAATATGTATTTCAAATTTACCACGACTCCCCCTTAGCGTGTCACCCAAGGATTAAAAAAACTCTAATGAAAATAGGAGAATAGTTTTAGTGGCTGAAGCTCTTGACACACACAATCAATTGGGTTTAATTAATCACTTTCACAGATTATTGTACAAGATGGGTTGATGCATTTCCAGTATCAGCTACTACTAGTGAAATCGTAGCGGACGTTCTAATGCAGTTCATTTGTCTCTACGGTACTCCAAGTAAACTGGTTTCCGACAGAGGGATTAATTTAATAAGTGCAGGAATAAAAAGGGTCTATATCACGTTAGGTATACAGAAAATTGATACAGTGTCGTGGCGGCCACAATCTAACGGATGCATAGAGTGCTCACGCTATTATAGGCAAAGCACTCAGTCATACAGTAAACAGCGCGCATTCTGACTAGGACTGAAAGTTCCTTTTGCTCTGCTGGCATATAGAACAACAGTTCATGAGTCTACACATTTTTCTCCTGCCTTTTTAGTCCTTGGGAGAGAGTTTTCCTTACCGTACCAGTTTTTAAGAGATGGAAAACAATTTTCTTACGCTGATAATTACAACTATGCCAATTCACTCTTATCTGAATTATACTCGTCATACCATCAGGTGAAAGACAATTTAGTGACAGCGGCCAATAAAAGACAAATACGTAGAGATAAGGTCAAAAAAGTTAAAGACATAAAGGTTGGTGACTTAGTTTACTAGTTCAATCCAGCAATTAAACTGTACCGTTGTCGGAAATTCCATAAGCATAATGAAGGCCCCTTCAAATTTATAAGGTTACACTCACCGGTGGTTGTACAGATCCAACATACAAGAAATGCGAAATATAAACAAGTACCTCATATCAAAAATTTATCACCAATGAATATTAGGCAAAATTGCTTAATAGACAATGCAAGTGTTAATTCAATAACTTTTTATTTATTAAAATTAACGCTAATTTTAAAGTAAATGATAGGGATTATCTTGCTGTAGAAATGCTTACCACTGCATAGAAAATTATCAAAAATAATTTTTTTTTTTAAATTCTTAATTGCTTATAAATATTTTAGAAGTTTTATTCTTTAAACAGACCAAATAATACTCAAAGGTATAAAGGGTAGACGTGTTAGAGGTGTATTACCACCACGCCGCTAAATGTGTATTGGTAGTATATTGCTTGTGTCTTATTTTATATTAAATAAGAGAAAAATTTAAAAACAGTATTTGCAGAAACTATATGCACAAAGGCATAACATTTGATCATATTTTTGTGATAAATATGTATAAACGATTCTATTTTTGTATATATCTTTGTTTTAGTCTTGTGTGAGTGTGAATTTGAACTCCTCTCCTCTGTATAATTTGTCATAAAAGTTAAATAAAAAAATTTATTTCAAAATTTTTTTTCCTGAGAGGACGGGAGTATTTGTGCTGACAACAAATGAATGTAATTTAATTTTCTTGTGGTTACCAAAGAGACTCATTTGTGAGGGGGCACCGGGTATGTTCATGTGGAGAGCACATGGCGAAGTGAAGTTAGGAGATGACTAGGAACCGGTTTTGGCGCCAGCAAGGAGGAAGAGAAGTCGAGTTTTATCGAGAGACACAGACCGGGACCGAGCGCGTGTAGCTGCCTGAGAGAAGATTCGAGACTGGATCGGTGTTAGACCAGCGCCGAACAAGTGGAGATGCCGGGGAAAAGGAAGCCGGGACTGGAGCAGTGCGAGACGAGTTCCTCGGAAAATACGGGAGATTGGCTGCAGGGGTAAACCAAGTTATACGATACTTCTACGACTGCTGTAACATTTTTAAAAATCCTTCGAGACGAAGAAGGAGACAGTAGAGTAACGCCGAGATTCCTGACTGCCAGGTGCGATATTAAGCCTTGCCCACGTGGGATACCTTGGCGCCTTCAAGTTACTTCGTAAGTTCTTTTTGTGTAAATTATTAGTAAGTTATCTCAAATAACTCTGGGAATTGTTATTTATGTTATTTCAAATTAATCTTTAAATTTGTATTTTGTTAGTTCAAGTTAATCTGAAAATATTATTATTTGTGTTATTCTAAATTAATCTGTAAGTTATATTATTTCAAATTAATCAGTAATAAATTTAATTAACTAAATATGAACCTGTTATCTTGTTAAGTGTCTGTTGGTAATATTATTTAACAAATAATTCACTGCATAAAATAATATATATATAATAAGACACACTTAGCACATAGTTCGATAAATGGATACGATCGATAATGCAAAGTTTTACCAATCTAAATCAAGAGGACGAACAAAATTTACTTATTGAAGTGAATCAATTTATCTATCACCAATCTTGTCAAAAATTTCTGGTCAATCACTTCAGTTACATGTGAGGTGCAACTTGTAATAGAAAACTTCAACTTTTTATACATTTCAGATAGAAATGTGGAGAACCTTAGAAACAAGACCGGCCTAAAAAAATGTTCAAAGTCACTTACAGAGATCTAGTAGAATAATGATCTGTTGGAATTTCCTGTTATACTGAATAAAATATATAACGCAAAACAATTATACTATTTCAGTAAAATTAACAGTTCAATCAATTCATTTATCATGAAAAATCGAAAGATAAATTAAAGAAGATAATTTAGTAATTGCTTTACTTAGAAATATTTTATTTCGTAATAAAATCGATATAACACTAGATTACTTCATCGATATTTAAACAATGAAAGTGTTAAAATCATTCACAAGCATTGTAGTAAATATGCATTGTGTGTGATTCATTAGAAAAAAATATCCTTCGCCACAATTAACTTTCTTCTAACACATCCTAAATACGAGAAGAAAATATAAACTAATATCAAATATTTCTTTCATTTGAAGAAAGTAAGAGCGATATTTTCTCATGATAATTTATTCAGAATGTAAACATAGAATGGAATTAAAGACAAAATGTTTTCATTAAACATACATCGATATTTATTTAATATGCATTAATCTATCGAATTTATCGCTTTCAGTTAATACTGAAAAGTCAATTTTTAAAACTGCTTACAAACTGAATACTTTATCAATTAAATTAAGCGAATAAATAACTAATTTGCAAGGAATTATTAGAAAACATCATACATACCAAAACATCTGAGCAAGAAATAATTCATTCAAATGGATTTTTGTTTATTTTTAAAACTTCTGACTATTTTGAAATTCAGATGAATTTTAATTATTAATTAAAATTATTTTTATATTTGATTTGAAAAATTAAAATTATAAAAAAGAAGCACCATTTCATTAAAGATTATATCCTTAATGTTTAATTATTACATTATTGCCAAAAGATGAAAACAATTTATTTATTCAAAAAGCATATTAATTTTAATGTTCTAAAGAGTTTTACATCATTCTAACGTATTCTAATGATTTTTCATTTTATATCGTTCTAAAATAGGTTATAATGGTCTTATAACTAATTAATTATAATAACTAATTAATTATTTGTAAAATAGACATAAAATATTAAATTATTAATGCATATTTAAACGTTTTATATTGTATATTTTACATTCGGGTTCAGAAATAATACATTGCTTCATAAAACGCAACCAAATATAAATCGGTTCGCTCACATACGGGTGGGTTTCTGAAATTATATTCATAGAATATCCATCATTTAAAAGAAACACCTTAGAAAAAGAAAATCATCCAATACTCACAAGAAATCCTTTCATTTTAGTTTCCTAGTCGCGGCATCTGTTCGTGAAAATATTAAACAATCAGGATTCATATTCAAGGCAGTGCGTTTTTGAAAGAAAACTGTCATAAAATAAAAAAAAGTTTCATTGATAACTAGTAAAGAAATTTTACTGTTTAAAACATATTCATTAATTAGTAAATAAAAATTTATCTTCATCTTTTGAAATCAAAGTTCATAAGAAACAGCTCATGTTGCGCAATTTTAACCTGTATGTAATACAGGTTAGAATTGCTCAACATGAATGCTCAAATCAATGCTCAACATCAACTGCTTAAAATTTCATAAAAGCAACTATTATCACAAAAATAGCTATTTGAATTTGACTACTAAGCAGAAAGAGAAATTTATATTAAAATAATAAACACTAGTTTGAAATCATCAACCTAAACGAATATATTCGTAAACTTAACATTTTAAACCATATTTTTACAGCTTGCTGTTATTTACTTACTTTAAAAAATAATCATGTGAAAAGATTTATCTCAATGATTTATTTTATAAGTTAAATAAATATTAATTCAAGCAGATATTAATATATGATTCAGTTACACGTATATCGAACGACGAAGTCTTTATTTCTGCGCACTTGTAAAATCTAGTTTACATTATTTATTGTGAACAGCATTCAAGAAATCTTTCATAAAATTGCTTCTTACTTAGAAACATTAGATGTTAAGAGTTGCTTTTATACCTCCAGAGTTTCATATGGTGGTACCGTTTACCATTGCCAATCTAAATCTAAGGATTCAATCGAATTTAATTATCTTTGAAGTGTCTCGATTTATCTATCAATAGTCTTGTTAAAATTATTAGGAATTCACTCATATAAATTACATGAGGCAGCAACTTATAAGCTAAAATCTCTCAAGCTGCGTGCATGCAGTACAGTACTCGTAAGCCTAGCGACAAGAAAGTCTCATAAAAAGAAATATCAGTTTATTTGAGAGATGTTGAACGGCAAAATATTGATTTGTTGCAATTTACTGTTTCCATTAAGGAAGGTATTTTTTAAGAATTAAATTAGTTCAAAACACAATACTTCGATAGATTTAGTATTTTAAAATAATTAAAAACGAAAACTTTTTAATTAAATAATTGCTCTGTGTTCTTGTAAATCATTTGATTCCTTACTTTAATAAATAATGTTATATTATGTAAATGTGTAACAGACCCATATTAACAATATTGACAGTAGATAGCGCTGTTGCTCAATATACTTACAACATCAAATGAGATGAGTGTAGAGATGTGAGAAATGGAAGGACGAACCATCCGGTTCCTAAATACGTTTGTTTTGTACCACCCTGGTACTATGTAACCTTGATTTTATTTTATAATTATTAAGTGTTTTCTTTTTGTAACTAATCTTAATTATGTGTAATGTAATAAATGTTTATTTTGTTTTAACTTCCATTTTCTTACGTCACTACAAAATGGCGCTCCAACTCGTGGCTTTTCCCACTGTTTTCCATCTAATTGGATATGAGTTTAGCTCTATTGAGTTGTTAGTTATAATTCCACGTCGGAATTTATTTGATTATGTGTTCATCTGGAATGCATTCTATTTGGAGTTTTCCCCCGTCGTCGTTCATTTTCATCCAGAAATAGAACAGATGTATTTCATGTCGGAATTTCGTCGAGCTATATCTTTTTCATCCAGAAAACAAGTAAGTTCTATTACGTGTTCTAACAAATTTCATTATCATCCTGATAATGTTAGCATGTTGTAATAATAGCATGTTTTGTATTAAAACTAATCCAAATAACATAACTTTTTCTTTGTAGTATTAGTTTCGTTATTAGTTGTTATTCTTCTAACTTCTGGTTCGATTAAATTTTGTTCAGACGTTTGTATGAATGTTAAAAATTTGTTTACTAATACTGCATGTAATTGATATATATTTTTCTGCACGTCATTTTGTATGTATAGTGAAATCTAATATTTTGAAATGTAAAATATATTCAGTAAAATTCTTGAATTTAAACTGTTTATATTGAAACCAGAACTGACTCAAAACGCTGTTCTATATTGTTCGTTAAAGGTTAAAAATTGATTGATTAATTTTGTTACTGCTTAAAATTAGAATAAGCTGTTCCTATTGCATATTTAAATTAAAAACTGATTTTTTTCCATTATTTTCATTGAAAGAATAAATTTAGAATAATTTCTATGTATAAAATGAGTCAATGTTTTGTCTAGAAAAAGTATGGAATTCGAAGTAACGGCTCCAAGAATATTGGTTTTGATAAAAATAAATATTTTATTTGTTTATTATTAAAAAACAGTGTTTTATATTCGAAAGAAAATTCATATATATTTTTATCTATAAGGAATCTATTAATTTTTAAAACGAAAACAGAACAAAATATAAGAATAATATTTCTGTGGTGAATTGATATTATTTTGTTTTTACTATTGATACCTTCAGATTTTTTTATTTCTTTTGAAAGAAAATAATACTTTGTAGAATTTATCATTTTATGACATTGCTAAAATAAGATATTAGAAATAAATGTTGTGAATTTATTTGTTTATCTTGAATATTTTCTATGATTATATTATAATTTAAAAATTTTTACAAGATATGGTTTTATTAAATAAAGTTTCAGAACATTAAATGTTTTTACATTGAAAATAACTTGTTAATAAATTAGTAATTATTCATCTAATAATGTAAAATTGACTGTCAAATGAAAAGGAGAATTAATTTTGAATTTATTTAAAAATGTGTTTAAGATAAAAATACTGTCATTATTTTTAGAAATAATTGTTTTCACTCAGAGATAACTGTGTATTATTTGCTTAATTATTATGGAAGTAGTTTATTAATTGAATAGCAATTGAAGTTGTTAGAGAAAATTGTTTATTATTCATATTTCTTCTTTTTCAAAGAAATAATGTTAAATATTTATAACAACTTTTGGGTTTTAATTTAATTTGAATTATAATTTCAACATATCTTTACTAGTTTTCTGTATTATTTCTAGTCTTCGAATATGATAAATATGAAAAAATGTTTTCAAATTATATTTTTGTTTAAAAGTAATTGCAAAAACATGTGTTTGATTAATTTAATAATCCGTATTTAATTAATATTGATGAACAAGTGTTTAAAATTCGTTTAATTGATAAATTTAATTTAAATAATAAGTTATAAAATACGAACTTTTGAGATCAAGAATGGCCTTCCTTTACCGTGCCCGAAAAGAAGATTTAAGGACCTTAGCTAACGAGCTTGGTTTGGTAGTGGGAGATAATTTAAAAATAGTCCAGTTAACGAATCTCATTAGCAAAGCCCCTAATTATGATGAAACTATGGTCAAAAGTATGCTTCAAGTAATTACTGAAAAGAGAATTGCGAAAGAAACGGCAATTTTAAGAGAAATCGAAATATCTGATGCGAAGGAAAAATTAAAGAAACAACAAAAATATGAATTGGAGAAACTCCAGCTTCAAGTTGAATCTCAGCGTTTGGCAAGTATAGATCCTCTATCGTCAAGTGGTACCTCGGTAGCACACCAAAAACTGGATTTTAGTAATTTCAGCAATCTTTTGCCGAAATTTGACCCGAAAAAAGAAGAACAGTGTACATTCTTTACAATCTTCGAATGACAAGTTAAATTTATGAAATTACCCGAATCTTCATGGATCCCTTACTTACTAGGCACCCTGTCATCTGACATTGCAACTCTCATCGTTCGAGAACCTGAAGAAACACAAGAATATGCTAAAGTAAAGGAACTACTTCTAAAAAGATTTAAATTATCTGGAGATAGATTTAGACAGATGTTTGCACAACACAAAAAAGACCCTGAAAAAACTTGGAGAGACTTCTATTTTGATCTGTCTAGCTACTTTGATGGCTGGCTTGAAGAACTTAAGGTTCAGGATTTCGAAGAGTTAAAACAACTTATCATTGCAGACCAAATCAAGAATAAAGTTCCCCCTGATATTAAAGAGCATTTTATTGATATTTGGTCTGAATTTATTTCTCCGGTTGTTCTTGTGGAAAAATTTGATTCTTATGAAAGTGTTAGGTGTGGTGTAAAGAAATCTTTCCTTCCAGTACATCAAAAGAAGCAGTTTCCCTTTAAACCCTTTACTATTCAAGAAAGAACACTTGAACATGAAAGAAATGGGAATCTTAAGAAAGAGTCAAGTGAAGTTGCATGCTATGGATGTGGTAGTCCAGGAGTTATTAAACCTAAATGTCCTACCTGTAAAGGAAAGGAAAAGAAAAGTTCTGGTACTTTTAGCAGCGTTATTCTTCAATCGGCTTCTAGTGCACCCGCACAGATGGCAACATTAAGAGTAACTATCAATGGAGTCATGGGTACCGCTTGCGCAGACACTGCTGCAACCCACTCAATTGCAGGAGAAACACTTTATCACATCCTGAGGAAACAAGGATCAACTTTTGCAACCAGTACACTACTAATGACATTAGCAGACGGTAATAAAATAAAAAGAGAAGTTCATACAACAAAGATAAAAATTCGTCTTGGAGGCCGTACATTGCCTTTGAACCTTGTTGCCATCCCTGATGCAAAAGGAAACAACACCCTGTTGGGAATAGACTTTCTGATTTCGGTTGGGATTGTACTAAATTTGAAACGGAACTGTTGGTTTTTCCATAATCAACCCAGACGACACTTTTCTTTTGAAGAACCGACGCCAACGTTTTGTGGGTCGTTACAAACAAATGCTTCCTTAACGGTTGCACCGCTAACTGTGAATGAAAAAGGTAATATTGAAGATGAAGCATCCCATTTGACTCCGACCTTGGAAAAGAAATTAAAGAATCATCCTCATCATTTGCGTGAAGATGAAGGTATTGATCTGACAGGTGAACAAAGAATTATGTTAAATGAACTCTTGTCCCAGTTTGAAACTATCTTCAATCCAGGGGGAGAAGCAACCCCTTTTATTGAACATTACATAGATACGCAGAACCATCCTCCGGTTGCTGTTCCTCCGTATCGAGTGTCTCCAGCAAGGAAAGAGATTATGCAAAATGAAATTGATAGACTCTTGAATGAAGGAATTATTGAGCCCTGCGAATCTCCTTATGCAGCGCCTGTTGTGCTCATCCCGAAGCCAAATGGTGCTTATAGATTTTGCGTGGATTACAGAAAATTGAATGCCATCACGAAAACGGACTCTTACCCTCTTCCACGCATAGATGATTTACTTCAAGAAGCTAAACAGACTCGTTATATGTCGACCATCGATCTTAAAGCTGTATATCACCAGGTAAATGTGGCTGCCGTGGATAGAGACAAAACTGCTTTTATTTGTCCTTTTGGTACATATCGTTTTATACGAATACTATTTGGATTGAAAAATGCCCCAGCGACCTTCAAAAGACTGATAGACAAATTACGAAGTGGTCTTGGTGACATTTTTCTTCGTTCCTACCTAGATGACATTATAGTACTATCAGAGTCGTTTCAGGAACATTTAAAAAATTTAAGAGACATTTTTCAACGACTTGAGTTATTCAAATTAACAGCTAACCGTGAAAAGTGCAATTTCGCATGTGCAAGGATTAAATATCTTGGGCATTATATTACTCCTGAAGATCTAGAGGTTGATCCTGCCAAAACTGCTGCTATCTTGGATATGCCTGAACCCAAAACTGTTAAACAAGTTCAGTCCTTTCTGCAAACTTGTTCTTGGTATAGGAGGTTCATTCCGAACTTTTCTGAAATAGCCAAACCTCTCAGTAATCTAACCAAGAAATCCTCCTCTTGGTGTTGGAAAGGGCAAGAAAAAGCTTCGTTCCAAAAGTTAAAGACATTACTTACTTCACCACCTGTTCTTAAGCAGTGTGATCCAAGTAAACCGTACATCTTGCGTACTGATGCTAGTGGGTATGCCTCAGGTGCTGTCCTCCTCCAAGGAGAATCCCTGACAGATCAGCATCCAATTGAATATGCAAGCCGACTACTAACTAGTGCTGAGCGAAACTATACCACTACAGAGCTTGAAGCTCCTGCAGTTGTTTGGGCTTTAGGAAAATTCAGATGCTATATTGAGGGACAAGAAGTCACAGTTGCTACGGACCATCAGGCGTTACGATGGCTCATGTCTTTGAAGTCCCCATCAGGACGACTCGCTCATTGGGCTCTACAACTCCAAGAGTTCAACCTCCATATCGAGTACGTTCCTGGGAAAAGCAACGTGGTAGCTGACATGTTATCTCGCCCTCCCTGTCACGAAAGAGATAACCCATGTGAGATATGCTCTATGACTGTTAACCAACCCACCGTCATTTCAATAAATTTTCCTACCAAAAGTCCTAAAGAAATCAGAGGCAGCCAACTTCAAGAGGAAAATCTGAAGAAAATAATAAATGCCTTGGAAGCAGTCAACTTGACTGAGGAATATAGAAACTGGACTGAAAAAGGTTTTATGATGAATAGAGGTGTCCTGTACAAATATGCACCTGAGTCAGGATCTGATGAGGCTCAACTTGTCATTCTAGAAGATGCAAGAGAGCAGATTCTTAAAATTCATCACGATGATCCCACCGCAGGTCATTACGGTGCTGAAGAAACTTTTGGTAGAATTGCTAGAAGATATTACTGGACTGGCATGCGGAAATAAATCATCAATTATGTGAAAGGTTGTATAGAATGTATGCGATATAAGCCTTCCAACCAAAAACCTGCTGGTCTGCTGCAGACTGCAGTACCATCCCAAAGGTTTGAAACGTTATCCATTGATTTGTTCGGCCCTCTTCCAGTTAGCCATGGGAAAAAAATGGATATTTATAATAGAGATGTTACTACGAAGTGGATCGAGCTATTTGCCTTGGAAAATGCGACAGTAAAAGAGTGTGCTGTCACTCTTGTAGAAGAAATCTTCATGAGATACGGAATACCACGCAGAATTATCAGCGATAATGGACCACAATTTGTTTCTGCTGTTATGCAGCAACTATGTTATCTTATGAAAATTCATCAATCCTTAACCCCTGTTTACCACTCTCAAGCAAATCCAATTGAAAGGAAGAACCGTGATTTGAAACCTCATCTTGCCATATTAGTAAAAAATCGGCATGATAGCTGGTCCGAGAAACTCCCTGCAATTCGATTTGCACTGAACACTTCAAAGTGCTGTTCATCTGGAAAAACCGCAGAGTTTCTCAATTTCAGACGAGAGCTCCGTACCTTTAATGATGTTACCAACGATTTTCGTAGTATTATCGAGAACGATAACTTTGTCGTTGAAATGACCCCGTATCTTAAAAGACTGGAAAGATTCACATCTGAAGCCAAAGAGATCTTCATTGAAAAGCAAAATAAAAGCAAGCATTTTGCGGACCAGAGAAGGAGATTAGCTCCTACATATAAATCAGGAGATTTAGTTTTGGTTAGAAAACCAAACTTAAGTGATAAAACTGCTGGTGTTACAGCAAAATTTTCGCCTCGCCGCGATGGACCATTTATCATCGTTACTCAAAAATCCCCTGTATCGTATTCTGTGGCAAACACAGATTCTCCAAATATACCAATAGGAGTATACCACACTTCAGCATTGACGCCTTTTCAAGAAAAGAAAACTTCCCCTGTCAAAGCTTTGCGCAGAAGAGGTAGACCAACAAAATTGAACTGTCCTAAAACTCCCACTCCTGCCATAGCTCATGCTCAAGAGAAAAACCATTCCAGGAACGCTCCTGCCATAGCTCATGCTCAAGAACAAAACCATTCCTAGAAAACTCCTGCTGACCCCTGGTCGGGACGTCTTCGGGGTCAGAGGGGGAGGTTGTAACAGACCCATATTAATATTATTGACAGTAGATGGCGCTGCTGCCCAATATACTTACAACATCAAATGAGATGAATGTAGAGATGTGAGAAATGCAAGGACGAACCATCCGGTTCCTAAATACGTTTGTTTTGTACCACCCTGGTACTATGTAACCTTGATTTTATTTTATAATTATTAAGTGTTTTCTTTTTGTAACTAATCTTAATTATGCGTAATGTAATAAATGTTTGTTTTGTTTTAACTTCTATTTTCTTACGTCGCTACAAATGTAATTTAATAGATGACATGTTTCTCAGAACAATTTCACGAAAAATGCCATTGTATTTTCATGTTTCATTCCTTAAAAAATTTTATTTGATGAGCAATATGAAAGACACGGTATACTTTTTATCTAAAATTACCATTCAAAATAACAAATGATTTTTTTTTTAAATACTATCCTTTAGGCATTAGAGAACAGTTAAATTTCAATTAAACATAATAAAAAAGCCTACTAATTTAGTTTTAATAATTGTTTTTAAGCAAATCAAAAGATAAGTAAATCTGTATGAAAATAAATATAAAATAAAAAATAATAATAATAAAAATAAAAGAAGTAAATCTTTTTATTCTTGATTTGATTAAAAATAATCAAAAAGTGTAACAAAATTTCTAATAAGCTTATAATTTTCGATCGACTGTGTGTTTCAGATTGAATTTTTCCAATTAACTAAAGCTAGAGGAATTAAATAAACTTCAAACAATTAATAAAAAAGTATCACTTCGTAATTAACTGTTTGAAGTTTTCTTAAATATCTTTAACTTTTGCTAATTTCAAGAATTAAATACACAACCGAACAAAAAAATACATTTTCAGTGGTGTTCAAAAAATTTAATTTTAATTAAATAACATAAGAATACAATGTTGAGAATGTATATGATTCAAATATTTTTTTTATAAATCGGTAGACAGAACTACAAAGAAACCTAATCTAATTTTTCAATAACTCTTTTTAATAAACGTACTGAGAGCAAAAATTTTCGATTTACAAAAGTAGAAACCGTTATCATGGTTGGAATGTCAGGAGAAAAATTCTCCCCACAAAATTGAGGGTGCGTATCCTTTTGTGGTGCCATCTATCGGAGGAGTTTAGAGAAAAGTCGTACTTTCGCATTCTTGGTGCTCAGTTAAACGAAAGACGCCTCTACTGACTTAAATTCGCTTAGACAAAGGCATAGTGATCTTGGCTTGTCCAAAGCGTCGTGAGTAACAAAAACAACAAAGTAGAAATCCTAAGAATGTATAAACAAGCTTCTTGGAAGAAGAGATGATAACGAAAAATTACTATTAAGGAGTACAATAAACAATATTAAAGTATATATTTTAAATTACGTGCGCGCGCGACAAATTTTTCGTTGTGGAAATTAACTTACAATTATTTAGCTAATACATTATATTAGTTTCTAGTAGACATTAAAAAAATTTTAAAGAGCAAACTATGTTAACATATTGCAGACAGAAATATAAAGCATTCTTAAGAAATAAAATGGAAGGCTTTTCTTACCAACGAATTAGCGTAAAGGAACTCTGTCTTGTAGCTTTAATGCTATATATTTCATTTATGATTTATATATTTTAAGGTAATAAAATATATAAATCATAAAAATGAAATATATAGCATTAACAAATAAGTAAATATGCAAGCAATAAATATCTTTCTAATTTTATAATGCAAGAGTAAATTAAATTATATTAAACATCCATCACAAGTTTTATGTATTCATTATTTTACGTTTGTTCAAATATAAAAAATAATTAATAAATGATATTATTTTATGAGTTCTAATTAATGAAATTTGTACATTAAGGAAATTAACATTACTAACTTAACTAACTGAATTCATTTATAAATTATTAAATTATTTGAAATATTTCTTTTAGTTTGAAGCACAAGAGAAAAAGTTTGATGTATACATTTTATTGACAGTAAAATTTGAAAATCAAATGAACAAAGTAAGAAATTGATTAAATTTCATTTAATATGGTGTGTTATATGTGTTAAAATAAAATTTTTATGATAGAAAACTATACTTCCAGTAATAAAGAAAGATAACTAAGAAACTATTGTAAATCTTTTAATAATTAAAAATGCGCGTGCAGCGCTTTCATTTGGATTTGATGTAATTATGAAATGAATCTAATATCTTGTGTGGGCATGTGTGGAGGTAACATATTTCTCAACTAATATTTTAAATGAGATACGTTTAAAATGTAAATAGTTAATTGCGAGTAATTTTTACAAATTTACATTTGAATTCAGAACGTTAATTTATAGCATCAATTTTATATTCAGTAAAACCTTCATTCGTAATGTAATCAAATAAACTATTTTGAAATTCAAAATATGTTTAAAAAAATCATTTGTGATTGAAAAAATTCCATAAAATTTCCTTATATATTAATCTATTAAAAATATAACAGAAAACCTATCTGAATTTATATTAAAACTTGAGTCAATTTATATTCAAAATAAAATCTTTGGCACATTTCTAGATTTTTTTATAAATTTATGTAAGAATTTATTTTTTACTTTAAGATGAGTGAAAAATAATTTGTTACATAATCTAGTGAGTTTCAAGTCTGTCAATATTTTTCCATAATATTTAATTTTGCAATTATAAAAGTTTATTTTTTCTTCAAAAATATGTAAATTGAAAGGTCGATGTATTTTTATTTATATGAAATTTTATTGCATTAATCGATACCTTTTTAATCCGTAGGCCTTATGCCCGATACTCCTCAAATGAACGAAACATGAAAAATAAAGATTGCTGATTTATGTGCTTTCCAATCTTTGTACTGTCAGCACCTAGAAATATAACTACGTGAATTAAATGAATATTATTGTCACTGGAAGTTTTATTGTTTTTAACAACTATAATTTGAACATTCTCACCCAAACCTCAACGCCCACGAAATTACTAAAATATACATATATAAAAACATGAACGGTAAAACAAAAATTTTTTAGTCACTTTTGCGTTTGCCACAAAAAGACTGTAAATTTTAAAGCATCATTAACCTTTCCTATTTGTGTTGTTACAAAAATATTAATGAACATTTGAAGTGAATAAATGCTAAAACAACATGAGCCATTATATAAGAATTTACAAAGGTAGAATCCATTCTCTCAAATGAATATATATTGAATTTAAAGCTTTATATTAACACTGGCTTTATTTATATTGAAAAATTAAAAATAATATTTCACTTATGGAAATGGAAATTTTATGAAGGGTATAATTAAGGTATAATTAACACACGTGTAGTTAAAAATATTCGCGAGGAAGAATAAAAGTATTTTTCCTGTTGTGGAATCAAGTTTATATATATTTATATATGCAAAGTTATTTTTAAATTTCTTACCAATAATCACTATGGAATAACGCTTTATAAATTTGAAACTTATAATGAATTATCTGAATTTAAAATTGATTTGTTGTATTGTTACTTATGACACTTGGGCAAGTCAAGCTGGTTATGCCGTTGGCTATACGAATTCAATTTAGTAGAGTATGTCTTTAGTTTAAACAGAGCACTACGAAGGAGAAAGTTTTATAGGAGAGACTTTGCTTTAAATTCCTCTGATAGATGGCACCGCAAAAGGCTCCACTCTCTTAATTTTAAAATTGATCTGAAGGGGCAGGAAGTTTCCTCCAGATCATTACACCCATGGTAACTGCTCAATGACCGAACACAGTACTTTCGATTCCACAGATTTAACGAGTACGTATATCGCATAAACTCTTTGAATCTTTGGCTGCATTGGGAATCAAACTGCACCATTAAAGACGGAATGCCAATGCCTTAAACACTAGGTCACCATGGTCCTGAAACAGATATTTTTGCAGTATACACTTATACATGAAAGTTTCATTAATACAGACAAATATTTTGATGCAAACAATTTACAGTGTACAAGATGCTTTGACTCCACATATTGAATAACATGATTGTTGTGAAATCTTTTAATACCCACTGCGTAATTTGCTAATCAGGATTGTTATTTACAAACAGTGAGTTGTATTCAAATTCCACATGAAAGAAAATTTGTAAAGCAACTCAACTCAAAAGACATGATTACAGAGGATAACATCCGACTTCGATTTCTAGCTGCGACTGGGATAGAACGTGAGAAGTTTCGTTTTGAAGAGCATAGGGCCACGTGGAACCAAGAAGTTTAAAATACTTAACGAAGATGCTATCATTTGCGTCAAAAATTTTGTAAATACATAATTATAAAAAGCAATTTGATTTGATTAAAAAATAGAGATGTGCTCTTATATTTGTGAAGCAACGAAATTTGAAAAAATTATATATTAGGTTAAACTAGCTAATTTTTTTCATTTAATAATGAGGATGAGAAATTGTGATTTATTTCAATTGTTACAATCATCATTCCAAAAGTACACTGAATACAATCCTGATCTATACAGTTTACTGTTAACAGGAATGATATTTTTAAAAGTTTTATAATTTTCAACACATTGTGTAATTATAGACACACACATGTAATATCAGAAACTAAAAAAATATTAAATAGAAAATCTAGTCTTTTATTACACTGGTCAACAGTGGTTTTGGTGCCAAAGATTTTGGAGGTGATTTTATATGAATTCGATGCGCTGAATCCAAATATGCCATTAATTTTTGCCTATCAGCTTGAATTTTTAAGATATAAACATTTTAATGAATCATGCATTACACTATTTTAAAAGAAAAACCATGGTTTAAACAAACAAATTAAACAGGGAATTTTTATTATATTACATAAATATTGCTTATTAAATACAAAAGAAAACAGAAAAAGTCATGATTTAAACAAATTACTCACTGAACATTTCGGAAGCTTCTTTTTCGTGACATTCTTGAATGTATTTTGGAACAATTCCGTTTTAAAGTCTAGCAGTAATCTGCCATCATGTGAGTATCCCATCTTCCTTGATAGCGATCCTCCATACATTTTATATCTTGGTGAAATCTTTCACCTTGCTCCTCACTAATGTCTCCTAAATTATCAGGAAAGCGGTCTAAGTGGCTATGTAAATAGTGCACCTTAATGTTCATGTTACACCCAAGGGATCTGAAATTATTCAGCATTTCATTGACTAATTCAACATAGTTTTCAGCTTTGTGTTTACCCAGAAAATTTTGGACAACTGAAACAAATGAATTCCAGGCTTTTTGTTCAATCTCATTCATTGAATTTATGAAGTCAGGGTCTTTAATCAGCTGTCTTATTTGTGGGCCATCAAATATTCCTGCTTTAATTTTTTCCATACTCAGCTGAGGCATTTTTTTCCCTATATATGTAAAGCATGATCCATTCTTATCAAGAGCCTTTACAAACTGCTTCATTAGACTCAGCTTGATATGCAGTGGTGGAAAGATGATTTTCTCTCGTGGAACTAAAGGATCGTTGATGATATTCTTTTCCCCAACATCCATGTTTTCTCTTCTAGGCCACTCTTTTCTAACCCAGTGTTGCGTTTTGTCTCTGCTATCCCAGAGGCACAAGAAACAAGGATATTTTGTGTGGCCACTTTGCTGTCCAAGGAGAAAGTTTACCATTTTTAAGTCTACACAAATCACCCATTGGTGTTCACGATACTTTATTTTTTCCAAGACCAAAGCTATGGTGTCATATTGCTCTTTCATTTTCGTTGAGTGAGCAATTGGTATTGAGCCATATTTGTTCCCATTATATAGAAGAACACATTTCAAACTTCGCTTTGAGCTGTCAATAAATAGGCGCCAATCATCTGGAAAATATTCAGGAAGACCCATTTTTTACCAGGAGTTCTCTAACAGCCTGACAAAATACAAGATTTTGTTCTTCAGAGAAAAAAAGGTAGCAGATCTTTCTCCCTTGTGCGATAGAATGAAATTTTCGTTCCTGGATCAAGTAAATTTTTTCCCTTCAACCTGGAAGCCAGTAATTCAGAAGCTTCTTTCGACAGATTCATATCTCTAGTGAGGTCATTTAACTCATCTTGGTTGAAACATTGAGGAATTGATGATATCGTTTCAAAATCGCTCTCACCTTCAGTAGTAACAGAATTCTGATATGAGAGACAATAAGCGTCCTCTCAGAGTTCTGGTAGCTGGTGAAAAGTTGGAATTGGCACTTCTTCTGAGTGAGGGATAGGGCGTCTTGCAGAGACTAAATCTGGAAAAGTCCACTTATTACGGTTCTTTCGATTGATTCCAGTACTATTTACTATGCAGAAATAACAGTCATCAAAGTGATTTTTTGGTTCTCTCCAAACCATTTGTACACCGAATTTCAAGCTTTTCCTTTTCCCGGTAGTCCACTGTCGTAAATGCTCTGTACAAGTTTTACAGACAATATGTGGTGCCCAGGTTTTATCCTGATCACCAAGTTTAACACCAAAATATCCAAGATAAGCCCTCTTTACAAAGTTACTAATTTCTGTTTTCTAATTTCTGATTTTCTGTTTTCCAGTTGCGTGTATTCTCCGCAGATGTAGCAAAAAATATCAGGATGATGTACACAGCTTCTTCTACTTGAACTCATTTTATTTCTATTCAACAACACTAACACTTAGATTTACTTTTTAACAACTCGTTACTAAAGAGAAATTTCATATGACGCTAACCTCTATCTATCTGCACCGCCGGAATTCACGAACTATCCTTAACTCTCAACTGCGGTTGAAGCTTTGAAGGTCACTTCAGATAGTGGACAGACATCTCTATCTATCGGATTTCTATGGAACTAACTGGATAGCACTAATAAGTAGGATTCAATCCCATTTATTAAGAATTTGTCAACTAATCAGTTATATATCTCATATTGTTTGTCTTCTTTTTATAATAAATGCATTAAAATAATAATTTTTAAAAATAATAATTAGTTATTTCCTAAATATTATTATTTTAAATTCAATTGGTTACAAAAGAAGACTGATAATAGGGCAAATATACAAGAATCTTTCCCTGTATAAATTTTACAACACTTGTACTTGAAAGTACTAAATAGAAAAAAAGCATTGATAGATAAGTGAATTTATCTAAAAATCTAGAGCTGATACAGAAAAACTGCTTTCATATTTAGATTCAGCAATAAAAATATAGTTAAAATCTGCTCTAAATCCTAAGCACCAAAAAAAAATTTTTTTTTGTAAGCCTGTGTTATATTTCGTAATTATTAAAATGGGTTCACGCACAACATTATAGGTCAGGAAAGAATTTTTGCTATGCAAGATAAAAAATTTCAAAATGAATGATTTAAGTTCAATCTAATTAAGTAATGAGTTCAATCTAATTAAGTAATAAGTAAACTCTTCAGAAATCAGTTATTTCATCGAAAATTTAAAGTACCTGGACGAGTTGCAGTGGCTTAGTGAAGAGGGGGCAAGAGGTCTATCGTGCCCCGGGCGCCGCTTCGAGAGGGGTGCCAAATAGTAGTTACGAAAATATTTTCCAGAAAATTGTGATTTGTGTTTTTAATTGAAATATCAATTTTATTCGGAGAAATATATTTTAAATTTAATAATTATTTTCTCCTGTTGAAGAACTTGCCGTAAATAAAAATATTCCTATTTTTATATTTCCATATTAATAAGTTAGTATAGTTTAGTTCGTTTTAAAAAGTATGTTTATGCATTTGAGATGTTTTTAGTTTCAATTTATTTACCAAATAATATGTGTTGATGTTATATCTCTTGATTTACAAAGCAATAATTTAGGAAATTCCAAAAAGGTGAGCTCATGATCTAATTTGTAACTGGTTTGACTTAGTGAATGCAGCAAGATTCACCATGTTCTTTATAATTCTAATTTCTTACAAGATATTTAAATCAAGTTGCATACCTATAAAAATTGCAACACTGATTAAGCAATTAAATCTTTTTTACTCAAAATAAAAAAACAAGATATCTAATGAACATTGCATTGACTGACAAATACATCCTTAAGAACTCGCAAGATGTTATTAGTTATAATATAAGTCAAAATTATAAGAGAACATATTAAACATATTAAAAACAAGTTGAACATTTTCCGGGAGAAATGTTCTCAGAGTAAAATTATAAGATAGTGTTATGGTAAAAGTGACTAATCCGGCAATTATGTATAATAATCAATGATTATTCATAATCCCTACTAAACTCGGTAAATGAGAAAAATTATTGAAATATACCGATAATACTGTAAATATGTGTATAATCCTCAATTTGCGATGGGAAATGTATCAACTTCCGATTTTTTTTTTTTTTGTAGAAAAATGATATTTTAATTTCAAAGAATATGTATTTTTAAGCTATATTAAACAATTCGTTCAAAAGAGTTTCAGAAACATTATGATGATTTAGAACAAAACATGCAATAATCTCTGAGTTTAAAAATTTAAATAATTGTGATTTTTTTTACGTTCATTTCAGTTGATATTATAAGACCGATATATTAGATAATAATATCAGTTATACATATCTGACGCAAAAGGTATTCAAAAATACAAATGTGTGTGATCAAAATTACTGAAAGTAAATTAAAGTCTAGATTGTTATTTCAGTAAATAAGTAATTTCTCTCATTTAAACACAATACAGAACTCTTTAAATTGAATATTATCTACTTCTTATAGATACCTTTTATATTTTGTTAATTAAAAGATCTGGAAAAAGAGAGCAATTTAGATTATTAGAATTTATAAAAACACTTCCATGTCAAAACAAATTAAAACTATATTCTAAAAAAGAATTTATTTATATTTGTGCGCTTTAAATTTACTTACTTACATTAGACTACTATAACACTGAAAATTACAGTTTGCCAGATTTTTTACATTTGGATTTATCAAATTTGCACACTATCAAGAAACACATGGTCAATATCATTCAATCTCAGAAAAATGATTTCCTAACACAATCTTTGACTAAATCTAAATTCCCGTAAGTTTGATTTCTACTGATGCATTTCCGAATCATATTCTAGTTTAGATTTTTTTTTACTGGATTTTTAATCTCAAATTTATAAAAGTAGAACCTGAGCCTTTAAAATAATCTATATTTAAAATTATTTTAAAGTTAATATTCTGCTGTTGTTATTTGCATTATACTCTTATTACATGTTTATTCTATATATTGTATTATAATTTTTTGAAATGGGGCGTCAAAATTGGTATCATACCCGGGCGCAAATTGTGTCGCTACGCCACTGACGCGTTGAGAAAAAATATATGTTTAATTGAATCATCTTGGGATCATGAGAAGAAGTAAAAACTTTCTATTATATTTGTTGAATTTCTTTTATTCCTTACTATTATTATTTCCCTATTTAAAACCAAGTGAATTGTATCGAATATTGCTTTATCAATCATCGTGCATAAAGAAGAATCTCTATTCCTCTTTCAGTGCTTAGAAATGTATTTGCAATGATTAGAAAATTAGTGTATAATATCATTTAAGGAGTTAAAATAAAAATGAAAAAGTACTTTTAATACGGATCAAATAGTTACGGATTATAAAAGTTCTATAAAAATGCAAATTTAGTCAGAATAATTACAAAAACACCTTTTAAATTATTTTAGTAGAACTTTATATATATATATATGAGCTTATACACACACACGCACATGTATATATATACAGTACGTACAATTATAGAAATTTAGTGTAAATGATTAATTCGTTTCGAAAGAGGTATGTTTTCAAATGCTCACATAATTTCATTAACATATGAAAGAAAAAATTACATTCTCGCCAAATTTCCTTGTTTAATTTTGGTAGAAGAACGAATCCATAATATTTTCAGAAATGGGAAGTTAGAACATTCTTCTTGCACCAGCATACTTCCCACATACTACATAAAAAATTTAAAAGACAATTAACTGATTTGAAATCTCTTTAAATTTGCTTATACTACGATGTACTTTAATTAAGTGATTTAATATTCTACTCCGGAACTTTTTCGCTTCAAGAAAGAAACATGCGGTTCATTTTCTACTTTAAAATTAACATTAACCTGTAATCTCTGAAGGTAAAGAAAAAATACGTATTTTCCACATGACTCCCTGTTCTTTCAATATTCTCCAAGTATAAGTCTAAAAAAATAAGCACATTTATTATTTTCATTTTTTTATAAGTATTTTTTACCTCGAACGCGATTTCGCCTTTCGTAATACATCACTAGACAGAAATTCATTGAAATGAGAATGCAAAAGTCTCAATATCAGTGTTTAATAACTTTTGAAAAGATAGTTTTCAAGCATTATAAATCTCATTCTATTTTCTTTTAGTTAATTTACATATGATACTTCATATCCTGATGTAAAACATTATTTTGAGAGTCTTAATTAATTTTTATGTGTATAATTTATGTGATAAACAGAAGCATTTCATGTTTTTATATTTTACCAAGAATTTAATCAGACAGGATTTTTTCTTTATATCTTTACCTGTTTCTGTGTGCCGTCTAGAAAATGTCTAATACTTTTTTTCTGAATAAAAACCCTTCTCAGAGGAAGGGAATCCTTGAAATGTAGGTATATGTATTCCCCTGGTAATATCTAACCAAAGTATACATGCGTAAGTCAATAACCCAACATATCAAATATTAATTCATTGATTCAAATGTAAAATGATTTAAGCAGAAAGCATCGAAGCGGGTACATTCATCTAGTAATATATATGAATGATCCATTAGTTTCAATATGGAATGGCAACATATGCTTTCATAACTTTTTCCAGTTCAGAGAAGATTATTTTGTCAAACATTATTTTGTCTTTATTATTTTTTGTGTGTAGAACTGTGATTAGTTTAACTTTTTGTCTCTTAAACAAGGCTTATACAAATAATAAGACACAGCCACAGAAAGAAAATAATAAACACAATAATTTTGAAATGTATTTCAATAACAGTTCGTAAATTCATTAACTTTAAATTACTATAAGCTATAACAAAATGATACATAAATTAAAAATAATTATTTAAATGCAAAGATGTACAAAAAGAAATTAACTCTTTTGTGTGTAAATATATTTTTGTTTTCTCCCAAATTAACTTTAATGTTTTGCTACGCCTATGAAGACTACAAAGAATTAGTATTTAATGACAACCATAAATATTAAAAGAAAATATTGATTTAATGTTTCATTTATTGCAAGCTATGTTGATTATAAATAAAGAAATATTAATATACAAGGAAAATTTTATTGAATTTCTGTAAAATTGTTTTAAGAAAAATTGAAATTAAACAAATTTCATAATAAAAAATGTTATATGTTATAGAATAGGAATATACATTTAAAAAGATTTAAGTCATTTCTGTTAAAGGTGAAAGAATTTTCTTGAAATTTATTTATTTTTTTTAAGAAAAATAGTAAAAAAATGAGATAGAAAATAGTTAAAAAAAAATTAGATTTTAAATTTGTGCACTCTTTTATTAACTATTAAAACAGTATCTTGAAAATAATATTTGAATTTTAATATTGTTAATATATGAAATAGCATTTCCTCCATTTTAAACAAGTAGTGCTTTACACTATTATTGAAATACACAAATTAAACTTTAAAGTATTTATAAATCGAAAAATATAGACAATTTTATATTGATTATTCATGGCATTGGACAATATTCAAAAACAATAATGAAGACTATAAATTTATTTTTATAAATAGAAATGCAATTTATATATATATATATATATATATATATATATATATATATATATATATATATATATATATATATATATATAATCAAAAATAGGAAACCCTTTTCTTTCTCATTAATGTGTATTGTTACAAATTTATAAATAATTAATGTATATGTCTTAAAATATCTCAGGCAGATACGTTAAAAGTCGGTTTTCTAATGATTTCGTAACTAGGCGATGTTTTGGCGAGAAAATTTGGCGACTTGGAGAGAAATAGATACTTCTGGAAACATCCATCACCTAAGCTCTAGGACCAATATTTAGTGACATAGCCTAGAAACTTCAAAAACCTTGGCGAATTATTAGATTTCCCCGGCAAGTCATGTATAAATACCACAGCCCGACATAGTTAGTTAGTTTTTGTGAAGACAGTCAGTGAGTGAAGACGATAAATCGTGACTGCTAGTCTAGAGAAGCTGTTCTCTGTCTGAGGTATTTGAGACATGTGATTGGAAGCTGTTACTTTTTGTATCTGACGAATTATAGCTCTATAATTGATTGTTACAGCTGATATTTCTAGTGGAATTTTTACGAATAAAAGTCTTGTGTTCATTGAGTGGTTGATTTATTCAACTCTCAATTCACACGAACCCCGAAGCTCGGTACAACTGGTGTTAGAAGCGAGGTTGAAGAGTTCATGCAGCGTGTCACAAGAAAAATGGATATGGATTTAATGAAAGGTCTTCTGGAAAAATTAGTGGAGCAGATGGCTGAGATAAAAGCTGGACAGGAGGAGATGAAAGCTGGACAAGAGGAGATAAAAGCTGGACAAGAGGAGATGACAGATGGACAAGAGGAGATGAAAGCTGGACAAGAGGAGATGAAAGCTGAACAAAAGAAGATGAAAGCTACACAAAAAGAGATGAAAGCTAGACAAGAAGATATAAAAGCTGGACAAGAAGAGATTACAACCGAGATGATGAAAGAGATAAAATATGGACAGGGGGAGCTTAAAAAGGAACTTAAGAAGGACATTGCTAGTGTTAAAGAAGAATTCTCCAACATCATTCAGGAGAAGATGAATGCAATGGAAGTTAAAGTAACTTCTGTTTGGAGATCGAAGAAAACGTTGAAGAAGCATTAGGCAATATGAAAAAGAAGATTGAAAGCTTGAAGAAACAAATGTCAAACAAACATTAGGAACTCAATGAGGTAATTATGCCTTCCCTAGCCACGATTAAACTCTCAAGATTCCATGGAAAATCATCCTGGCAAATATACAAGAACAAGTTTATGATGGTAGCGGAAGCTAATGGATGGAATCCCCGAGCCCAAGCTTTTCACCTGGCAGCTTTTTTAAGAGGATACACGACTGACATCCTCCAGGCACTTCTGGTAGAGAAGAGGCATGATTTCCAAGCCCTATCGAGTGCGCTTGAGCTGCGGTTTGGAGAAAAGTGTACTAAAGAATATAGCAGACTAAAGTTAAAGTCCCGCTATCAAAAAGCGGGTGAAAGTCTACAAGAATTGGTATCTGATATTCAGTGACTTTTCCATTTAGCATTTTTGGACTGCCCAGCTGAGACACGTCAAGATTTAACTTTCCCTCACTATATCGATAGTGTACGGGATCCGTAGATACAGAAAACACTTAGACTCACCAATGTCAAAGATATCGGGTCTGCCCTAGTCTACGCATTTAAGATAGAGCCTGCCCAGCAGGCAGCGCGTAAAGACAGGCATTCAATCAGAGCCGCTTCTGTTACTGATACAGACTATGATACAAGAAAACAAAGTGAAGATCTGCGGCAAAAATTCCGTAGCTTAGAATTGAGTAAAGTTGGCAGAAACACGAAAATTCAGTGTTGGAATTGCGGTGCATTCGGACGCGTCCGTAGAGACTGCCCAAAACCAAAAGAGGTAGGAAATGATCTTCCACTACAGCAGGGAAACTAATATGTGGCCATCTCGCGAGTCGGAGATGTCCAGAGAATCAGAAGCCCCTTTTTAAATTGTTTCACATTTCTTCCGTAAGTGGCTGCGAAAACGGACTTTTCGTTATGGGACATATCAACGAAGTTCCCTGCAGAATGATAATCGATACTGGAGCCAACGTAACCATCATTAGGACAGATTTGGCTCGCAAACTTGGGGAGAAACTCATCTGGACGCCGCCTTGCATTACCCTCTAAACTGTGACTGGTGATAAGATTAAAGTACATGGAAAAGTCAATCTAAACATTGCAGTTGGTAATGCCGTGTACATCATATGGCATATGTCGCTGATATAAATGACGAATTTATTCTCGGATTGGATTTCCTCAAAGAAAACCATTTCAAATTAGATTTTAAAAATAATGAACCACACTCGTGTTCTGAAGACATAGCGATTTTTAAGACGAAATATTCAGATATTAAAACAGTTCATCCTATAACTGCAAAGAGTGAAACAACATTACCACCAAGAACTGAGACGTTAGTTTCCGGAGCTCTTTCAGAAGAAAATAATTTTCATTATGGATTGATTGAATATCCAGATTCTGACAATAGCGTTAAAGGAAAACTAGTGGGTTCCTCACTCGCCGACCTTTCACGAAATGTAATCCCGGTAAGAGTTGCTAATCTAAGCGATAAGGCAAAACTAATAAAAGAATGCGAAGTGCTGGCGACTTGTACTCCAGTGACCTATATTAACAGAAATTGTCAAACCACACTATCTGAGCCTCCTGACACTCTAATTAATGAACTCCTTCAAAACGCAGAGCTAGATGATAAACAGAGGAATGCTGCAGGAAATCTATTATTAGAATTCGGAGATCTCTTTTCCAAGAAATCAGATGATGTTGGGCGAACCAAAATAACGCAGAACCGAATCGATACAGGTAGTCATCCGCCCATTAAACAACATCCGAGAAGACTACCATTCGCTAAGCAGGAAGAGGTGGATAATCTTCTGATGGAAATGCAGCAGAATGACATTATTGAGCCATCAGAGAGTCCATGGGCTTCACCTATTGTTTTAGTTCGAAAGAAAGATGGTTTTACCCGATTATGCGTTGACTATCGTCGGTTAAACAACATCACTAAAAAAGAATGTTACCCTCATCCTAGGATTGACGATACGCTTAATGAATTATCCGGAAATCAATGGTTTTCGACTTTGGTTCTCAAGAGTGGTTACTTGCAAGGAGAGATACATCCTGAGGATTGGGAAAAGACTGCGTTCACCACAGGACAAGGACTTTAGCAGTTCAAAGTTACCCTATTTGGGCTTTGCAATGCACCTGCAACGTTTGAGCACCTGATGGAAACAGCATTACGAGGACTTTCTTACGAAGCCTGTTTAGTATATTTGGACGATATCATCATTGTAGGGCGCACATTCAAAGAACATCTAAGAAACATCCAGAATCTGCTGGGAAAATTAAATTTGGCCAACCTGAAACTGAATCCTTGCAACTGTAACTTATTTCGACGTGAAGGAAGCTATCTGGGGCACATTATCTCTGCTGTAGGTGTAAGAACAGACCCTGAAAAGATCTCTGCCGTTAAGGACTCGAGTCGTCCGGAAGATGTCCACCAATTAAGAAATTTTCTTGGACTGTGCACGTATTACAGGAAATTTATTAAGGGTTTTCAAGTATTGCTAGACCCTTTCACAAGTTGGCAGAAGTTAAACAGAGATTTCTATGGACAGATGAATGTGAGAAAGCTTTTAAACAACTGAAAGAGGTTTTGACATCTTCGCCTGTTCTTACATATCCAAAGCCCAGAAAATTAATTCATTTTAGACACAGATGCCCGCAACGAAAATATTGGAGCTGTTTTGTCTCAGGAAATTGATGATAAAGAATGTGTCATTGCTTATTGGAGTAAATTTCTATCGAAACCGGAGCGAAATTATTGGACAACCAGGAAGGAATTGCTAGCAATTGTTAAATCCATAGAACATTTCCACCATTATCTCTATGAAAGACAATTCTTGCTTCTTACAGATCACGCATCCTTAACCTGGCTTTTAAAATTTAAAAATCCAGAAGGACAGGTAGCCAGATGGATTCAACGAATCCAGAAGTTTGACTTTAAAATACGTCATCGCAAAGGCACTCTTCATGGAAGTGCTGATGATTTATCAAGGAGACCATGTAATGGAATCTGCCGTATTGTTCTAGAATAGAGAAGAACTATCAATTAGTAAATCCTTCGGTACGCCAAGCTACTGTTTCACCGCCATCGAAACCAGACCCATGGAGTGATGAAGGACTTAGAGAAGCCCAAAAAGAAGACCCAGATATAAATCCAATTTTTGAATTAAAAGTATCTTCCAGTATGAGACCAAGTTGGCAGGACATATCCACCTACAGTCCTGCTACTAAACAATATTGGGCTCTTTGGGACTCACTCCATGTTAGAAATGGCATGTTATACAGGAAATGGGAGTCCGATGATGGACGTAATTTCAAATGGCAGCTTGTTCTTCCAAAATCAAGAATTTCAGATGTTTTGAAATAATTGCATATAGCTCAACTGGTTACCACTTCCGAGTAATGAAGACTCTACAGAAAGTTCGAGAACGCTTCTATTGGAGCAAAACTAGATAAGATGTAGAGAAATGGTGCCAATCTTGTGACGACTGTGCGGCACGTAAGGGACCAAAGAAACGTAGCCGAGGAAGTTTGCAGCGGTACAATGTAGAAGCACCTTTTGAGCGGATAGCATTGGACATTTTGGGTCTTTTACCACGATCTTCAAATGCAACAAACACATCCTAGTTGTCATGGACTACTTTACTAAGTGGCTTGAAGCGTTTTCTATCCCCGATCAAGAAGCGACTACAGTAGCCGAGTTTCTAGAGCAGCAATGGATTTCCAGAGTCGGCACACCCTTACAAATTCATTCAGATCAAGGGACAAATTTCACCTCTGCTGTCTTGAAAGGAATGTGTCAAATTCTCGGAATAGACAAGACGCAGACCACGCCATTTCACCCGCAATCGGAAGGCATGGTAGAGAGGTTTAACCGAACCATCTTGAATAATCTCTCACTTTTGGTTTCCAGAAATCAGCAAGATTGGGAATTGAAGCTACCGCTGTTTCTGCTTGCATATCGCAGTGCTGTCCATGAGACTACCGGATATACTCCATCACAAATGCTCTTTGGTCGCGAACTTCGTCTCCCTTGTGATCTTCAGTTAGGTCGTCCACCAGATACATATTCATCGCCAGAGGAATACCTACGAGACCTTCAGGCACGTCTTAAAGTGTCAATAACTTCGCTCGAGACCAAATCAACCTGACGACCGAAAGAATGAAGACAAGGTATGACACAAGAGCGACAGGACATGACTTTCAGGAAGGTGACAATGTTTGGCTGTGGAACCCGATTCGAAGTAAAGGACTTTCTCCAAAGCTGCAAGCCAAATGGGAAGGTCGCTACACAGAATTAAAAAGACACAATGACGTCGTGGTTCGATAAGGAAATCATCTTCTACGAAACCAAAGGTAGTACATTATGATAGATTAGCTCCGTATCGTAATGTAAAGTAAAAATTAGTATACCATAGTCTCTTTGTAAATAGTATAGATAATTTTAATATTTTCTATTTTTCTGTATTTGTATTTTTAGTTGTTTGTGTGTGTAATGTGTTCTGTATCCTCTTAAAATGTAAATTCTTTTATATTAAATTTGGCCTCCTATCAGGGGATTGTACTGCCCAGGGCGTGCAGTCCTTGAGAGGGGGCAATGTTACAAATTTATAAATAATTATTGTATATGTCTTAAAATTTCTCAGACAGATCGGAAATGCTCGCATTTTGGGCAAAAATTGCTGTATTTAGACGTGTTATACGTTAAAAGTGGGTTTTCTAATGATTTGGTGACTTGGCGATGTTTTGGCGAGAAAACTTGGCGACACTTGGCGAGATTTTTGGCGACTTGGTGAGAAATAGATACTTTTGGAAACATCCATCACCTAAGCTCTAGGATCAATATTTAGCGAGATAGCCTCGAAGCTTCCAGAACATTGGCGAAATTAGAAGATTTCCCCTCCAAGTCAGGTATAAATACCGCAGCCCGACATAGCTAGTTTTTGTGAAGACAGTCAGTGAGTGAAGACGATTAATCGTGACTGCTAGTCTAGAGAAGCTGTTCTCTGTCTGAGGTATTTGAGTCCTGTGATTGGAAGCTGTTACTTATTGTATCTGACGAATGGTAGCTTTATAATTGTGATTGTTACAGATGGTATTTCTAGTGGAATTTTTAGTGGTCTTGTGTTCATTGAGTGGTTGCTTTATGCAACTCTCAATCCACATGAGCCCCGAAGCTCGGTACAGTATATACGATATATATTTTAAAACAAAATATAATTATAATAACTATAAAAAAATTGCAGAAAAATATTAGAATTAACAATATTTTATTAGATCACTTTAAAACTAGCAAACTTAAATTACTTTTATTTGCAAAATTTTTTTTTAAATTTGTTAAAGTAGTATATAATTAACTTCAAGAATTAGATCGTTAAGTAGAGATAGAAGAATTTTACTTCTCTTGAAAGATTGTTTTTGTCTTGTGCTAGTTAGGCTGACAATATAGGGTGCACTGTGTATGTGCTCTTCTTTTTCATACTGAACCATATTTGGTGTGGAGTTTGATTGCTTCAGTACAGTTGTGCCATAGGGACCCATTTATAGGGTAGGCAACCATTAACACCTCATTCATACACTGAAAGGAAAAAGACAGGATATATAAAGAGAGAAAGTAAATCCATGCCCGAACCGGGATTCGAATCCAGGACCTCCCTATTGGCAGTCAGGCATTTTGACCACTAGCCAGAGCGGTTGGCGAAAGAATTTATGAAAAATAGTAAGACATAAAAAATGAGATAGTTTATCCTGTTATTTATTTGTTTCGAAAATAATATAAAATATATATTTCAGAACTATGATGAAAAGTTTTCGAAGATTTATTTGAAAATACAGTGCAATGGAGCAGAAATTTACTGTCCAGTATTGTAATCATATACGTATGTTTCTCTTTCAATATCATCCTCCTTAAAGTGCAATTTGCAAACCTAAAACAAAATGATATTTTGATTGAACAACTTCTTTTCTATTTTCTATTTTTGCAACTTAATTATGTCAACAATAACTATGTTTAAGTAGTGTTTTAATTAAATATTAATTTTTTAGTCCTATCATTTCTATATCACAATTTTTTAAGAGCATGCTGATAAAAGTATTGCGAACAAGAAGTAAATAAAATAATCAATCTTTATTGCTTAAGAAAATTTATTTGGAAATAACATACTTTTCAAATCAGCCTTTAACGTAAATGTAAAACGTAACTTTAAACCGAAGTGTATGAATAAACCAAATGGAAAATACTAATATTATGATATTATGAAACACAGAGTAGAGTTATATTACATACATAATTACATAACTAATAATTAAAAATTACTGATAAATATAGCTTCAGTTATTTGGTAATTATTTCGAATATTTCAGAGTAATTTATAAATCAGAATGAAACTTCCAAAGCAATACAAAAATCAGCAATAGTTTGAATACTAAATAAGTAACACTTCTAAATATAAACATTAATAGATGCCCATTATATTCAAACCTAAGCATTATGTATGTATGTATATATATATATGTGTGTGTGTGTGTGTGTGTGTACATATATATACATATATATATTTTAAAAACATTGTCTTTTTGATCAAACATGTGAATGCTCATTTCCATGTAAGAAGTTTAAGTAAAAGAATATGAAGGCATGTAAGTTTTGCGCTACTTATTAGATAAAAATTAACTGTGAAAAATACAAAAAATTCTAATAAAATAAAATTTTAAATTGTTTAAGTTATAAGTGATAGTTTAGGGTCTCACTATTTAAAAATATTATTAACTTTTAAAGAATCAATGACATTTTTCTGGGAAACTCGAAATTATGTATTGGTTAAATTCATATATGTACATAATACATGAGCAATATACATATTTTGATGGAAAAAAAAACAAATGACATCCTGTTTTATGAGGAACTTCATTCATTTCAACATTATATCCTGGATAATTTATTTCAGTTTTGGATAATTTTGGTTAACGATATGCTTTTTAATCTCATTTATCAATAATTTCATTTGCTATTCAGATACAAAATTAGCATTACACTATTAAATCAATTTACTTATTTAAAAAACATTTTTAAAACATTACAAACTGATAACTTTATTAAAACATTACAAATTGGCTAGGGACAGAGTGCATCAGTAATAATGCAATAAAAGGATTTATAAAGGCAATTGAACCACAATAGAGAGAAAATTTTACCTTATTTCCATACCTATGCAATAAAAATGATGCCATTAATGTAGCCAAGATACAACTACTTGTTTACGGCTTGTTGTTTTCACAGATTTTCTCTTGCTTTTAATTTGGCTTCAAAAGCTATAGTCTTTATATTTTCACCACATGTATTCTGCAAGATACAATTCTATATGAACGATACCATACTTTGAATATGTTTGTCTACAACTTCTCCCCTTACATATATTCCAAAGTGCAGTAAAACTCAGTAAGTTATAAGCAAATAAGTTCATTCCTTGAGGATGGAAATTAATATGCAAATAAGTTAATGCATGTTTAATATTGAATTTACGAATAACTTCAGTGTTAATGCAAACATGTAGAACATTTTATAGCACATAATTCTTAATAAATGAAATATAAAAATTTTAAAAAAACATGGTGAATAATAAAAAAAATTATAATGATCTTTAACTTATGAAAAACACAAATTCAATTTTTTTGCTTCATAGGAAATAAAAAATACTAAATTTCAAGGGCATTTCTAGAATGCAATGAATTTAAATCACAAAAGTAGTTCTATCTCTTATTTCGTAAATGCTTTTAAAAGAAATTTATAAGTGATTAAATCAACGTAGGTAAATACTTGTACAGCCTAATTATAGCTGTCTTTTTATAAATAACAATGACATTAGATTTTGGAGTAGTTTCTTGTTTAATAATATACAGAATAATTTCTAATGAAAAATAAGCTATACCTAATTATCATTTTTCTTTTGATGTTAATTTAAGAAATAGAAAGCACATTTTCATGGTAACTAAACTTTGTTATGATAAATATAAGAAAAATCAAATTTACTTAAACCCTGATCTTTTGAAAACGTTCTTAATAAAGAAACAAAGGTTTGTTGATAAACAAAAAATAAAACGGTAACGATTAAACTTCAAGAATTGAAGGAATTAATAAAATTTAATCTTAATGTTTGTAAGTAAATTCTTAATAAACAACAACACAAATAAACAGATGAGAAAAAATACGTCACCATATTGGATTTAACTTGCTATAATATATTTTGGCAAAATATTTTCTACATTTATAAGACTAATAATGGCTTACCATTGTATGCTGAGAAAAACTTGGCAACGCCAAACGGTTCCACATTGACTTATCTTGGCATTTCTTATATTGAGAACACTTTGGACCCCATGGTAGGACCAATCTTGGCATATCTAATATTGGGAAAAACGTGGCTCCCGTTATTGATCCATTATTGGGCTTATTTTGGCGTGCTATATATTGGAGAAAACTTGACGCTCATCATTGGTCCACTATTGGAGTTACCTTGGCAAGTTTGCCAATATTCGGAAAAACAAATTTTCTGCTTGGGCTGTATTAACATATAATAATTTGCCAGTTTTATCTGATTTAGAATAGCAAACATTACAAGAATTGTGTTTAGTTTTGAAGCCATTCAAAGAAGTAACAAGGAATTTAAGTGCTGAGAAATATGTTACGGCAAGGCCCTAGTAGCAGAAGCTTAATGGTATTACAGTGGTTTCATTTTATTTACCGGTTTCATTGGAAATTTACTTTACACAGAATTTTCTCACCAGTCCGTGCCCTGTAACTTACACATGAAACAGTCACTGTATTTTCTACCGCATTTTATGCACAACACCGTTGTCGGCTGCTGGAGTGGTCGCTGGATAACGGTTACAGCATTTACTATTGAGATTGAAGGAAAATAAAATCATGCGCGGATTTATTAATAGGTCTACGCATGCGTGACGGCCATATTTCAAAGTCATTGTGTTATTTACCCCCTTTTCTGTATGCTTACTTAAGACCTTGAATAATAACTTTATTTTTAACAGAATAATTTAGTAAGTACTATTGATTCTTTTGAATAAATATAAATATATCTTTAAAACCCTATTTATTTAATTCTATCTCACTTTTTTTACGAAGTTAATGTTTATTTTGTGTTCGTAAAATTATGTCAAAATAAGTATTGCAAACAATAATCTATTTTAAATTATATGAATTAATTTTAATATTAAATTTCATTTCAGTTTGTTGATTGTTTTCGATTTGAATCCATAATATTAAAAATTAACTATTATTATGATAATTAGAAACCACACACACAGTAGCCACCCTAAAGATCAATGTTGATAATTTCTTGTGTATATTTTTGACGCATGCTATTTTCTTAATTAGATTTCTGTTTTGTTATTAGCATTAATATGTGAATCTTTGCCATAGGTTAAAATTTTCAAATAAATTTAGTGATGTAAAGCCTTATTCCAAAAGAAATCTCTTAAAATCTATTCTAATAAAAAAATCCATCTTAGTGAAAAAGATCAGGATTGATTACATATTATTATATTGTAAGGATTTTCTATAAATTGGTAAATAACAAATATCTATGAATAGTTTCTAAATTTTAATAAAACTTAAAATTTAATTCTAAATTTGAATTTAATTTTAAAATTAAAATTTAATTTTAATTTGAAATTTTATCATATCCTGATAATAGTTAATTTTGATATAATAATTTCCATGATTTCATAATAAAATTAATTTTATGTTTCGCTTGTTTGTAGTGAACGGATGAAAATAGTCCATGTTGTTGAAGTCAATTTTCAGCATAGGTCAATGTAGAGTTTGTGTATTAATATAAGTTTTTATTCTTAAATGGATAACCAAAAGATTTATGTATGCAATATAGTATGTTTATATTTTCAAATAAATTCACGTCTGTGTAACAAAAAGAAAAAAAAAATATGCTTTTCTATTATACCCCTGCTTATAAACCTGAAGAAATAGCTTCGGTTCAATAGTTAATGGGTTTGAATCGCAGCGTGGACTTGGATAGTGGTTCGGAATCCACTTTAAACTCGATGACCTCGTCTAATTAGTTTCACGTGCAAAACTAAGTAAAATGTTTGTATTATTTTTAGTATTTTCTAAAAATGTAAACCTTTTTAAGCAATACACGATGAAAATGGAATACTTAGGACTAATTTATGATTTTTTTCTTACCCATTATTGGTGGGCTTGAATGGAAAAATATTGTTTATATATATATAAACTTTTTTTGTTTGGTAAAATCTGTTCTTATAGTTCAATTTTAATAGTAATTAGTCATTTTATTATTTTATTTTTGTATAATAAACAGCAGTTTTTATAGAGCACTATATTCTATAATATAATAGAAAAATAATATAATAAATATTACAAACATTATTACATGGAAAATAATTATACATTAGTGCCAATGCATACATTGTGCAAATTTTATATTTCAAACTGGCAGATATATTGAAGTGTTTATTTATATATTGTTGCAAAAATTATATTTAATGTAAATTTTTACTGTAATATATATTTTTAAAAGAAATAATTCCAGAAACTTGGTCTTCATTTCTTCTTTCTTGGAATTTTTTTCTGAAATAATGCAAATTTCAAAGTAATTGAAAACATTTAAATGAAAAAATATATTCAGCTTAAATATAAAAATATTTATTTGATAGATAAATAAGTATTATCATAAAGTAAGGTTGTGAAACTAAAGCTTAAGTTGAATTTTGTATTTTTAATATTTAATAATTATTTTCAGCTGACTGTTTTGACTAATAAATATGGCACAAGCTCTATCAGAAGAATGATGACAAATAATAAAAATAATGACAAATGATTTGTCAAAGCACTATCATTAAAATTGGAGTACAGGTGTTAACCATAAATTTTCGACCCTTCAGAATGTTATAAATTTGATTACAGGTTTGTATTTTATTTTTAAACTTTCTAAGGTGAACTAATTGTACAAATAAATTTTGAAAGTAATATAGTGCAATATGAAAACTTCATAAAATTCAAAAGTACAAGATTAAATAATTCAATTAAACAAAATATATCAGAATAATAACCATTGTAACAAATCATATGATCACAATATTTTGTATGCTTCTGTTATAATTTTTAATTACATGTTTTATTATCCTTTGTTTTATATATGAAATTTTAGTTTGTATTGTTCCTGTAATTTAAAATTAAGAAAAATTGTAATTTTCTATTTTTCAATTTTTTAATGTATTTTTTAATACCAAGTTTACCATTAGATCAAAATGTTGATTTGAGTATATAGATTAAATTTATAACTTTTTCTTTAAATTTAACATTAATTTTAATATTTTAACAACTTTAATTTTTGTGAAATTTCCATTTAATGTTTAAAATATTGTCTTATAATGGAAGCAATTTAATGCTAAATGTCAATTGTAAATACATTAATGTCAATTATAAAAATCTTTATAATGATGATCGAACTTTGTTTCTGATGTTATTTTATTTAACATTTATAGGAGCAAAATTTATTTATTTGTAGCTTTTCTTTGTTACATTGACAGCTGTATTACAGATATTGATACACAGAAATATATAAACAAATGGTTGATATGTGCTCCTAACAGAGAATAAATCGTAGAAATAAATTTTAAAATGTATATAATGATACATGAAAACATCGTTAAATTAAATTGTAAAAATAATTTTGAAATATTTTTTACAGAAATTAAATAGTTTAAGACTTCTGACAAAACCCTAAATTATAATTTTCTTAATTCAAATTACTAAAAAATAAAATAGTTATCTTAAATTATTAATTTCTTTCATTCAATTATAATTTTTCTTCGTTTTTGCTACTTGAATTAACCAAATGTACTCACAAAATATAACATGTTTTTCCCCCTATATGGGTTAGATGGAATTGCATAGAAATGTGTTACTTTTTTTTAACATTTTCAATATTTTGTTCCCAAAATTTCATTTGTTTTGATATTTTTACTATGTTGAAAATTCTATCAATCAAACATCTAAATTAGAGAACAAAAATTTAATTTCTTAATCAATTGAATACAAACATGAGCAAAAAATATATAATAAATGCAGGAACAATATCCTATAATAACTGATTAACATTTTTGTATCTTTTATTGTGGCCACCATTTTTATCCGCAGAGTAACGCAACCATCTTTTGATCACGTCTTCTACGAAGGCCACAGAAATTTCTTCGTACTCATGGTTTGTGCGAACTGAAACTGAGAATTAAAATTTTTATCAAACCAATTTTTATATACAATGACTTCTGTAAATAGAGATAAGAATGAAAAAACTAATTATTATAAATATGTGGGAAAAGAAATACATTATTTGGAATTTCTTTATTGTTACTCTTTTAAAGCATTGTACCTCAAATATAAATCTTCCACTTTATGTATTCATTATAATAAACCTTCAAAATTCAGATCTAAAGAAGCGCATTCATTACAAGTTTAAAGTAATATCTGAATGCAGATAAAATATTTTTTATTACATCGATAGAGTTGGCGTTCAAAATGGGTATATTACACTTGGCTCTTCTAACATATATATTTAAATTTAATTGTTTCCTTGTTTAAAATATTTTTCACCAAACACTTGAATTAGTCTGGAGAGTTTTCCCGGTTTCCTCAATTGTGATTCGGGGATATACCAACAACAAAATAATAAGTTTTCCTCAAATGTTAACATTACTCGCTGGTTTTTAAGTGTAGATCATCCTTAAAATTATAAATTACTCACATAATTGCCTCACTGTGGCGTAGTGATAGGTTTTGCAACTTCAAGATCGCAGATTTAATTCTAACCATTGTTGAACAAAAGGCATTAGGCATGTTTATTCTATGATCATATGACTTTCCTTTTAACATTATATATATATATATATATATATATATATATATATATATACGTAGTGAGTCCTAGATTGTACCTTAAGATTAACGGGTTTGGAATACTCCCCCCATCATCAAACACTTCATAATTTTGAACCACGGTCAGGAGACGAAGTCACACCTGAGATGGCACCCTCTTCACATCCACGCCACTCCAACGGAAGGACTTTGGACGTCATGTACTAATGTGGACACATCCCAACCCACGGATCTCCAACGACCCAGTGAGGAAGTGTACATGATCACCCTAACAATACTGCCAGAAGTAAATGATGCTTCACTTAGGTTATCTTTACGGGAAGCGACGTGAAGCTACTTAGCCACTGGAGCTCAACACATGTATACAGTTAATTATCAGGGAAATGTTTTCTCAGAAGATAATTTGGTAATTAATGATTAAAGGTGCTCTCAAAAGCTTTTATGTGCTTGGCTGCCACTTAAGCGATGTCGAAAATTTATCTCAAAAGCATACATTTATTCTTTCATAACAATACACTTTTATATAACAGGCTGTAACTAACACATTAAAGTAATCATTTTTTAATCATATGTTCAAAAATTAGGCAGAATATAAATATTGTTATTTGGGCATTTATATGAATATTCAAAATAATTTTAATCTCAATATATTATTGAAAATCATTTAAATATAAAAATAAATACCTGTTATGAATTGTAATATATTGAGAAATGTTTTGAATGGAATTTTCATCTTTCCTCCATTCCAACTTATGGTTAGAGCCAAATTATGCACAAATACTTTTTCTAGAATTCTTCTTACCGCGTCTTTCCCATCTTTACCACCTAAACAGCTGCACTTTTTTACCTGTAAAACAAAATTGAGTTTATACATGCATATAAATATAATCATATTCTGTTATAATGTAATTTTTCATTAACCAGGCAATTAAAAGCCAACACAACTGAAAAACAATGGCACTTTTGTTTGATGTTTCTATGTTTGGTCCTTACGATTACATTTATAGATATTGGATAATTTAAGTGAATGGATTTTGGTTGATAGAACTCTAGTGCCACATTTTCCAAATGAAAGATAAGTAGACCGAGTCCTAAAATTTTGAGTGGATTCTAAACATTAAAAACATCTACTCTTCTGAAGTGCAGTTGAAACCATAAACGGTTGATTTAAAAAGTCCAGAGTGTATAACCATTAAGAATCCTTTTATTGGGAATTTATAAATTGGAAGCAAAAAAGAATCCAGCATATATATATTTTTCAGAAATCTGAAAAAAATTATCTGTACAATACACTGGTGCTTTCATGAAAAAATTTTTATAATGTTTACATTTTAAATGTTTTTATGTGCTCATCTTAAAATTGATGGTAATTTAAATCTCAAATTTAATGAAGATTAGAATTTTGTAGAGAAATATTAATAACAAAGCCATATACAACTCTGGTTCTAGTCATACATTATTAATGAGTTAAAATATAAAAGTGCTATATATACCAATATTACTTTTATGAAATATTCAGTGATTTAATTGTAATATAAAAAATTTTAGTGTGGTAAATAACATGCTGGAAACAAAATATACTTACAGCCTTCACAAATTCTTCTTCAATTAAGGCAGCTTCAAATTTATTCATTTCGGACAAAGATGTTAAGCAGTCAAAAGTTTCAACAATCACATTCTCCCTTGAAGTTTGTTGTCTCAATTCATTCAACATTTCCATTTGTAATTTTTGTACTTCTTTTGCTTCAGCTAAATTCTTTAAAAGGCTATCAACTTTTACTTGAAAAAAATATTAAAATAATGTAAAAATAATATTAATACAATTTTCATTAAACGCATAAAACGTCGTTTAATTTGAAAAGTCATGGTTTTTAGCAAGTTAAATTTTGCAACTTATCTATTGCATGAGTTTGATTCCTTAATCAAGAATTTAAAAATTTTAATCATTTAAATTAAAAAATTTAGTTAAATTTTAAATGTTTGTAAAAAAAAATAATTGCTAATTAAGAAAAAGCTTCTTATTAAATTTTTCTTTAACTTTCGATTAAAAATTTGATTTTTTTCTATCAAAAATAGTATAAGAAAGAAAAAATGTATACTAACTATGGTAAAATAACTTTATGAGATAAAGATACTCGCATGTCTTAAAAGTAAAGGAACTGATTAAAATTTCTGTCAACAAGTTATTATTGTTATGTATTTAAAGTTGTTTCAAATATGCCAAAAAACGTTCATAATATACTTTGAGAAAAATTACCCTCTAGCTTCTGAAAATCTTCTACAGTTAAGTTATGTCTGATTTGACGTATCCTTTGGTTACTTGGGAAGATACAGGATTTTTGATTACTTTTTGTTTTGATTACATTGCTGCTTCATTTCCTGACGAGAAAAATTCAAATTCACTGGTGAATTTGTATTTCTCTAAATATTTGTTTGCAGTTCCTATATAAGAAATAAAAAGAAATCGATAAAAATAAGCAATTACATATTGCTACAATATTACAAACATGCAAAAATATATTAAAAGTATGCCATATTTTTCCAGTGTGGAGAACAGATAAAAGTAGTGTTTGAGAGTTACCTTAAAAAGAATGTCAATGTTATTTAACTACGATAATCTTTTATTTTGAATAGCACAATATTTTAAGCTTCATTTTACTTTTACATTTCATAAATTTACATCTTACTAATAATAATCAGTATTCAGATTTTAATAGTAAAATGATTGAATCCAATATTGAGAGAATATAACAATTTTTATCAGTTATAAAATGAATAAACAAATCAAAGAAAAATTTGTTAATTAAAAGCCTGCATTTTTTATTAACGAGAACATTAATGAGAAAGGAACATACTTGAATAATTCAGAGTTCGAGCACTGATCCGTTTCCAGTTATTTTCAGGAGGTTTCATTTTTCTTGATAACTGAGTAGCATGACCCAATGGCCAGGGGCAAATGAACAAATCAGAATCTGGGGATTTTTCAGCTATCCAATTACTTGGGACGACAAACAAAGTATCTTCTTCCCCTGAAAAAATACTACTGCATACGGACGCCCAAATTAAATTTAAATTTGTAAAATATTCAAATAATAATATTCATGACAAAATCTTAGATTCAAATTACACAAATAACTATAAAAAGAAGCGACATTACTGTTTTATAGTTTGCAAAATCTTTTTAATGCAAACAAATTATGAAATTAAATTATTATCTCAAGATTTGAAAATAATCAACGTCAATAAAATGGAGAAGAGTAATATTTAACCCTGATAACAGATATTAAGAACTTTAGAATTAAGACAGAAGAATTTCTATATTTTGATTATCTAAGATTTTTCAAATACGTCGCCTTTTTTGGTGAGTATCTTCTTCCTCTGGAAAAAATACTACTGCATACAAAAGGCTACTGCATTTTTTATTCATGTTTAAATAGACCTTAGCAACTAACTTAACTATATGGTATGATGATATGGACCAGGAAAAAGGATTAAAATGAAATATATAATTAATAAATAATTGGAATTGAAGAATGAAGGAAGGATATCAAAAATAAAACACACACACACACACACACACATATATATATATATATATATATATATATATATATATATATATATATATATATATATATATATATATATATCAAATTAATTTTTTTTAATAACAACAAAAATGTGGTGTATTTTTGCTATTTTCATAGAAGTCAACATAGATGAAAAATGCCATATTTTTCTTTACGTATGTCACCTTCCTTAACCATACTTAATGATAATTGATAAATATGTTTTGATAACTTTTGCCTGAAATCTGTTAAAAAGCGTACTTTACTTCTGCTGTTTTTAATATGATTGAATATTATTTACTTTAAGGTCTCATAACTTTATTTTATTAATCATTTTAATAATTATAATTTTTTAAGATTTGCTTACAAATAATTCTTTCAATTTTAAAATATTTTTAATAAAATCTATTAGGTAATAAAATTACTGAAATTCATAAACGAAAAATATGCCAAAAATTTCCTAGACGTTACAGAAAACAGATATAGTATCAATTTTTTTTTAAGATTATTTTCTTAAAAATAAAAACTGATTGCAAGCAATAAGATGCGATATTTTTCTATACATAATTGTCAGGAAATATTTCCAAAACATAATTCTCCGAGCATGAAATTAAAATTATGGGAAAGCTTAAAAATAACAAATATACGTTTAAATAAGAAGGAAGATAAAGAAATCATAATGAGTACTTTCTTTTGCTTTTGCTTCAGAAAATGTGTCTACACGTTACAGAAATATATAAATTAAAACACAAATTTTTAAAATAGAAAAGTGTATAAAATACAGAGAAATAACGTGATTTTTTACCTTTTTTTATAATTAATCTAAGAAAAGGTGAGGATGATACTTAATTTTTCCTTTTTTTAAATTATGTTAACTTATTTCATATTTTAATATAACCTACAATATTTTCAGAAATAAAATAAGAAATTTTGAACATTCATATGTATATCATAAATTTGGTAGCGTTATATTTAAGTTTCAAATATTCTTCTAGAAACAATTCGAAACGTAGTTAATTCGTATAAATTGTTTAGAACTGTATAAATGTACTGAGACACCTTTAAATTACAATAGAATAGAATAATTTAACTTTTTATTTAAAGAGCGAATGAAATAGATATTCCATATTATAATAGGAAATTAAATTACAAATTATCTTGATAGACTTGAGGAACAGGCAATTTGTATACGCTACTTGAAAAATTATGCAAAAGAGGATTACCATAAACTAAAAATATATCTTTTCAATGAAAAAATATAACCAAATTAAAATTTAATATTAATATCTTTTAATAAATTTTCATATAAAAAACATAAATATATTACTCAAAATTTAAAAAGGTATACTCACATATTTGTGTTATCCATTTTAAATCAAATAATGATAGTGTATAGTGCCAAAATGTCCAAATATAAATCCGGTAGAACAATATACAGACTTCTAAATTGCAAATAATTCTCAATAAAATGAATTATAATCGTTTGGTTTCCAAGTATTATATTCAGTATTGCCAGAGGAACACAAAATATTATTATTTTTTCATCCAATTAAAAAACAATTCAGAGAATTATTAAAATTGTATATATTAATTTTTAAGCTGAATTTTTTAACTATATTTTATTGACTATCTTTTTTCCTACTGATACATTGTTGTTTTTCATTTTGCATTAATTAGAAAACGAGTATGATTATTATAATCATCGTTTGCTTTAAAAGAAAAGGCAAATATTTAATTCTGAACTCAGCAATTACATTTGATTGCTTTGTTTTGTATAATTATCAGATTTTTAAAATAAAAATAAAGATTTATGCTACTACCGTAACGTAACCATATCTTCCATATGTTTGTGGTGGCCATGGCGTGCATCACTGCAACTAACCAACCATGCGTGCCAACCTGGAGACAAGGAAAAACTAAATATAGTTTAAATTAACTTAATTGTAAATTACTTAACAGACTTCACTGGAAACTGCATTGTCACAATATATATATAGCCTTCCTATAACGTGTACTGGTATTTCAATAGCAAGCCCTTCATCACCTACTTCTTAACAAATATTGTTCCATTTTATGGAGTAATATTTACTATTCACTTTAGCAATATAGAATAATACGTTTATGGATTATGGATTTGTGGTTTATGTTCTTAATTAATCAAAATAATGAAAGAAATATTGCTGTTTTCGAATATTATTTTAAATAAAAAGGAATTCTATTGAATAAAGATTTAAAATAATCAGAATTATTATTTACAGAAACGAAAAGATTTTTAATATTACCATCATATTGATTGTTAAAATATCATTCAGTCCTTATCATTTTTCATATAAATATTCCCTTTATATAATAAAGCTTTAGAATTTGAAATTGGCAAATCCATTTTTCAAAAGAAAATGATTTTTTAAAAAGTTATTTATTGGTAGCATATTACTGATATTATGAAATGTCTAGAGTGATACGTGCATCTCCATTCTAATCTGAAAATAACACAATAATATTCAAAATTTCACTTACATGTTCTTGTTGTTTCATATTTATATTGCTTCATCTGTTATTTAGAAAGTGTTTCATAAATACAATGCCTTGTTAAAAAATGACTTTTCCAAAGAAACAATTTGTTGAATTACTAATGGTAATGTTTGGTGCTCGTGTAACTGTTCTTCACTTTAAAAAAGCTGGAAAATGTTTAATGATTTTATTTAGTAAATTAAAAATGAAACTTTTCACTAGAGAAGATTCCTGGATTTTCAGCTTTTATACACTACATTTACGGCTAGCTATTGCTCCTTTTGAAAGTTCACTAAAGACTTCCAGTCGCGTCGCAATTTTGAACATGACTAATTGACAATGTCGACGCCTGAGGAACAACTCTCCATGCCACACCACAAGAGTGAAAGAACAATAAAATTACACCTATATTGAAAGCCACAGTCTCCGTTAATAAAGCCAAAGAATCTACGATTGGGTCAGGTATTGAGCACATTACTTGTTGGTCAAAACAATGGCGTCTTTCCAAAAAAGCAATCGCGGGTTATGATTCTCTACTATGAGCATATAAGCTTCTTAATATGACCTTCGCAATTACCAATAAAATGACATACAGATTCGTCAAAAAATACAAAGGTTTCATAATAAAAATAAAGAGTAATTAATGTATCAGTTTAGTCAGTTTAAACCAAATTTATTAAAAATATTTATTTTTATTCCAAGAAAACACTTTTAAAAATTTTTATCACATAACGTAATTAAAATATTAATATACTTACAGAGAGAATTTATTTATTTTTAATATTAAACTGCTCTACATAAACGGATTGAAAGTTTCAAATAACTATACAGCTTTCAAAGTAAAAATCTTAAACGTAATACAGGAAAAAAAAAAGGCATCTTCTTTATCCAATTTTGGATAATTAAACATCATTTTATTGCGATTCAGATAAAGACCATTTTAGACTTATCAGCATCCAGACATATTTTCATGTTGAGGGCCGAGAGATTATAAGATTTTCTTGTTAAGCCGTATAAGGACAGATACTTGCTTCCGACACTGTTAAAGAGCACATTTTTAATGTCGCTTTGCCGATACGGAACCGATATCGTTACGAAATATTCATGCCAATGACTACTCTTATCCGACACAGCAGATATCGGCCCGTCATGATGCCGATAGGCTTGTGTTTCTGGGTATTATCTGGATTATTATCAAAAATACACTATCATTAAATTATTTTTAACGATAGTGTATTGTTGATATTTAAGCCGGAAAACATCATAGGTACACTAGTAGAATACAAAGGTGAATGGCATAGTACCATCGATGCACTCACACCCTTTTCATAGAACCTTAAAAAACTCACCAGGCCGTACGCCATAAGCTCATCACACCGTGCACTTCAAATGAACGGGTGGGGACACCGCAGCCGCTCTCCGGCCGACGTGACAGAAGGTTCACTGTTCCATGCACTATTGCCGCACAGGGGCTGCTGAGTTTCCATAGGTTAATGTCATTAACCCAATCACCACCCCAGTGTTGAATTGCTACTAGGGTAGCTTCTCTTTGCCACCGTGACAGCAGTATTACTGATATTGATGTACAGCAATATATTAAATAATTGATGCGTGCTCCTGTTGCAAGAAATAGTTGATGTGTTCTCCTGACAGAGAATAAATTATAAAAATAAATTTTAAAAGGTATATATATAATGATATATGAAAACATCATTAAATTCAAATGTAAAAATTTATTTTTACTAATTCAGTTTACTCTTAATATTTCAGAATCATAACCATTGTAAAAAATCATAAAAACGCAACATTTTTTATGTTTCTGTTATCCTGTGTTTAATTTATATGATTTCACTTTATATAATGTTTGTAACTTATTACGAAAAATTAATGTATAGTTTTCATTTTTCATTTATGTATTTATATGCTTTTTAAATGTGAAGTTTGCCACTGGATCAAAATATTAAGTGGAGTGTACAGATAAACTTTATAATTTATAAGTTTTCCTTCTAAATTTAAATCATAATTATAATAATCTTTTAACAACTTTAAATTTGTATGACATTTCAATATAACATTTAAAATTATATTATTAGATTAGGCAGAATTTATTCAGAAGCAATTTAATATTAATGGTATAAAATCAAAATGCTTGAAAAGTTATTTTGTTTCTGATATTAATTGTTTTTATTTTTATCTGTAGTTTTACTCAATGCATTGGCAGCTGTATTACAGATAGGGATGTACAGCAATATACTAAGAAATTGCTTAAGTGTGCTTTTGACAAAGATGGCAGACACTTAAAAAGAACTTTGGAAAAAGCCCAATTTGGTGTAAATAATATGTAATAAAGAATAATAATAAGCCTTTATCTTTTGTGAACATTTTATTTTTGTCAATAAGTTCCTAAATATTGAAAGCAAATATTTTTTTAGAAAATACAATGAAATAGGAATACTTGTAACTGAGAATACAACTGTATTTCTAATCTCATTGCAATAATAAATTTAATACAACAATTACAAAAATATTGTAACTGTTTATCACCCTTAGCTCTGCAAATATTTCTTATAAACAATTTCAAGTATATTCATATTTAAGTCAATTTTTCTGCTGTTAATATAAAATTGATGAAAAACAATATGAAAAAGGAATTAAACAAAATTGTCTTGTGTGCTATAGTAAAATAGAATCAATGTTCTATTTTAAATAAATAAAGTCTCTATTCTATGTTAAGATATACCTATTGTTACAAACACATTGGAAGAACTAAATGAATAACTTATGATTTTAATCTTTAGAATCAAACTTCTGAATGAATTTATGAGGACTTGTTGAAAATATGTCTTATAGAAGCAATAATAATTTTTTTTCATATTTTCACAATTAAATATCCACTTTAAAATTAAAAAAAATATTTGGGAATCATAATTTACAATCTACTAATTCAAATTTTATTTTTCTAAACATGGAAATTATTTAAAAATTTCTTAATGAATATTGTCTCAAAGCAAATTTATTAGTTTTTCTATTAGTAAAAACAATAAATAAATAAAAAATAAAAGCAAATTTCTAATACTGAAATTATTGAATGTTAATTATGTGTCCTTCAATAAAAACTGTTGAAAATACTGATATGTCTAAGAGGGAAACAATATTAGATAATTGGTAAAATATGTTTCATATTATTTCACTTAAGTATGCAATCTGATTTTTTATTACATTTTAAATTTATTCAAAACTATTAAAAAAAAAAAATACCTTCAAATACAAGTATTTTTATGTATGAAAAACTTATGGATAAAATGTAATTTATGTTAAAAAAAAAAAGGTTTTCCTCAATATTGTCTGGCATAGTAACAAAAATACACTATCGTTAAATTATTTTTAAGCGATAGTGTATTTTTGATATTTAAGTCTGAAAAAAGCATTACTGCACGAGTAGAATACAAAATTACATGGCATAATATAATTAATGCACTCAATCCCTTTTCATTGAATCTTAAAAAACTCAGGTGCCATATGCCATAAGATCATCACACCGTGCACTTCAACTGAACGGGCGGGGATACCGCAACTGCTCTCCGGCCGAGGTTTCAATTAGCGCACTCTTCCATGCACTATTGTCACATAGGAGCCACTGATTTTCCATCGGTTCAAGTCGTTAACTCAACCACCACTCCAGTGTTGAAATTTTACTAGGGAGTGAGCTACCCATAATATTAAATGGCTTACGATCAGTTTTTTGAAAAATGAAAATATTCAGACTGTGTCCAAATGTATTGTCCGAGATTTAAATAAATGTTTGATAGATAGACTAGGAAACGTTAAAAAATGTCGTACAATTGACTTATGTACACTGCTTGATCCTCGATATGAAAATCTCGGTACATATTCTCATTCCCAAATGGAATCCCTAAATAAATATTAAATTGATTTAATACTGAACAAGTTAAATACCCAAGTAAATACACAAGCAGTTAATACTGAGAGGAATCGAGACACTGAAACTACAGTTATAAAGAAAAAAAAAAAACTGGATATCATCATGGGATCCCTAGTAGCAGAGGCTCAATGGTATTACAGTGGCCATTTACCATTTTCATTGGTAACTCACTTTACACCGAATTTTTTTCAGCGGTCTGTACCCAGTAACATACATAAAATGGCCACTGTTTTTTTACCGCACATTGTAAATTGGTTCCAACACCTACTCGCCCTACACTGCATGAACTTATTCTCTTCCAACTGATCCTCCATGGCAAGCTTTCAAGGTACAATGGGACAATGCACAACTCCATTCAGATATTTATGCATACACAGATGGCTCCAAACTTAATGACCAAATTGGCTACGCGTCTCTCCAATTCAAAAATGACTCTCTTATTCACCAAATCCAGAAGCGACTCAACAATGAAGCAACCGTCTTTGAGGGGAAGCGACTGCGATACTTGACGTCATGCTTTTGCTATTCAGGATAAATCCACATGTCACATCCACACCGATTCGCAATCAATTCTCCAGGCGCTATCAACTAAAGACATTTTCAGCAACACTATCTCCCGGATTAAGATGCTAATTAACCCCTTAACCGGCTATCCCGAGGTAACTCGAACAAACAATTCTGTGCGTTTTCCGGCTATCCTGAGACCCTTGGTAGGGGCAACTAGCTTTACTGCCATGCTTCAAACTCAATCCCAGAATTGACGGATTACCGTGAAATCGTAGCTGGGGAATTTATTTACTGAACGCTTACGGTTGATTTAACTAATGCGAGCGAAAATCCAAAGTGTTTCAAGTAAGAAACAGCTATTTACGTTTAACTTTTCTATATTTATACTCATTTAGTTTTAGTAATTAAAGACTATCTAACTATTGAAAATCATAAGCAACGTATATGATACTAATTTTCACTTTTTTTTTTATTAAGTTTTAAATTATTAATATTTTTTAGTTTTGTATAAAAATATGTGACTTTGCGACAAGGTTAAAATATAAGAAACTTTTTTACTTAATTTGGTCAAAAATATGAAATTTTAAAAATTTTGTTTAAAATTAGAAGGGATAAAATAAATAATAAATTAGATGCTAATTTTTTAAACTTTTGAAGGAATTTAGTATTTTAAACAATTCTACAATGATTTTTGTACAAAATATATAATCTAATTTTAATAAAATGCAACTATAAAAAGTTCTTTCACTTTTTCGAGTTACATTTTATTAAAATTGGATTATTTATTTTGTTCTGCGAATAATTAATATTTGTAATATCTCAGGTATTATTTAATTTCACAATATACCTATTTTTAGCTTATAAATTGATTAACTTGCTACTAATTATCTCATTTTAAATGCTTACATAATTTATAAAAAAGTGTCAAAAAATCGGAACTGCTTAACTGTCGACTGGGTACCAAATGCGAGCCCCAAAAATATCATCAAATTTACCGTCCGTGTCCGAAGAGTTATCTTCATAATAAAAATAAAATTCTTCTTCACTGCTTGAATCAGACATAATGTTCGTAAGCCGGTAATATTTTCTCATATACAATTAGCTACTAGAATAACTTCTGAGAGTGAAACAGCACTCATATATATGTTTGTATGTGTTTGTGTGTGTGGATATATATATATATATATATATATATATATATATATATATATATATATGCAAACAAGAATAAGGAAGTGACAATATGACATTTGAATGATTTGTTCTGGCTAACTGAAGGCGATTTATCGACACGCTCACCTGGAATGCATCATGAAACAGATGTTTCCAAGATAATTCGATTTTAAATGTGCATCCACTACACCAGTTCTACATTTGATTTAAATCTACATTTATCGGTTTCCCATGGAATTTCAAAAAATTCCTAAATTCCACAAGTTAGGCATTTGTTAATCCTGTAGTCAAATTGATATAATCAGAAACACCAATCTGTCATCCTGCTATCTTTATTCTATTTGTAATCAATTTAAAATTAACTACATGTTCATTAATTTTCTGTTTAGTCGAGAATTTGACTAAACATGTTTTGAAATGTTTCATATTGTTGTTAGCTTCACACTACTCAGATTTTCAGTACATATAGTTCAGGCATTGGCTAAAATACCAAGATCAAGGTAACTACAAAATATGAAGGAATAAATCCTGTTACAAAACTATTTTCCAATTTTAGAATGGGACTTATGTTACTCTTTATTCCACATAAAATTATATTATTTTGTAACGATTAAAATCTAAAACTTTACAAGGAAGCTATTATTCTTAGCAATAAAATTTTTATTTTGATTAAAACTTTCACTAAATCTACATTTTGGTATAGGACTGACAAATGATATTAAAATACATCAAGAACAGCTAATTTCAAAAAAATTGCTAAAAATTTTCCCTTTAATATTTAAGAAATGCATTTTTGTTTCAGAAACATTATAATATGATTTCACCATAAACAAATGATGAAATTTAAATATTTAATAAATGTTTGACTTTAGTAATCACAAAACTTTTTCCGCAAACGGAAAACAGTGGAGAACATGTTAAATTATTTAATGTCTTTATTGTGTGTTTTCAAATTATTTCAATAATTTTTTCTCTTTTGTAAAATTAAATATATTTTAAACTAATATTTTGTAAGTATAACTTAAAATCATTAAATTAAATTTAAAATTACTTACAATTTCCGGAAAATAGAAGATTTCCTTTATCATAGAAAAGAAATATTTTCATTTACTAATTTAGTGATTACATTTTAAGTATTAAACTTTTTTCTCATATACTTTTATATCTAAAAGCTTTGATAAAGATTATACTTTCAACTTCTTGAAACAGGATATTTCAAATAAGTACTATGTTATGGCTTTTTTATTCCTTTAGCATATATTTTCGAAAATAAAGTTCAATGACTAATTCTAATATTAAAGCTAAATAATTTGATCTTAAATCAGATGTTTCTAACATAAGAAATAAATTTTATTTTTGTGATTAATTAATAAATAATGATATGTATTTTTAACAGGTTAAACTTTATTTAAAATTAATACTTTCGAACAAAGTATTCATTTCTGGTTAGTGAATTTATTTTTACAAAAATTAATTTTTTGAATATTTACTTCTTTAATCAAAATTATTTAAAAGTATTTCCTTAACCAAATCCAAAGTAGCTAAATATTTTCATTTATAACCATGAAAAGAAGAATGAAGTTAAATCATCATTGTACTAAAAAGTACTTTAAAAAAAATCTTTCTCTAAATTTATAGTTTATAATGATTTGCATGTCAGAGCAGTTATAATTCTGTGAAGGCAAAAGATATTTAATGTAGGGCTAATGCTAATTTGAATATGTGAAAAAATGTGATATTGACAAGTTCTATATTAAATATTCAATTATTAAAATGCTATTGTAAACAATAATGTTAAGGTGTGTCCCTGTTTTTATATTTTTGATATTTTTATCCTTTTGAAAAACAAATATTCATACGAGAGACGAATTAATTTTAGTATTTGTCTAAAACAATTTAAGAAATTCTAAAATATATATTAATAATTCGGGTTCTTGTATGGAGTGATATTTCTTACATAATTAGAAACGGAAATCTTTCAGTACGAGGAATTTAATATGAAAATTTTGCTTTCAAAATTTTCACCAAAATTTCATGTTGTCAGTAGCTTACTATATACTAAAAAATCTATTGTGTTAGGTAATTAAGTTAGCTTTTTATTTTTTAAAATTTTTAAAAATATACAATAGGTAACTTTTTCAATCTGTATGTATTAAAGCAACAGAAACGTTTCTTTTAATGATTTTGGAAAACTATTTAATGGTTTTAAAAATATAATATTGATTTTGAAAAGTATCTACAAGGATTCTCAATAACAAATAAATAGCATATTAACTAATTATTACAGCTATTTAAAATCAATACATTTTTAACTATCTTTGAAATTAATTTTTAATAAAAAGTAATAATTGAAATAATTATATATATATATATATAATTATTTCAATTATTACTTTATTATATATATATATATATATATATATATATAATGACATTTAAAAATTATAATACGATATTCATTGCGTGTGATAGCTATCTTATATATTTTAAATTGTTTAAGATTATTTTTAAATACAAAAACTGCCTGGAAATAAATTAAATTTCCTGATAATAATTTACAAAACAAAATTAAATAAAAATTCATATTTAGTTTAATAAAAAATTATAATAAGAACATTCACACAAAGCAATTTGCGAGTACATGTGGGATTCTACAGCTGACAGCGATTGATGGGCTTCCCCGCTGTAAGTCATTAGAATGTGACTATTGTGAGGTGGTCCAGGATATAACGGAAATACGTCCCATCACAATTAGAGACTTTTGTATTCTTGAAAGGTGCTAAAGGGGGAAAAACTTTTATTACAGTGAAAGCCAAAACTCTGTTGCCACCGCGAAGCAAAAATGATACACTTTCTTCACAGAATCCCAGACGGTTAAGAGGTTAAAGACTCTCCAGGTTTCTTCTACTTCCAGTGGGTCAAAGCGCATATTGGGATTAAACTCAACGAAGCAGCGGACCAAGTGGCTATAGAGGCCACACAATTCCCAACCATTGATCAAGTTATTAATTTTAGTAAGCAACAAATCAAGACCTTACTCGGAAAGGAGACTAATCTCTGGCAGAAGTCCTGGGATGATAGTGAAAAGACAAGGAGACTTCACACTTGTACCCCATAGTCTCAAATAAGCGTCTCTTAAGAGACTTCTTATTGAATCAAGCCCTAACAGGACATGGGGTATTTGGAAGTTATAGAAATAGGTTCCACCACAAATCCAATCGTTGCTATAATGATAATGAGGTCGCAGACCCTGAACACTTATTACTTCACTTCCAATACTACAAAGACATCCACTGTAAATAATTTCCACTAAACTTCGCAAATCTTGAACTCAAGCATCTCCTGAATATTACAAAGGTTAAATCCGGAATTAGAGAAATCCTACAAAATGAATTTAAACTCCAAATAAATGAAATTCAAAATGACTCTGATACCTCCTCATCAGACTAAATTGTACTTTGCACACTATCTTTCTAAATATGTATATATTTGTATTCTTGTATTATATAGTTATTGAATGTGACTTATTGTTATAAAGGCATTAGCCAAAGAGGTGTTCCAATCGGAACGAGTCTCCATGGATCACTGCCCACGCCCCCATTTGGCACCTATTGCCTTTGAGTTTCCTTCTTTTTTTATTGGGCTTTATTTTTCCTGGCCTACTCTCGGCCTGTCCGAACACAAGGTTCACTAGTTTACTATGGCGACGACCTCCACAGTATGGCTTCAGGTGGGTCGGTGTTTACGAAAGGTTACCGCATATTGTGAACGACACCATCGTCGACTGCTGATAGAGTGATCGCTGGATGGCGGCTGCAACATTTACCATTGACATTGAAGGAAAGTGGTGTCATGCGCAGACTTATTAATAGGTTTACGCATGCGTGGTGGCCATATTTGAAAATCGTTGTGTTATTTACATTTTCTGTACATTTATTTAAAATCTTGAATAATAATATTATTTTTAGCAGAATAATTTAGGAAATACTACCAATTCTTTTAAATAAATAAAACGTGCATATCTTTAAAATATCTATTTAATTCTGTCACATTATTTTTACAAAGTTAAATTTTATCTTGTTTTTTTAAAATTAAGTCAAAATGATTATTGCTAATATAATAATCTATTTTAAATAATATAAATTAATTTGAGTATTAAATTTTAGTTTGTTCATTGTTTTTGATGTTGAATCCATAATACTAATAATCTACGATTATTATGAGAATTAAAAATCAATAGCTACCCTAAAGAGCAATTTTGATATAATCAGTAAAGGAAAGTTATATTAAGAAATTTCGGTAATTTAACACATATATTCATCTAAATTAACTTTATTCAAATTTAAAAAATAAGCCCATTTGGAGGCATATAAAAAATCTTATATTCGTTTGCCTTACTTAATCCCCCTTTTTTATTTTTTTGTTATATTTTTAGTATGAATTATCAAACAATAAGATTTGTTATTTGATAAATTATGAATAAAAATAATAAAACTTTTAGTATTTTTAAGAATAAAAAATATTATCTTTTTAGATTACCTACTTTCCCGACCATGAGTGAAATAATTACAAAAATATTATCATGCCTTTTGCAATATCATATAAGAGAATTATAAATATAATCGTAAAATAGAAGAATAAATTATTTATACGTAAATTGACATTTTAATTTTAATTTATGATATAAATTTATAAAGCTTTTTTTATTTTCCAGCAATTCCTATTCTGCTGCAATATTAGAAGTCAATCTATATTTAGAAGCTCCGTTTTAACCTAGAATAGAGGATCCCCTCTAGTGGTGGAAGCAAAACATGCATTTGTTTCCCACCTCGGCATTCATTGTCCAGAAACATTGCAATAAAATAGGTACATCAGTGCCATGTGAACCCTTTTTTTATAAAGCTGGGAACTTTAGAAGAGAAAGGCACACTCGCTTAAGTGCTAAGCATTTAGGAAAATATCTATTTTTAAATACAAATTATCTTATTTAATGTAATTTATTTTTATTTAATATGAGCTATCAATGTTTTAGAAATTAGTTAAAGAAAATATAAATTTTTAATATGGTGGTATATTTTTGTTTTTGCAATTTTTTCCCTTAATGATATTAATTTTTCTTAGCATGAAAATATTTATAAAAGGTAATTTAAGATAAAAATAAAAACCACAGATGATTCTTTAATATAATTATTTAACAATTTAATAATTTGTTGTCATATTAAAATATTTACAAATGTTTACATGATGGTATAAAAAATAGTTAAAGATAAGCAAATCCGATTGTTTTATATATTCCATACAAAGTAATTTGGGAAATTTGCTAAATAAATTTTGTGCTAAAAAAATTTATTTTTAAAGTATTCCTGGCTATTTTATGATGGTGAGTTTATATTGTCTCAGAAAACTTTTTAATTAAAGTTAAAGACATATTATTTAATTTAGGAAATTACCTGTGAATTTGAACAAAAAGAAACCAGTGTAAATAAAAAATCCTTTTTAAGTTCATAATATATTATTATTAAAAGGAAAAGAGCACAAACAATTTCTCAAAATACAATTAACATAAATATTTCCGAGTTTCTGGTCGTAATATCCGTAGTTAACATCTTCATAAGTATAAATTATAAGGAAAATGAGTACACACAAATAAAAGATAATTTGATTTAATTTCGATAAGTAATAAAAATTTAATAATTATTAAGTTTTCTTACATCATAAAGATAAGGAAATTCATCAATACTGAAATTTTATTCTTTTAATATTTAATTTACTTATGATGCATTCACCTTTTCTTAAATCGTAAAAATTAAATATGTATATAAATAAATATCAGTAGCGTGTTCGATAACAGCAATATGTAAAGAAGTGTTCCTTGACAACTATTCCCATACAACCACACACGTCCAGTAGACGTCTATTTAAGATCCACAGAGTCCAGAAGACGTCATGGATACTTTTTGGATGTCTAAAAGATGTCCACGGTAAGATGTGTATTGGATGATCTTCTATCGACTACATATGGACGTAAGATTTACATCCATGATGGATCAGTTTTGGAGTACTGATATATGGATCTGTTTGGATGTAATTTGTACGTCCATCGTAGATGTAATTTGTACGTCCATCATAAATGTAATTTGTACGTCCATCATAAATGTAATTTGTACGTCCATCATAAATGTAATTTGTACGTCCATCATAAATGTAATTTGTGTAATTAATGTAATTTGTACGTCCACGGTAGATGTAATTTGAACATCAATAAAGATTTTAAAAATTTGAGCAATTGTTGAGAATTCATCATTAACTGCAACTAGATTTCTCGAAAACTTAGGAATTAGATTAGTAGCCATTAAAAAGCGTTATTTTTAGCATTGTCATTGTTATTTTTGCGTTGAGACAGTAATACATTTATTTAAGTAAGCGCCATTTTATTATTTTATAACGATAATGAGTTCTCAAATAACTAGGCATTTTAAACGGAAAATGAATACATCATTAGATGTTAAAATGTCTTTAATTAGAGAACCCTCATCAAACAATGCCGTTTCAAGTATGGATACTTCGGTGAATAACCTAGATTCTTTTCATAGTCAGCTGTCATCTAGATCTAATGTTTTAGATCGTACTGAAAACTCTTTTGAATCTACTTCATGCATTAAATCTTCTTCATTTATTGAATCTATTTCTTGTATTGAATCTACTTCATGTATTGAGTCTGCTTCAGATTCTAATTCAGATCCGATTCTGGAGTCAGAATGCGAACTTCGTAGAGAACTGGCGATTTGGGCTGTACATAATTCCATTTCCCAAAATTCACTTAAGGAACTATTAACTATTTTACGCAAACATACTTGCTTTGCTAATTTACCGAAAGATAGCCGAACAGTAATGGAAACTCCTCTTGTCACAGAAACTCGTGTTGTTTCTTCTGGTTTATATTGCCATAATTGTTTAGCTGATCAACTTACAATTCTTTGTGCCGATGTTGTTAAAATCTAGCTTACCCAGATGCTTTGATTTACAAATTAACGTAGATGGTCTTCCTTTAGCCAAAAGTTCAAAGAGTCAATTTTGGCTTATTTTATGCTTAGTTACAAACTTGAAAAATCGTCCTGTGTTCACAGTTGGTGATTACCATGGTAATGAAAAACCAAAAAGTGCTAATGATTTTTGGCTTGATTTTGTTACAGAATTGAAAGAATTGCAAGTATCTGGATTTAAAATTAATGATGAAATATACTTTGTAAGAATGATTGGATTAATTTGTGATGCTCCTGCTAGATCATTTGTGTCATATATTAAAGGTCACAATGGATATTTTGGGCGTGGTAAATGTGTTCAGGAGGGAGAACATAATAACCACAGACTATATTTTCCGGAATATGATGCTGTTTTAAGAACTGATGACTCTTTTAAAGCTCATGTGGATGAGTCTCACCATACAGGACTTTCGATTTTAGAAACGATTCCAAATTTCGTTATGGTTTCCATGATACCATTTGAGTATATGCATTTGGTATGTTTAGGTGTCGTAAAAAAAGCTAATTGGATTATGGTTAAGTGGCCCTCTAGCTGTAAGATTATCAAATTCACAAGTGTTAACAATATCAAAACATTTGGAAAACTTACTATCCAATATAAGCTGTGAGCTTTCACGGAAGCCACGGACGTTAAAAGAATTTGATAGTTTCAAAGCCACCGAATTTCGGCAGTTTTTGTTATATACTGGTCCTCTTGTACTAAAAGATGTGCTTCTTTTACATCTATTTGAGCATTTTATGGTTCTACACTTAGCTATTGCAATTTTTTACAAACCTGACTCACCAACTAACTTGGTTAATAAAGCTGAAGAGCTTTTATTATGTTTTGTGAATTACTTCAAAATTTACTATGGAAAAGAATATACTTCACTTAATGTATATGGTCTTGTTCATTTGTCTAATGATGCTCGAAAATTTGGGTCATTAGATTCATTTAGTGCTTTTCAATTTGAAAATCACATGCGTTCGATTAAGCGAGTCATTCGAAAGTTTGATAAGCCATTGCAACAATTATCTTGCAGGTTAGCCGAAGCTCGCATGTTTGATTTGAATCAAAGAAATACTTCAGATGTGAGTTTCAAGTCAGAACATTGGGATGGTTCTATTCCAAAATCTCTTTCTTTACCAATTTTACAATATAAAACTGCAATATTAAAAAATTTTATATTAAAAACAACTTCACCTGATAATATATGTGTTTTGAAAGATGGTAGAATAATATGTGTTGATAATTTTATACTGCAAAATTCTGAATATTTTTTACTTGGTCGTAAGTTTAAAAATGTATCAAATTTATATAATAAACCTTGGAAATCACATTTATTGGGTATATTAAAAGTTTCTATACTATCATCCTATGACATTTTTCCATTGTATGATTTAAAAGAGAAGTGCTTAGCTATCCCTTTTGAAAATGAGTTAGCAGTTTTCCCTATTTTGCACTGTTAGTTTTTTGCGTGTGAATGCTAATTTCAAGTAATATAAATTGTAAATAACTATCCAAAATTAAGCAATTACTTAAGTAACTAAAAAAATAAATTCACTGTTTATGTATAATATTTCTTATACATTTTTAAATAAGTTTTTCAAATTTTTTATTCGATATAAATGTTTTTATAAATGTACAATCAATAAACATATAATTTTCCTTTTTCATAAGTTTAGCATTTATAATAAGGTAACCATTTATCTATGTGTATTATAATTATACTAAGTCCTTGATAATTAAAGTAAATCATATATTGGTTTGAGAAAAGAAACCTATAAGGAATTTTATGAATGTGACTTCCTGAAAAGTACATTGAAATTGATTTTTGTGTACATAAGAAAATTGATAAGATTTTCAAAAAGTTACTACACAAATTACAAGTCAAATGTTATTCATTATAAATATGCTTCATTTGAAGTTACAGTTACAGTTTTTTATTAAAGATACATTTCAGGCATGAATTTTGCAATTATAGAATTTCTTGAAAGTCAAGAAATAGAAGTTGTATCTTGTAAAGGGATAAAAGAGAGACATTGTTTCTGGCCACCTTTTAATAAATCAAAAAAAAAAAAAAAAATCCGAACGCTTGTGGAAAAACATGTGATTCCTGATGAATCTTAAAGTGTCCATTCAGCAAAAATAATAGACTTATTTGGTAAATATTTCTTCTCTATATTTAATATTTGATTTTTGAACTGTATTTCTCTTAGCTGACCTTTATCTTTGAAATAAAATATTGAAATTATTCTAATTTATCACATGGAAACATTAATCAGAAAATGATGGCACTTGGGCAATGATAGCAGTGGGCATATTAAACTTTAATTAAAACCACAGCCAGCTACAATATAAGTTTTTAATAAGCTTCTATAAAGTAATACTATATAATACGGAATGTAATAAAAACTTTTTTCTTTGAAGTAATTTTGTAAATATGTGAACAAAATAAAATGAAGCCTTTCTAATTATTTCAACAACTTATACTTTAAACTAAAGCATCCACATGTAGGTAAAATGTACTTTTTTATATTTGCAATATATATACCTTTTTTTGCAACGTAATTGCTTTTTTCGTATTTTAGAGCTTTTGTAAAATTTAAAACCATCCATTCTAACCTACATTTTGGATGGATTTTACTGCCCTTTAATTAAGCATCAAATTTCTTGTATCACTAGTTTATTTAAAGTATTTAATTAGTATTATATTTTTCTTTGCCTATAATATCTTTTACACTACTGGCCATTAAAATTGCTACACAAAAAAGGTGACATGCTACAGACGTGAAATTTATACGAAAGGAAGAAGGTGCTGCGATATGAAAATGATTATCTTTTCAGCGCATTCAGACAAAGCAGGCGCCAGTAGCGACACCTACATTGTGTTTAAATGAGGAAATGGTTCAGCCGATTCCTCATACACAAATTGCATTTGAACGTTGTTGCCTGGTTAAAAGTAGTTGTGATGCTTAATGTAAGAAGGAGAAATGCGTACCAAAACGTTTCTGACTTTGATAAAGGTCGAATTGTAGCGTACCGGGATTGCGGTTTATCTTATCGCAGTATTGCTGCTCGCGTCGTGCGAGATCCAATGACTGTTAGCAGAATATGGAATCGATAGGTTCAGGACGGTAATACGGAATGCCATGCGGGATCTCAACGGCCACCTATCACTAGCAACCGAGAAGACAGGCACATTATCCACATGGCCGTAATGGATCGTGCAACCACGTCACGAGCAGAGAGTCAAGAAACGGGGTCGTTTGGAAGACAACAAGTGTCTGCACGAACTCTTCGACGACGTTTGCAGCAGCATGGACTCTCATCTTGGAGACCATGGCTGCGGCTTCCCTTGACGCTGCGTCATAGACAACAGAGCCTTCAATGGTGTGATAAACGACGAGCCTTGGCGCACGAATGGCGAGACGTCAATTTTTCAGATGAATCCAGGTTCTGTGTAAAGCATCATAATGGTTGTATCCGTGTTTGGCGGCATCGTGGTGAACGCACACTAGCAGCGAGCATTCATCATCGTCATACTGGCCCATCACCTGGCGTGATGGTATGGGGTGCCATTGGATACACGTCTCGGTCACCTCTTGTTCACAATAACGGAGCTTTGAACAGTGCACGTTACATTTTTGGTGTGTTACGACCTGTGGCTCTACCCTTTATTCGAATCCTACGTTTTAGCAGGATAATGCCCAACAGCATGTTGCCGGTATTGTACGGACATTCCTTGATACGGAACATGTTCGGTTGTTGCCCTGGCCAGCACGTTCTCCAGATCTTTCAGCAATAGAAAACGTCTGGTCAATGGTTGCCGAGCGACTGGCTCGTCACCAAACGCCAGTCACTACGGTTGATGAACTGTGTCATCTTGTTGAAGCTGCATGGGCATCTGTACCTGTACATGCAATCCAATCTCTGTTTGACTCAATGCCCAGGCGTATAACTGCTGTTATTACTGCCAGAGGTGGTTGCTCTGGGTACTGATTTCTCAGAATCTATCCAGCCAAATTTTTTGAAAATTTAATCACTTGTTATTTCTTGTATAATATATTTGTCCAATAAATATCATTTTGTTATCTGCATTTCTTCCTGGTGTAGCAATTTTAATGGCCAGTAGTGTAGCTTTGAGAAGAATACAATAATTATGGCGTTACATAAAAGTATATATTTTTTATTAAAATATTTATTTTATCAAAATGTATATTGTAAATCTTGATTTAACATATCTATTTAATACTGCATATTTTTCTTAATGAAAAAATTTCTATAAAGAACATTGTTAGTAAAAGACACTTTAAAAATTATGCTAAAAACTCGATTGTTATTTGAATTTAAAAAAATAATGACTACAATTTTATAAAGTTAGAAGCAATAAAAAATAAATGTTTCCTTACGAATGTGCAATTTTTATTGAAGATGTAAATGTAGGCATATAAATAAATAAAAAATAAATTTTCATTTACTTATAACATGTTTTTCTCACTCTCATACACACCTATAATCATTTCAATTTTAACAACAGCTGTAACGAAGAAAGGTATATTCCCTATAGAAATAGTTTAATTTCAATGTTTTTTAAATTATTCTATGTATATTTTAATGCAATTCATTATGAAAAAGTATTAAAAATCTAAAGTCATTCATTCAGAAGTCAACTAAAAACAAGTTATTTCCAACAGGAAAAGAAAACTATAAACTAAACAAGTTCACAAGAAAAGCGTAATTTATTCTTCTTTGCAAAGAAAAAACCTTAAAGTAGTTAAAAATACTTCTTGAAGTAAATTTTAAAAAAATTGCTTAGAATATCATAACTAAAATATGATATAGCAATGTTTCTAAGAAATTTTATTCTACAGAATAACATTTCAATGATTTTCACTGAAAGGCAGAACAAAATGTTAGAACGATTAACCAATAATCTGTCACTCAGTATAAAATTTTTTTCCAACGAGCAATCCTATGAGTTATGAGTTAGCTCCCAAAATATTATTGTATACACTTCAATATCGCCAAAAGTTGTTCAATATCGCTAATAACATCTCAATATCGCCAATTATTAGTGGCAATGAGGTATTCGTCAAATATTTTCCAACGAGCAATACTATGTGTTGGCTCCCAAAATATTATATAATATAGAAATATATCGCAAATAACAGTTCAATATTGCCAATAACATCTCATTATCACCAATTACACACAGTTTCACCAATAGCACCTCAACAGCGCCAAAAGCAGTTCGATGTTGGCGTCATTGAGAATTTCCTACATAAAAATGAATAGTTTTCCGTTTTTTATCTTAAGCCAATCAGAAATCGCCAATCTCATTCCTTATTTTATAAAAAATATTGGTAACTGTTATCAGCTCAAAAATAAAAAAAGCAGTAATACGTTATTGAAAAATAACCGTTTGGCACATTCCTAGAACGGTCTCATACCTTCAATTCGTTTCACCTAGACATCATTGATCTTTACGAAGATATTAAAAAATAATGAATACATTCACTGAGTAATACTGCCCCTGAAATACCACACAATATTAAACAATGTTCAGAAGATTTCAAAAAAAGATTTGCAAACCATAAAATTACATGAATAAACTTTAAAAAACGCATTTGAATCATAATCTTCTGAAATAAACTACTGCATAATAATTCCTAAACTAATTTTCTCAATGTTATAATATTATTAAAAATTAATGGATCAACATTCGGCATTCATCGGTATTCGCAATATTGGCCTTTGTGCTACTTGTTAAGGGCGAATTTCAAGGACTAAGTCTTGAAAGTACCTTGTGGATATTCTGTATATAGGTAAGCATTTGGTTAATCGGTTTTCTAATAATTGAAATATATAAAAATATTATAAACTATTTGCATAAAATACACGTAGAATGTTTATTCAAATTTATAAAGCCTTTCTTTTCTCTACTTTCTCGGAAAATACTTCCATGTGACGCATGGAATAAAAAAAAGCCATTGTAGGGTTTTTTTATTCAAAAATTTGATTTATAATGCACTTAGAGTTGAAAATAATAAAAGTTTTTAGTTTTTCTAAAGTAATCACTTTTTCAAAATTAATTAACTACTTTAAAAACAGATTTTGTCCAAGAACACTAAAACAAAAATCATACAATTTATCGTTTAGAAATACCTTTTTCCTTATAATTAACAGAGAGTACCCTATTACTATCTGCATAAAAAATGTAGATTTTTACAAATTATGTACTAAATTATGTTTATTAATCAGAACATAAATTCACAGAAAGTATCTGGCAACAGCTATTATTAATGATTTTTACTTTTGGTACTAACTATGAATGAGAACCGCCATAACTCGTCTCTTTCTGGTGATAAACGATGATTGATTTGTTATTAGAAGAAGCTCATCATCTATGCTGAAAGTATTCTGACTTAATTGGTATTTAATTTTTTTTTCTTGTATCTCTCTTAGAAGTTTGTGTTCGAGAACATTTTGATTGGGGTAAACTCAGAGAATAAATAAAATTACGTTATTATGTGCTCTAGGTTACATGTCCCATAATATTCACGGGTTATTATATTTATGTGATGATTTATTTATTTATTATTACATAAATGTATATGATATATTTAGGTAATAGTAGTTTTTACTTTTTGATGCATAATACTTTCAAATATGAAAATTTATACGATTAGGTTTAACTGCGTAATCGAAAGAAATATAAACAGTTGCAACAATTTAACAAAATATGCTCCGAATTGTTTATATATCATAATTTTGTAGTTGAGGAATGAGAGCATTAAAAAGGCTGTGATAAACCAGTAGATAGCCATGATGTTTTTAGATGAATGCTGATGTTAATTTTTACCATCATTACTGAATATGCGAGAGAGAGAGAGAGAGAGATTGCGAGACAAATTTAAAATAAAATTTGATGAGGGGAAATCTGCTCAGCTTTGCTGTATTTCAAGCTACATCTGATAAAAATTTTTTCTATCTCCTGTGTTCATGGATGTATAACTGAGCATGACATAACTTTAGAATAAAATAAAGGAAAATTCAGCAATTTAATTTTAGTTGTGATTATTGAAATAACAGGTGCTGTTTATTAAAAATGTTTTTATTTCAGTGAAAAATATTTTTCTAGTATCGGAAAGTATTTAATAACAATTTTCAAAAAACAGATTTGTTTGGACTTCCAATATTAAACCTCTTTTATAAATGCGTTTATTTCTCATTCTTCTGCAATTCAGTTATAATTTATATTTTGTTCATAAAAAAGATAACTATTTTGCCTTATGAAAATAATTTTGCTTATTTAATTTTTGCACTAAGTTTTCATTTTAAAATATTGGTATATTTATGCATTTACATATGATATACATAAGAATTGTTGTCTGGCTGATAGTTTTGTATACATTTACTGATTTATTTTTTGTGAAAAGAACAAGATGTTATTTAATTAAATGTATACAAATAAAGATGTAAAGCAAAACACAAACATCTGGAACGTAAATTAATTTTCAGCTTAGAAATCGCACATTTTTCTGAATTCCCAGTATTAAAAAATTTAATACTTCGTTGTAATTACTGTAGAAGTTTTAAAATTCTAATAAATAGAAACAAAATGTTTAAAACTTAATTTATCATATACCGAGCAATGGCGCCCACCTTTCAAAAATCAGTGTAGTGCTACCTACTACAGTGTCAATCGAGCATTAAGCTAAATTTCTAATGTTAACGAATATTACTTTTTGTTTAAACTCAAATTTATATGTAATGAGCAGTTATGCCCACATTAAAGAAATTTAAGTACGTGGCACATTCTAACACGAACATGAAAAACGCTATTCACATAACTTAACATTCATTTTTATAAAAACTTTATTTTCTAAATATGAATATATAAAATTGTAATGAAAAACAAAACAATTCACCTAATCTTCATTGATGTCCGAATCGTTACTTTTTGGCGAATATACTGTTTTTATCGCTTCTAAAAAATCATCTATTATGTTTTCCAGATGATTCTTTCTCCATACGTACTCTGCAAAAACGTAAAATCAATATATCCTCATCCATACTTATTAATTTTCACAAGCAACACAAAAACTCCAAAAATCGAATATCAAAACTCAATGCTTCAAGATTATTACTTTCTAGAGTTACATACAAAACACGCATGTCCTGTGATCACTTAACCTCATAAAAGGAAAAGCATGGCATACATACCGAATGGAAACAAGTAAACCAGTCTGGCGCAGTTTACCCTCTATACGCTTCTCTACTATTTAGCGGATAGGACTATTAAAGCAGGTGGAGGATTGATAATATCAATGTCCAAATCCATATCGTCTGATATCATAAATTAAAAAAAATAGTGAACTACTAAATAATGTAATTAAATATTAAAAGTTTTCACATTAATGTAAAATTTCTATGCAGTTATTTTCTAGTCTCTCAGAAAACCATCCTCTAAACTCCCTTATCTTGAAAAGAAACTTGCTCATCCCATAAGCATCTCACCATTTTTCGCACGAGCCAAATCACACATCTGTGGCTCGCAGACCTATGTGATATCCAGATAGACACACACAATATTGACCCTTTTGCTCATCTGTCTTGGTATGACCTAACAAATACTTTCATCAATGCCTTTGCTCCCTACAGAAAATCAGACACAACACCTATTGTTCTTCAACAACTATATTCTTCTCATTGCTGTCAGTATCAATCGTATAAATCTGTATTTACAGATGGTTCTAAAACAGCAGGACACATGTGTACTAAGGAGTTTTTATCAATATTACAGCTTTTAGTTACAGCCTACATTCATCCTGCTCCATCTTTACTGCTGAAGCAATTATCATCTGTTCATAACGTGCTTCAGCATGTGAATACAGATGATTGTCATGAGTTTTTTGTGTATGCTGACAGCATGAGGTCTTAAAGCCTTGAGAAACAGTAGCGTTACCTGTCGCCAGTTGTGTCTAGAATTTTCAAAGTATTGGATTCCTTTCAAAGTGATTTAAAAATAGCATTTTGTTGGATACTAAGCCACATTTGTCTTAATGAAAATGAAAGAACAGATAAAGCTGCTCAGTCTGCATCAGCACCAATGTTACCATTTGTTTCACTCTCTGATATGAGAAATAGTGTAAAAAATTTGATTTACTTTGGCAGGAGTCATGGATTATGCAGGTCACTAACAAATTGCACAGTATATTTTCATCTTTCACCTCATTGTCAGTTTCACCGTTACGAACTGCTGATGTCTGATTAACCTACCTTCGTATTGGACACACACGTTTCACACACAGACATTTGCTTCTAAGTTAATTTAACCCATGGTGTGCAATGTGACACACATCATTTCCTGTTCAGGTAAAAGCTTACACAGCTGTACAGGTTTGGCACGATTTAAAATTTTTTCGCCAACCTAAATAACGCCTCTATCTTACCAATACCGATCGCGTTCAAACTGCAATTTAGAAATCGCGTGTTTTTTCAAATTTCGAATATTTCTTTATAATTAATTACTATAGAAGTTTTAATATTCTAATAACTAGAAACAAAATTTTTTAAAACTCTAATTTTAATATACTGAACAATGGCGCCCACCTTAAAAAACATAAGTGTAGTGCTACCTAGTACATTGACAGCCAGGCTATAAAGCTAAATTTCTAATGTTAACAAATTGCATTTGTTGTGGAAACTTGAATTTTAATTAACTGGGCATGTGACGCCCACGTTCAAAAAGTTTTAGAATGACAAAATTTGACACTAACATTAAACACTCAATAAAGCTTATTTATTTACTTATCTAAACATAAATTTTTGTAAAAACTAGAGTTTCTAATAATCGCTCTGAATGAAATTTTAATGAAAAATAAAGTAACTCATTCTGCTGAGAAAAGAATGTTTGAGAGCTTCAAAGAAATCTTCTACTGCATTTTCTTCATGCAAACCTTGCGATGTATGAATCAAACTGACCGGGATCATTTTTAAAACCTACAGATCTTAAATTGCCCGACCAAATGAAAATTCCAAATTTTGAAAAAAAAGCAATATAGATTTCAAAATTTAGAAACAATATTTTAAAAATTATGAACAGTAAATCTTATAAAAAGTCAAGATAATTTAACTTTATAAAAATTCGGGGTCCTATAGCGGAAACATTAACGTAGCATATTCTTTAATTGTAAATAAAATTACTCATTAAACGCAAGGGCTGCTTGCAAAACGAATTTCGCGCATGTCATACAATTGCCTTAAGTCACAAAATGAAAACCTCATCGTGAAAACTAATTCCAGTCCATTAAACTAGTTTGGCGCACTTTATCGCACACTTGGTGCAGTTTACCCTCTGTACAGTTCTCTACTCTTTAGCGACTGTTTATCATATTTTATTTTCATGTCATTATTTTAATCAACATCATTTACACTCTTTTAATACGGATTTTATAACTTTATTTGATATAATAGGGGATACACCCCATAAAAACATATTCACTTTCTTCAGGGAATAGGTTTCATGCATTTCATTTAATTTGTAATTAAAATTAAATATATATATTTGAATTTTCCTTTTTCATATTTTAAAATAAAATTTTGAAATAATATATACACTGATTTTTGTTTTATAAATCTTTAATTTTGCTTGGGTTTTTTTTTATTTATTTTTTTTTTTTAGTAAAATAAATGAATGAAAATTAAAAGTAAAACTATAAAAATCTTACTTTTGGTGCAGCATGTCCAGTTTTGGACCTTTTGCCATAAAATTCAACCCACCAGCTTAGTAATAATTGCTATTTCTCCTTCCCTAAAGTTTTCTTGATTGTGAATGAAAGTGTTTACTAGTTTGAATGAGTTTTGTTCTTTAGTATGGGTTTCTGTAATTAGGCCTTTGTCTATATTTAATGTTATAAAGCCTTTTAGTTGATTTTTGGCTAAGACCATTGTCCTTCCAAATTATGATAATGGAGAAAAATTATTATTGAATTAGACATTATCTGTTTGTTGGTTTTAGCTGGCAGCTTTAATTATGAATGTTTTGGTAATTTCTATTATTTATGATGATTTGATAAAGTTAAGATTGAGTTCTATATTTGTTTGTTGAGATTCATTTGTGGTTATTTCGCTTTCTACATTTACTTTTTTGAATTTTACTTTTCTTGTGGCATCTGCATAGCTTTAGCCAATGAAGGTTCTAGTGGGATATATGTCATTGTTTGAATTACTATTATCAAAGATTGGTCTGGTTTTCAGGCTTGGGATATTTTGGACAGTCTTTGTGATTTGTGGTGTGCTCTCCTCCACAGGTTCCCAGTATATATTTGATTTTAGTGCATTGATAACTTAAGTGTTCCTTAGCGCATTTCAGACATTTAGGAGCATGACAACAAAATAATTGTAAGTGATGAAAAGTTTGATATCTATAACATTGAATTATTCCACGTTTTCCTCTATAAGATTAGTTTTAAACTCTTACGTTGTTTATATCATTTTTATTGTTTTTGTTTGCTTTGTGAGTGGCAAAGTAACAAGAAAAAATAGTAATTTTATGAGGTTTCCTTCTGATTTTTTGGTAAATTGTGTAACATTAAGAACTGTGTATCTAACATTTTGTAAATCTTTGATTATTTTAGAAATTTCTGTTTCTTCTAAGAGACTTCTTCTAACTACTTTTATGTTCTTATCAGTTGGAAGGATGTAAGTATGGAAATTTTCAGTTCATCAAATTTGGCAGTAACTGCACGATGTGCATTGGAATCTGGTACTCTTAAGTTAATAGAATATCCAGACATTTTTCGTGAATATCCTGTTGTTTTCATATTGTCCAGCAATTATTTAATTTGCTTCTATTTATTTTTTATATTTTTTTTATTATTATTGGGTGAATCTTAGGTGCTTTTAGTTTACCCATTTGGAAATTGAGGATTAGGTCTAAGTACGGCCAGATTTGTGCTGCTGGGCGAGGCATCTGAGTCCCCCGGTCCAAAAACATACCTTTAAAATGGACACAGCAACAGTCAACTTTCTCCTCAATTGGGATTTTGCTTTTTATTTCTCCTAGAGAAGGTGAAAAAGCTGAGATAGTTTTCTCTTTAAAAAGTCTCCTCTTTTTGAAAAATGGGAAAATTATGGGAAAGAAGTAGGTAGAGCAAATATCAGGTATGTCTGTCGTGGTCAACAGCTGTGCTCTGAATAGGATATCATTTGTTATTCGTTTCTTAAGAATTTAAGAAATGAATTTAAAATTTCAAGATTTTTATTCTTATGCTTGACTTTACTTAGTGTGCATACAAATCAGGTCTAAAATAATTTTATATGAATATTAGAAAAAAATATTTATACTTTGTACAAAAAATAGATTGCTCAAGTTCTTTGTTTTTTTCAGCATTCATGTAACTTGTTTCAAGTTAACCAGTAATAGAAGTTTTATTGTTGAATTTACATAGTTATCTGCAGTGACTTTCATAAGTAAGTGATATTTTATTAAAAAATGTTTATTGTAATTTTTAAAGTAAAGGTTTGATTTAAATTTTCTAAATTTCAAAAAATTTACTCTTTATAAATTTTTTTCATATATTGTGTACTGTCAAAGATGCAGATGACTAGATATGTAGAAAGTAATGTCTGGCAAACTAATTTCAATTTCATGTTCTGCAAATATTTCGAAAGTTGAATCATTATATTATTAATATAAAGAACTTATTGTTTTAATCTGTTTCTGGTTTTGAAGATATAAATTCATTTGTTTGTATGTAAACATAAAGATATGCAGTGGTTTACTTTTAAGTAAAACTAGGTTATTTCTTAAAAGAAAGATAATGAAAGCTTTTGTAAAAATATTATTCTCCAGTGAAATATGCAAAAACCATTTTGAAAAATAAATGTTCGTAAAATATTACAGACCCGTACAGGATTGGTGCGATTTCAAATTTTCGCACCAAGCATATTACAGCTCTGTCGCCAACCTAAATTATGTCACTACCTGCGATAACCGTCAACCAATAACAATTGCGTTCGAATTTCAGCTTTGAAATTGCATTGTTTTTACGAATTCCATATATTAAAAATGTAATATTTCATTATAAATAATTACTTTAGAAATTTTAAAATTCTAATAAATAGAAACGAAAGTTTTAAAACTTGATTTATAATATACCAAGCAATGGTGCCCACCTTAAAAAAAATCAGTATAGTGCTGCCACCTACTACAGTGTCAATTGAGCAATAAAGCTAGATTTCGAACGTTAACAAACTTCACTTTTTTTGTTTAAGTTCGAATTTTAATACAATGAGCAGTTATGCCCACATTAAAGAAATTTAAGTACTCAGCAAATTCTAAATCTAATATGAAAAATGCAATACACACAACTTATACATTCATTTATTTATGGAAGCATTCATTTTTATAAAAACTTTGGTTTCTAACTATGAATAAAATTAATGAGAAAGAAAATAACTCCCCTACTCTTTATCTCCAAATCGTTACTTTTACTTGAATATAACGTTTTTATCTCTTCTAAAACATTTTCTATTATGTTTTTCCCAATGATTCTTTCTCCATAAGTACAGCTGAAAATGTAAAATCAGTATATCCTCATCCATACTCATTAATTTTCGCAAGCAACACACAAACTCCAAAAATCGAATATCGAAACTCAATGCTTCATGATTATTCTGTAATAGTTTCAATGGTTACATACAAAACGTGCATGTCACACAATCACGTTACCTCATAAAACGAAAAGCACATCATACATACGTAATCAGAACCAGTAAACCAGTCGGGCACACTTTATCGCATGCTTGGTTCATTTTACCCTCTGTATAGTTCTCTATTCTTTAGTGAAATACATTTAATGGATTTCACTTTAAAATTAAGACAAAAAACTAAATCTTATTCTGCTGAATTATCATACAGATTTGTGTGAAAAAGTTCAATATACACATTAAATAAATTTTAAATCTATAATTTTAAAATAGAAAAAATGCTTAATATTGTTCAAAATAATTTAAAAAATATTTTCATAGTAATTAACTTTTGTGTCCTGCATAAATATATCTTCTATAAAAATATTTAGGTTTCAGATAAGGTGGTTCCAAAAAAACCTAGAGTACAGCAACCATAGGTTTATTGTACAATACCCCTCAGAAAGCACTATTTGAAGAGACCAGTGGCTGAAGCAAAATTCAGCAGACACTTTACAGGAATTTCCTGCAGCATCCAAGGTTCAATCAAGTGTTGACCCAGGTATTCAAATCTATGTGCAGGAAATGTTAGTAGTGTGCGGATGCCGGAGCTGGCGCAGTGATGTTTAGACCATAATGTGTGCCCATAAAAATTTCCACCCCCTTTTAAAAACAATGGCTCGCAGTGCCACCATTAAATTTCTACCTACTTTTTAAAAGCAATGGTGTAAAAAACCCCCATTAAATTTCCACCCCCTTTTAAAATACAATGGGTGCCAACCTCCCCATAAATCTGAACCCACTTTTAGAAAGTAATGGCTCTCAAACCCCCATTAAAACCCCACCTACTTTTAGAAAGTAATGGTTCTCAACCCGCCATTAAATTTCCACCCTCCCCCCACTTTAAAAAACAATGGCTATAAAATTCCCATAAAAACCGCACCCACTTGTAGAAATTAATGGCTCTATTTTTATCCATAAAATTCCCACCCACTTTTGAAAACAATGGTTTGAAAAACCGCCATAATTTTCCCATCCTTTTTTAAAAACAATGGTGTTAAAACCGACCATTAAAACCCCATCCACTGTTAGAAACCTGTTTCAACCATGATAAATTTCTGTCGCTGCACGCAACTTTTAGAAGAATTCAATGCACGGCGATGAATTAAAAAAACTTCTAGGGATTTTAAGTACTTAAAGAAAACTCTTGCAGTATATAAAGAAACAAAATGATGACTGAAGGGTCTGTTATAAATGCAATTGTCATAAGAAAGAAGATACAAGAAATAGATGAAGAAATGGAGAATTTTGAACCTTCGCTGTCTAAAGTTCTGCTTGATTTAAAAGAATGCTTAAAGTTATATTCAAACGATAAAATTTGTATTCAAAAAGAAGGTAAATTTTACAAGCATTACAAAGTATGCAATATTTTGAAATGCACCTGCCTTAATATTGACTTTCTGGTTGAAAAGTATCTGGTCGAGAGTGACTTGATACTTCATAACATACGCAAAGTATGAGGAAAAATTATATTATCTTTTAATAGTCTTCAAACTATTAAAAAATTGTTTATTTTTGTATTGCATAGTGACCGTGAGCCAAGGTATGAATACCATCTTCCAATATATGTCGCTTTTCATCTTTTCCTGATAGGGCAATCTTATTTACTTATATGGAATGGATCTCATTCTTTGTGCTCCTGATGAGATTCATGATCCTGTGCTGTACTTCTTGCTTGAATAGGCAGTCCTTGTAGTCCTCGAAGGTTATCCTGTTTTTCACGACGCACTTCTTGACTCCTTTCGACTTTTTCACCAAGTCAACCTCAGTTTTACAGGCATACATCTTAGATCTCAATCCGACGAACTCCTCCAAGATCTTCCCTGCATTTTCATCTTTCATCTTCCCCAATACCTTCTTGTTGACACGTGGCATGCCGTACCTATAACCTTCAACATAATCAGATGTATCAAAGTAGTCAAGCATTCCTTTCATATCCTCATAAAAGTCCTCGGTCTGTATGTCATAGATGTAACTGTCAGTGTCCATGTACAATAGCATGATATTGTCCCCATATTTAGGCTTCATCACGTTGTAATGAAAGTCGTACATCAGATGCTTCAAGAGATCTAATATACTCATACCGACATATATGGGCTTATTAAAGACCACTTTCGTCTTGTTCATATGCACAGCGGCTAAATTTTCATCAAAGATGGTCCGCCACTTGAAGTTGGGCTTAGCAACCAGCTTCTCTGCCTTCTGAGGATCACATACTAGTCGGATATCGAGCCGCTTCCTGATATTTTCCATCGTCTTGCCAAAGACCGAGTTGTTCATAAGTTTGTAGAAGTCTTTCTCAAAGTCATTGGCTGCCTTGGTCCTCATTTCCGTGTTTAAGTCTATGTACTTCTTCAACCACTGCTGAAACTCCAACACTTTATGCACCTTTTTGATCTTAATCCCCAAATGCAGCAGTTGCTTCAAAACCCTGTAATGAACCACATAATGCTCTTTGTTATAGAGCGTCGTCAGTAGTTTTGACTGTTTTGAGCCATCGGGCACCCTGCTCTCAGGTGCTAGAGGTAGGTCTGAATGGAGGTTGTGCAGATGCATTGGGCACTCTAAGTCACAATCCACGATGTATCCTTTGTCTGAGTCATCCGCTACTTGGGTCACATCTGACACAGTGCTCCACCTGAAGCCACCGTGTGGTAGGTATTGACTCATGGCCCATCCATAGAGGTTGTTAGCATCAAGGTACATCAGGTAGTTGGACTTCTTGTTCTCGTCATAGTCCTTCATGTATTTGTTGTTCGCCCTCGCATATCGGTTACAGCACTGAGAGATGCCTCCTCTGGTCCCCTTTTCCAGCATGAGTATCATGTCATAGTCTGTCAACAGCTCTAGCTCGACCTCCGTGGTTTTGAGCATGGCATCCCAGGAGAGTCCGGGTGCGGTGAAGTACCATGCTGGATCCAACGTATAGGTCTTTAGACAGACATCTCTAAAGTGTTCCATGATGTCGGCTAGTATGAGTACATCAGTCTTCACATATAAATCGGAATATTCACCCAATGTCTTAATGTTGAAGGTTCTCCATACCGTTTTGGCGTGCTCGTAGTTCTCATCCTTTATGTGTGACTCATTTAATTGGTTGTAGAAGTCTTCTTGTGGAGGCAGCTTGGCTTCTTCGCATTTGTCCCACGAGTCCATGTAATCGTATGGATAGACGCCTTTTCGGGTGACGAGGTCTAGCTTGTCCATCGGGAAGTACTTGGCTGTCTCCCTGAACTCTTTTACGTTCTTCGCAAGACTGTCTAGGCTAGTGGCCATGAACTTGAACGAGTCGAGAAACCTCAACTTTATGCCAGGCAACTTTACTTTCTTCCCATCGCCTACATCTAACATCTTTGCCCCGACCTCCTTGCTGAACGAAATGTACCTCTCCTTGTTGTTCGGAATGACATCAATGTCCCCTTTCTCCCCGCCGAGCTTCTTTATTAAGAGATGGCCGTCGTAGCCAGACAGGTTGTGTATGAACACCGGAATGAACGAAGGCTCTTGGTACTTTAGGTTGCAAAGGTTGTGAGCAGGTCCTCTGTAGTTCGATTCACATTTTGCCGAATCAAGAAGATGGTCATGATCTCTGACTTTTCGGAAGTCTGGTTCATCCGAAGGTGAATAGGGGGAGGGTTCCTTCCTGATATCTCTGTCACAGATATGACAAATATGGGTCCTTTGGAAATGCTCTTCATCTTCAGTGGTCATTTTAATAGGTTGCTTCTTATCATAAATATTCTTTATCGCTAGCGCCTCAGCCTTCACTGTATCAAAGAACAGCTTGGTGGCATTGGGTCCTCTGTACGTGATTGGTGCCTTATAGTCTGCGTGTTTATATTTGATGTAGACAGTGAAGCTCATAGGCTCGTGCTTTTGATACTTATGCAAGAAGGATGCGTCTTTATCGAGATGGCAGGTGTTTATCTTGTTTGTCAAGCACTCGAAGTCTCCGTACATCACAAAGGGTACTCTGCAATGACCTTTGGTAGTTTTTGAACCTCAGAGATTCGTATTCCTTAGGCATTACAATCTTTACTGGCGTATTCTTCCTACAATCCATTTCATGTTTTTGCAGATCTTCCTCAGAGTGATAAAATAACAGGCACCTTTCACAGGGATATACTCTTTTATCATGTTTAGTTAATTGAGCACTTATTAATTTCGACATGTCTTTTATCCAACAGTAATGACTGTTTCCTTCCTGATTCTTTGTGTACAGCAAATTGACGTGTTTGTCTTCCTTATTTTTAGTGATTCTCAATGGGTAAATGTCATTACCTTCTTATGAATATATGTTCACCGATATGTCATTCAACTTCTCGAACCTGTTAAATACTCTGTCTTCCATCTTTACTGGAAACTCAATGCCTTCGAACTTTAGCTCATTCTCATATGGCTTATACTTCGTGACTCTTTGGGCATCTTTTTCCGCTGGGTGCAGTGCAGAGAGTATTGCCCACATGAAACACTTATTATCCTCATTTTGTACGTTAATGACTGCTTTTTTAGCCTTAATTCTTTTGGGCAGATCAATGTAGGATGCCCCTCTCAGCGGGTTGTATTTATTGATCCTAACCTCAAGGCTTTTGATTCTGGCAAGCGTCCACCCTGAGCCCCTTGCCACAAACTCCTCCATTTCTGTCAGTAACTTTTGGATAACTGATCTGTAATAATCAATCAAATCAGTGGATTCAAAGATGACTTCATTTTGTGTTTTGAAGTTCATCTCCATTTCTTCCACCCCTTTTTGATAGTCGCAAAGGAACTTAAAGTTGACCTTCAGACCATGTAGCCTCTTCAGATGTTTGGTGATGAGACCCCGAACAAGTGGTGAAACATCATTCAAAAAGTCTTTCGGAAGCATCAGATTGTGTTCGTTTGGGATGTCGTACGTCTTCAGCCGAGACTTAAATGCCGTCTCAACTTCAAGAGGAGTATATAGCCTTCTCTCTCGCGCATCTGAAAACAGGTCGGAATCGAATTTGAAGTGGCGGTTGAACAATACACTTTCAATGTACGCTATGATGTCTGCCTTCCTTCCTAACGTGGAATATCCTGCAATGCCAAGCGTCCAACAAAAATCACGTAGTTGCTTGATGGTCATGTGATGCAGGCTCTGTATGTTGTCAAAGTCATCTCTGTGGTCCTCCTGAGAGGCCTTCTTTGGTTTATAGTTTTGATGGGCCTTAGTTTGCAAGTGCTTATCTATGCTTGATTCCTTAAATAACTTACCGCAACACTTGATTTTAAACCCCCTCTTTTTCTTCTGCTTGCTAAACAAGTCATCGTGGAAACTGGGGAAGCCGTTATGATTCGTTGAGTATGAATCAAGGCGATGAATGAGGTCGATCAGTTCCGCCTTTTTAAGCTTCGAGTATCCTCGAATATTATGTTCCCGACAGTAGTCTCGCAACTGTCGAACGGTTTTAGATTCCATCTTTATTATCTCTCTCTATATATATATCTCGTTTCTTTAAATACTTAAAATATTGATCATTCAATTTTAATGGTGCCTGCTTGTTGAGAGGATCGTTGTTCTGTTCTCTTATTTCGTAAAAGCTGCCCTTCACATCTGAGGAGCAGCTTTTACTTTCATAGAACTTTTTCAGATTTTTCTCCACCCAATTGACAAAGTGCGTACGATATTAAAGAAGTTAAAAGGAATACTTTTAATAATAAATGTCAGATGAAATGATGGAAATATTAAGACACTTTGGTCTAGACAACAAAGTGCCTTCAACTCAAAAGTGTGAGCACGAATATATAACAAAAGATGATTATGAATTTTACGTGTGTATGACATGTCATGAAGAGCTGAGATACAATCCTAATAAACGTCCTCCAGATAGAAAGCAATTATATTTGATGATGAAGATGCAATAGAGGAGCCAAAGCAGAGTGAAAAATCTTACTAAATGGTTAAAAGGGTTTAATATCCCCTTAGAAGATGAGATTTTGGTTGAGTTTCTTAAATTTATCCATAAATATGAAGAATTGTTTCCAGAGCGGAAAAACGTAATCAGCAAAGAAAATGTTTTATTTCATCTGTTACGGAAAAGAGATTTTCAGTGGTACCACTTAAGTTACCCAAAATGAAGAAAACGCTTGATCAGAATGAAGAAATCTGTCGAACCGTCTTCGAAGCTTTAAACTGGAATTTTTAATAGCTTTTGTCAGCTATTAAAAATTAACTAAATCTTTCTTATCTATCCAACTACTTTCTGGATAACCTAACCACTTCACCAGGTATTTATTCCCCACCTTTTTGAGAATTTTTTCGATTTTGTACACATCATACCTTACCAGCTCATTTTCATAAAAGGTTCCTTTTACATCTTCATTGTTTAAATCCTTTATTCTATAAGTGACTGGATCGGTTTTTAATAATTCAGAGATGACGAATATTTCTTCTGTAAAGGTTGCCTCATAACCTCTTCTGAAAGTCGTTTTTTATATTGATATTCAAACTATATCTCCTACTTGGTATTTGGGTTTATGCAGGACTTCTTCTTTGAACAAATTGCGGTAGACTTCACCACTATTTTTTTCTAGGCTGGCCTCAACCGGCATCATCTTTATACTTCTGTGGTAAGAGTTGTTATAATTTTTCACTAACTGATCCAATACATCTATGTATCTATTGGTATTGTTAGCCGCTAAATATTTCCGAATTTTACCGTTTAGAGTTCTGTTGAATCGTTCCACCACAGAGCATTTGATTTCAACGTTTTCAGTTGTGAACCAGTGGATTTTGTTCTCTTTAAACAGAAGTTGTGTCTCTTTGTTGATGAACTCTGTCCCCTTGTCAGTTTGGATTTTAAGAGGAACTCTCACTTTAAATATCTTCTTAAATGCCTTAGTCACTTCTTCCCCCGTTTTTCTACGAATAGGCACAGCCCACCCATATTTGCTGAAAATGTCAATGACTGTTAACAAGTAGTTGTAGCCATCATTCGATTTTGAAAATGGCTTTAGAAATAACAAATCTGCTTGCCATTGATCATCAATGTGTGACACATAAGTTCTTCTTTTAAACTTACTGATGAGTGGTTTATGTTTTGTGTAAACATCTTGTTGATGTAAGAAATCTGAGACTCTTTTTCGACTTAAACCTGTTTTTCTACTGAGTTCATTTATACCACAATATCCAGTCTCTGGATCGTAATAAACTTTTTTGGGGTCCTCAGTTACCCCTTTAGCGATAAAAAACGACTCTTTTTAGAACCGCAAACCGTGCAGATCCCTTTTATCATAGGTCTGCCGTTCTTAGAGGTAGCGTGCTGTACGTCTTTCGTCTCAGTGTGGGTTTTACATTTTAGGCAGTATATTTTTGAGCCCATTCCAAATGTCTTCTTTGCTTTGATAATTGGCTTCACAACAGCTCTATCTAACCTTTCACGGAGAGTTGGATTGGGAATATCCTCAAGCTCTTTTATCATGTCTGAGTCGCACACCTTGTTTCTTGTTTCGGTATCTTTGTTTTTTAGGTAACACACATCATGTTTATAGGCTGCCTCATCGACTCTATTAATGGGCTTACTCCATTTTTTGTATGTTAAATCTGGATTTAATCTCGTTTTACCTCTGAGCAATTGAGTACCTGGCCCTGTAAATTGGTGACCAGGTAGATGCATTTCAAACGGTAAATTGTTAATTGCAGAATTAATAACTCCTTTTTCTTTCTTCATTTATTTATATGTAAAAAAATTATTTACACACATATTCATAGCCGTTAAGCTGGGTTTGTTTCATGTATTTTTCTCTGGGTAAGTAAACTGAATTGTTAATAAAAACATCCTCTCTACTGTACACCTCTTCTTCTGTTAATTCATTTGATTTGAAAGAATTCAGTTGTTTATAAAACTTGTATGATTGCTTATACTCTTCGTTCCTTTCCACGATATTCAGGGACTTTTCGATAACTTCAACTATACCGGCACTTAAGCTCAGAGCGGCTAAGGGTACCATCGCAAAAGCGGATAAACCCAATGAACTGCAGAGGAACTTTGTAATGGATAGCGAAATTTTTATCTTATGATAATGGTGGTAGCTCTTTCTATACACGTAAATTTTCTTCCGTAAGTATTCTTCCATCTTTATTTATAGGGATGAAATATTTTTCCAATATCTCAAAGACGGATTCACTAAATCAAGCATAAAAAAATCATATGGTTGTTGCATGCACTTTTTGTACAGTCGATTGAACTCTTCTTTCGTCAAACTGCCATCTACCTCTCTTATAATCTGCTGAATCTCTCTCTGCTGGATGTTGAAAAATATTAAATAGTTACAGTTTCTCCTGATGACAATGGGCGTTCTGTAATAGGATTGAGAGAGGTAAATGATTGAAGCATTCTTCTTCCTACCTCTGATGAAGAAATCTTCTATACTCTTCTGGTCTTTCTCTGTCACCCAATGACTCACTAAATCAAGCATAAAAAAATCATATGGTTGTTGCATGCACTTTTTGTACAGTCGATTGAACTCTTCTTTCGTCAAACTGCCATCTACCTCTCTTATAATCTGCTGAATCTCTCTCTGTTGGATGTTGAAAAATATTAAATAGTTACAGTTTCTCCTGATGACAATGGGCGTTCTGTAATAGGATTGAGAGAGGTAAATGATTGAAGCATTCTTCTTCCTACCTCTGATGAAGAAATCTTCTATACTCTTCTGGTCTTTCTCTGTCACACGGTCATCAAAGACAACAACATTTTTGCAAGAGGGGTCCAGATCATCCACTGTAATAGTCTTTTGTATCAGAGGAGAATACGGTTTCTTTCTTGCCATATTTTTCATATAACTCGAGCAAAATTTTCTTCTTCTTTTTGGGATACTTTGCTAATACGTCTTTAATATCCACATCATCAAACATAGTGTACTTTTCTTTCAGTTTAGTGTACTTGGGTTCAAACATATCTTTAGCGCAAATGAACAAGTTATCAAACTCGAGATAATCATAAATAAAATTCAGCAATAAATTCGTTTTACCAGTACCCGATGCTCCAGCGATCAGAAGTCTGAAAGGGTGTTTCGGTAATAAATAATGCTGATTTTCATTGGCTAATTCTTCTGGCTCTGTATAATCTTCAATTGCAATCATCTTTATTTAATGTTGAAAAAAATTTGCTGTCAGTAAAAACATAATTTGCTTGCAGGAAAAAATATTTCGCTTATTAATAAATGAATGCTTTACAAAAAGAGCGAAACAAGAAGCTAAGAGAAGAAGTTAAGAATGACCTGAAAGTGTTTAAGATTCAGGCGGAGATTAGAAAGAACAACGACCAAAATCTGGAACAAAAATTAGGTTTCCAGAAAACTTTGTCTGAATTTCACCAGCCTGTAACCGAGAAACTTCACCAACAAGATGTTACTAGAAAAGAACATTTTAAGGCTATAAAAGATGCTGTTGATAAGATTCCTCTTGCGATTGAACCATCTCCAGCGACTCCGGATATCTTCTATTTTGATAAAGATTTGGATGTAGAGTTTTTAGAGAAAAATAACTTTCCAAGACCCTCAAAGTTGTACAACGAATCCAAGGATACTTTACAGGAAGTTATCAATAGAGTAAAGAGTACACACTTACAGTTTGCTCGTCAAAAAGGAAACCTTATGAGTCAGATAGCTCGAATGACCAAAAAAGATGAGGAAAGAGAAGATAGACTATTATCTAAAGCTGATTATTTAAGGGAACATATGATTACATTAGAAGATTATCGAGAGCGACTGAGGGACTTACAGAGAAAGGAAATATACCTCGGTAAAGGAGTGGAAGACAAATTAGAAATTTTGGCTCGATTCACCGATAAAGTTTGCAATGGATCCAAGAGTAAAAAGTTACATACTCAAATCGTCGATCTACTGGATGCATTATTAAGAGAAGGAACTCTAAACAACGAGCAAGTAAAAGAATACTATAAAAATTTCTTATTAAATAAATGAGTAACTACGTAAAAACTAAAATACACTTAAGTGATCATCAGATTGCTAAATTAAAATCTGCATACCAGAAAGGAGAAGAAGTTTCCCTACAAATAGACAGGACAAAACCATCTAACTATGACATGTACTTAACTCAAACACAAATAGCTCAAATCGAAGGGAAAGAGAATTACTATCAGCAAGACGCAGCTCAAGAAAACGGGTGGGTTTTTAGCCTTTCTAGCTCCCTTTTTACCGCCTTAATTGCCGGAGCTAAGGCGTTTTTAGGTGCTGCAAGTGGGGCAGCTGGATGGGGAGCAAAGAAAGCTTTGGATAAAATTTCAGGATCAGGTTGTGCTCAAAAAGCCGCGTGGAAAGGAGTCTATCAAAACTGGGAATATCCAACTAAGTGATTGAAGACAATATGAAGCAAGAAAAAGGGTTTAGGGGTGTCTTTACTTCGGATCTGTTACCTAAAAAGATGAGACGATTTGAGAACGGCATTATTAATTTGGACATAGCTACAGGACCTGGTACACATTGGGTAGGTTACTATAACGATCCTAATAAGAATTTCGTCAATATTTTGATCCGCTTGGAGAACATATTTACAAAATTCCCACCGGTATTAAGAAATATCTACAAAGTTCTGGGAAAAAATAGGGTGTAACTCAAGCTTTTACAACACCCAGCCTCTGTCAAATGTGGCTACTTTTGTATGAAGTATATTAGTGAAAGAAACAAAGGTAAATCTGTTGAAGATGTTCTGTATTCCTTTACCCAAGAACCTAGTGACTATAATGAAAAAATGTTCTCTATAAATAAATGGTGTTATTAATATTGATTCGAAAAACTCTGAAAAGTCAGAAGACTTTACAATTGAATATTCCAGACCATTTAGGTTTAAGCAGATCGCTTCTTCAGTCCTTTTTCAATGTACGTTTCTTGGGATAACATTAAAGATGAGACCTTTTCATACTATGATGGACATCAGTGGTTTGATCTATCGCTCCCAGATGGAAATTATACCATTAAAGGGTTGAACCGTTACATGCTGAAATTTTTTGGGAACGATCCACCAATTCTATTTGGTATAGTCGAGGAGCGACAAAGAATAGCCATCAAGTTAAAAGATGGGTATAAGATCGATTTAACAAAATGCAAAAACCTGCATAAACTATTAGGGTTCGAACCTGAAATATATGAAGAGTCTGAACAAATAGGAAAGTACATTGTCGACTTATCCGGGGGGAATGATAACATTTATATACACTGTGATGTCGTGGAGGGAGCCTACATTAACGGCTTTCACTCTTCAAACGTAATCTATTCCTTTACGAATGTTAATCGTCCCGGCAGTCAAATCATAAAATCATTTGAAAAACCTCTATTCTTTCCTGTCCGGATGGAGAGTGTTCACAGAATCAGAATGAGAATAACGAACCATAAAGGTGATTTAATTCCCCTCAATAAGCAAGAAGTACAATACAATTTTATTGCCCTCTAAATAAAGAAATGAATAAACATAGACTTCGAAGGAAGAGCAAGAAGATACAAGGAAGAGGGATCTTTTCAGATGCGTTTTTACAGAATCCCTCTGCGTCAGCCAAACAGTTTGTCCATGATAAGCTAAATGAAATATTTTCAAAGAAGAAAAAACATGGGGCTGGACTGAAATTTCTGTGAATTTTGATTTAATAGCCATATAGCTATTAAATTAAGACAACAAAAATTGTTTTTATAATAAATGAATAAAATATTTGATTTAAACAACACCGATTACTATTACGATGATGACATCGAAAGTCTCGAGTTCAGAGAAGTGAGGCATGAAAACAGCGATAGTTCTACTGAGAATGCCACTTACCATTTCTTTATACATGACACTAACTCCAGTATCTTATATTCTAATGGATATTTACAACAAAAGCTAAAAATTGTTAACAGTAATGGAACAGCAATAGCGGATGATAATGTAGCTCTCGTGAATGGAGGTGGTTTAATAAATGCCAACAGATTTACATTGGGCAACACTGAAATCGAAACCAACATTAATTATTCTGCTCTCATGCGACATGTGTTAGGTCTAATTCATTTCACTCCTGACTATTCTACTTCGGAAGCTACGAATATGCTCTTCTACGTAGATACGTCTGACACAGCGGACGGAAAACCTTTGAAATATGATGGAACTTTGGTAGATATAACTAAGATAACTGAATTTTTCAAAAAATTAAGAACTAACGAGTATAATCAAGGATTCAAAGAGAGATGCAAACTTACTCAAAATAGCAAAACTGTCACTATATGGATCCCGTTAAAATACGTATTTGATTTCTTCAATGAATACAAAAAGGTCATAACAGGGTTCCAAGTCAAGTTTGAGTTTCAGAGAAATCATAGTCAGAATATGCTGTATACAGATGAGCAAAATAAGGATTACAAAGTTGTTGTGGAAGATTTATCACTTTGGCTCCCTTATGTTAGATTTAAGAATTCAGCAGCTGCAAAATTTAATGAGTTAAAATTATCAGATAAGCCTGTTGAAATAAACTGGAACCAACATAGCATTGTAAAGTCGAATATTTTCTTAAAGAATTCAAGCGGGTCTTATTCCATAAATGCTACTTCAGACGAAGTATTGTCCTTGTACGTCATACCACAATACACTGAAAGATATGAAAATGCAAAAGAGAACATGTTATTCGACAACTTAGATATGATGGAATGTTGGTTGATGGTTAATAATGTAAGGGTTCCAACTGTTAGTTACATGATGGATTTTGAGAAAGGTGATTACAATCGCCTATACACAGCTCTTTTGGAGTCTGGACTCAACACCCTTACACCAGAAACAGGGTGCATGGTCAATTATTCCAATTTTGGTAAATTATATCCAATCATTTGCTTCAACCTGGCTCACCATGAAAATTATACAGACACGAATAACCTGACTATAGAGTTCAACTGGCGATTGAGAAACAACACCACCAAGAATTTATGTCTTCTATTTCATCTTACGAGAACGCAAGAAGTGTTACTTAAACATAAAGAATCAAGATATTACCATGATCAAAACATTAAAGCTATAAATGGAACTGAATTTTAATTTTAATAGTCGAAAGACTATTGAAATTATTCATATTAAAATAAAGAAATGACAGCATACTATCCACTTTTTGAGGAAGAACTCAAAGAAGGGCCACCTGGCATTCCAGGAATAGGGTTTAAACTGACACATGATGGTAATTATGATATGGAGGAAAAGATATTAAGGAATGCTGGAGAACCTTTAGAAAATAATGACGTGACTACAAAATTTTACGTAGACAGATGTAGGAAGAATCTGAGGTCATCCATTCGAGATTTGTCAAACAAAAGTTTAGTCCTTTCAGAAAATGATCAACAATATGATGCAAAAGGAAAAAGAATTATCAATCTTTTAGCTCCAGTTGACAAGTCTGATTCTACAACTAGAGATTATGTAGATACAGTGGTTGACCAGTTGCGAAACATAAGTTTACTACACACACCTCAAGGAAACTTTGATGCGAAAAGTAAAACGATAAATAATGTGAAAGATCCGGAATCTGAGAAAAATGTGGTGAATAGACGATATTTTGAAAGTAATGCTTTAACGCTCCATGGGGAGGCTTATAATGCTAAAAATGGAGCAATCGCACATCTTACGGATCCAAGCACTAGTCACGATGGTGTCAACAAACAATATTTTGAAAATAATGCTTTGATTTTAAAAGATGATTGTTATGATGCTAACAATAAAGTGGTGTCAAATATGAAAGAGCCTGTGAATGTAAACGATGTAGTTACTAAAAAACATCTTGATTATTACTGTATTCTATGGAATAAAATTAATAAAAACTATTATGCTCACAATCAAAGAATTTTGGGTGTGAAAAGACCTCAATATGATACAGATTGTGCTAATAAATATTATGTCGATACTAAGACATTCTGTGCCTCTACAGATAGAGGAATACAATTTACGGGAAGTGGTTTCAAAACTTTCCCCTTTAATAGATTTACTTCGAAACTCTCTTAGACTCAAACTTAAAATTACCACTCGATATGTATATGAAAGTAACAATTTTCATAGCATGTTATAACATGAATGAGAAACCAAAGATACGATTAGAAAAAGGTAAAGAGGTCCTTCTCGATAAGGAAACACGTGTCAATGAAGAATCAATCATTTTATTTGTGTATGGGAAACAGAATGATGTATTAACTTTATCAGTATTGACTGAAGGACAATGTAAGTTGAAACCCTATTTACACATTGAAAAGTTAGAATTTTTTTAGCTCCATAAATAAATGGAGAAACTTAATTCTGTACGTATTCGAACTTATAAAGAACTGGACCGAGAATACCTGATTTCTGATACTGTAGTCCATACTGATAAAATTTTGATTCGCTTAGAGAATGGGTCACTTATTCACATACCTCTTGGCATACTAAATATAGAAGAGATAGAATCATTAAAAAATAGACAAATCAAAGCTATGAGTGTGGGTAAGTATATAATTTTTCGCATTTAAAGAAATAAAAATTTTTTTCTCATATAATAAATGCAAAATGGAATTGTTAAATAAATTAAACACACTCAGTTCATTAGAAGATGGAGCAAAGACATTCAGGAAAATGAGGGATCTCAACATCCACGAAAAATATCCTGTCACTGAAATTAAACAGGTAACCACAAGATATGGAAATAGAATAGTTGTAGAATTGCCCGATTGTCTCGTATCACTACCACAAATATGTGATAAAATGGCGTCAGATTATTTAAAACTCAATGATTTGAAACCTCTTTTCTTTGTGTATTTGGGGAGTAAGGATGTCGGGAAGTCTCAACAAGCCCAAATGTTTCAATTCGATATTTGATTTTAATGGTTTTAAAAATCATTAAAATCTAAAGAAATTTGTCTAGTTTAGATAAAATATCACACCCCATTTTCCGAACATTTTTGTTCTTCTCTTCATGCAATATTTGATGCATTTGAATAACATATTTTAAAATCAGGGAATGAATTTCTTGATATTTCTCAGTTTCTTCTTCTATACATAAGAATAACTTCTGACACACCCTCGCTAAACTAGTCATTCTATAGTTCACACTCCCGTAGAGCGCTATCATGTCGCCGAATAAGTCGTAAGTATTTTCCATTTCTGTTTATTATTATTCTCATTTCTTTAAATGAATAAAAAGAGGAAGCGGAAAGGCTGCGACCTTGAGTCTTGAGAGAAACGGGTTTTTCTTTTTTCCCTGTCTGAATGATGTTTAATTTTAACTACCACTGGATGGCAGCACGAACTGGACTCGGAATCTAGTATAGAAAATTTTTCGCCTCTTTTCGTTTTTAATTTCTGAAGTGTTTTTGACGATTATTTTCAATCGGATAAATTGCAGTCTTCGATATTTTAAAGATTTTTCAAACTCTGAGGGAGAAATGACTTGTTTAAAGCTATATTTCAGCGTCTTTTCATCTTCCGTGACATGTATATATTACTTAGATGTTCTCTCTCTGTCGTGTACCCAGTAGCTCCGTGGCAAAGTCTAAGCTTAGCAACCGTAAGATCGCGGTTTCGATCCCCAGCCTCGGCTTGGTAGCAGCTTTCGTGAATAGTGTAATGCTATTTGCGTTAAGCTCACTTATGGATCGAACCACGGAGCGAAACATCAGTGGTGGGTTGAGACTTGTGGTCTCTATGTCCATTTAGATGTTGTGTTTGTGTTGTCCTTAATATAATATATGCAGGCCCTGCTTGTCAGGTCAGTGATGCTGGAACTCCGGTTCTAGAATTCGTAAACAGCTGTTGGAACTGGACTTCTGGTATCACTGACCTGGCGGGCCATTTTGCTATTTTTTTTTAAGAAATGCCCTGTTGAATAATAATTCCCCAAAGAGGTTGCGTTGAAATTTTTCAATCAATAGTGCTCGGGGGAAAAAAATAGAAATATATTTTTTAATAGTTTTCGAACTATTAAAAGATAAAGACTTGGAATTCTTCCATTTTGTATTCATAAAACAATATTTTTTTTCTTCAGCTCTCATCAAGACTCCCAATTATTTTTTGAAACTTTTCTTCTAAATTTCCTAAGTGTTCAATGACCTTTTCATTTGGGGGTATCATTGATTTAAAGCTTCTGAAGTTCTGCTCGAAAGCTATAAATTAATGAGATGCGAGTACACACTTTAATCAAATGGGTTTTCTTTTTATTCATTTCTTTGTTTATATATTTGTTGTCTTTAAATACTTGAAATATCTCTCTACCTTTTGGCTGAGAAAAAGGGAGTGCTCACCGAAGGGGACTTCTAAAAACGGGTCTATGGGAGGTTGGAAGCTTTTTTTTTTTAAATGGACAAGTGTTAGACATTACTTTTTTAAAAGTAGAGAAAATTAATTATATGGGGTTAAGAAATATTTTTAAAAAGGGGGTGGAAATTTAATGGATAAAAATAGAGCCATTAATTTCTACAAGTGGGTGCGGTTTTTATGGGAATTTTATAGCCATTGTTTTTTAAAAGGGGGTGAATATTTAATGGCGGGTTGAGAACCATTACTTTCTAAAAGTGGGTGGGGTTTTAATGGGGGTTTGAGAGCCATTACTTTCTAAAAGTGGGTTCAGATTTATGGGGAGGTTGGCACCCATTGTTTTTTAAAAGGGGGTGGAAATTTAATGGGGGGTTTTTACACCATTGCTTTTAAAAAGTGGGTAGAAATTTAATGGTGGCGCTGCGAGCCATTGTTTTTAAAAGGGGGTGGAAATTTTTATAGGCACACATTATGGTCTAAACATCACTGCGCCAGCTCCGGCATCCGCACACTACTAATGTTGCACATTCACATAAAATGTGTATTGAATTTCTTTCATATAATGACAACTCTACAAGTGGGATCATGTGAAACGCCCATTATGGTGAGATGTCTTTTAAGGTGGCAGTGTCCTGTGAGTAGTCCCACTGCTTTCTTTAGACTGCTTCTATTAAGCTTTAATAATTCTTTTGCCTTTTACTAGGACACATGCTATTTAATAGCTTTGCTTGTCTTTATCATTGGCATTATACCAGTTCATAAACTGTTGTTTTCTGAAGAGATCAAAGACATTCTTTCTGATCATTTCTTTTGAAATACCTAGCACTGGTTCAGGACCTAAAAAGTCGGTTGTTGATCCAGTCCTTGCCAGTTCATCAGCTAATTCATTGCCAGAAATAACAGAGTGTCCAGGCACCCACATTAAATTGACGTGATTATTATTAGCTGAAGTTACACTGACTTCTGTAGAGCTAGTAATGCAACTTGACTGTCACAGCAGATAATTATTCTTTTACAAGAATAGTTTCTGTCCAAGCATATTCTACTGCACATGAGAATGGCAAAGACTTTTGCTTGGAATACAGTTGTATATTTACCCAAAGGGAATGATAACTTTGTGACATCAGCTGGGCAACAAATACCAGTCCCAGTGTTGGAATTCATTTTTGCGCCACCAGTATACCAGTAAATACAGCTTTCACTGAGGGTAACATTATTCCAGTCTTCTCTCAAGGGAAATTTGATTGTGTAAGGCTTATCAAAAGCATATTTAACAATCGTGTAATCAGTACGCATACTTATAAAATGATGACTCGTTACGTCAACATTGAGGTTCCCTCAGGATAAAAATCTAGAGTAGTCCTTCCACTGACCTGTATTTTTGAGCTTCTTCATGCTTAATATTGCTTCTGCTTCAATACGCATATAAAGAGGATGCATACCAAGCAGAAGCTCCAGTGTAGATGTGGGAGTGTTCGAATACACCCAGAGATAGCTACACAAAGAATCCTTGGTAATTTTGTTAATTCTGCTTTAGCAGTTTCATTTTTTATTTTAGTTTACCAGACCACTGAGCCATAGGTAATAATGGAACAAATGATCATAGTGTAAATCCAATAAATAATTTTGGGATTTAAGTCCCAAGTTCTTCCAAATGTATTTCTACATGACCAGAAAGCTTTTTTTGCTCTTTCAATACAAAAGTTTATGTGCTTGTTCCAACTTGAGTTCATATCAAAAAATACTCCTGAGAATTTAACTTCTTTGGAGCAAGTTAATTCTTGATCAAAAAAGTTATCTTTATCAGAATAAGATTCTTTTTGTGAAGGCTACCGTAATGGTTTTTTAAAGATTTACAGAAAGGCCTTTTTTACACCAAGTCTCAACTTGTTTGAGGGTGTTGGACATGATGCTAGATATTGTTTCACCAAACTTACCTCTGACGATTATAACTAAATCATCTGTATATCCAATGGTGGTTATGTCTGTTTTTTTAACACCTCTAAAAGGGAATCTACAACACAGCACCATAAGAGAGGTGAAAGAACCCCTCCTTGTAGACAACCAACTTTGGCTTGGATCATCATGTTTTCACTTAAAAATGAGGCACTGACAAATCTGTTATTGAGCAGATTTTCTATCCAAGAACAGATTGTGTCATTAACTCCCTTTCTAGCAAGGGATTGTAAAATAGTTTTAATTCATACCTTATCAAAGGCACCTTCAATATCTAAGAAAAGAGCTAAAGCAAGTTCCTTAGCCTTAAAGTTCTTCAAAATGAAGAATAGGTTGTAGATGGCACTGTCAGTGGATGTAACAGGTTGATATGCATATTGATAGTCAGAAAGTCAGCTTTCCTCTAAATGAACTTCTCTAATATATCTGTATCAGCTTTTCAATTGTTTTTAGAAGAAAAGATGTTAAGCTGATAGGTCTAAAAGATTTAGCTTCATAGTAATTATCTTTCCCTATTTTAGGAATAAAAATTACTTTTGTATACCTCCAAGCAATATATATATTTTCAAAGGCTATACTTGCCCTAAAAATTCTACAGAGAATTGGAGCAATGCACTCGACTCCCTCAATAAGCAGAGCCGGAACAATTCCATCCATTCCTGGTGATTTAAAAGGTTTAAAGGACATTATTGCCCATTTTGTTCGATCATAAGTTATGATTTTTTTGGCATCCCATTTACTTCTACTACAATTTGATGTAGAGAGTGTAAAATTATGAGTGCCATACATTTTGTTGGAACCTGGAAAGTGAATTCTGAACAGTTCAGCCATTGTCTCTCTCCCAGGTCCTGAATACTTACCATTTGGCAATTTAAGGGTGTTTAGACAGCAGTTCCTGTCTTTAGACATTATTTTAATGAGTTTTCCTGTAGCAGACACAGTTTTAATGTCAGTGCAGTATTTTTGCCAAGAGTTCTTTTAAAAATTCCTGATAGCTTTGTTATAAGTGGTAAGTGCCAGTTTGTATTTCTGCCACTCACCATTCTTTGTGGCTCTATTAAAGAGCTTTCTACATTCTCTTCACAATTTACTTAACTCTTTAGATCACCAAGGAATTAACCTTTGAGATCAAGTATTACGGACATCACAATTTTGATAGTATGCTTGTAGAATGGCATGTTGCATGTGATCAACGATCAACTCTAAATCTGCTCCGAAGTCACCTTCCTTGAGGAGATCTTCTAGATCTTTTTTGTAGGTACCCCATTACGTATTTTTTTGCTTCCTACCAACCACCTCTAGTCTGTTTGCTCCTAAAACAGAAGAGCTAATGTATTGGTGGTCAGATAGGCTTATTTCATTAGACACTTTCCAATATTTTACAGTTACATGAAGTGATGTCAATGACTTCTCTTCCATTTATAGTAATAAAGGTGGGTTCATTACCTCTATTAAGAATAAATAGATTATGATACAAAATGTATTCTGAAAGATCCTCACCACATCTGTTGCAATCATACTTCCCCACATAGTGTGATGAGCATTTGCATGACATCCTATGATTTTCTTACTCAAATTGTTATAATCTAGAAGACTGACAATTTGCACATTAAATGTGTCTTTATCTTTGAAATGAAGATATGAAGACATAGAGATGATTTCATCTTTGATTCCTTGTAATAAACAAGATACTTTTATAGCATAATTATCTCCATTTATGTATTTGACTAGAATGAGAACATTTAATTTGTTTCTATTAGAAATACATGTTCTTGGTCTCAAGCAATATTTATCATAAAGTATGTTAAAACCCTGAACATGTAGGCCCAAAACAGAACCATTGCAAATCCATGGCTCTTGAGTTAAAGCAATGTCAACCTCCCCTCTAGTCATCTTCTTGCTAAAAATATCTGAAGCTGATCGACTATGGTGAAGGTTGATCTGTGCTACTTTGATGATACTGACCATTGTGGCACCCAAAGAAGCAGTGCTTCCCAAGTCTCCATAAGTATGGGACTTACTTATTTGTGTTTCCTGCAGAATTTCTATCTTACTCTCAGATAGAGGAGAGCTAGGTTGCAGGGTTATATCAGAACTAGAATCTAAATCCAGTTCTTCAATGTTAGGTAATTCACTTTCCTTACTAGAAGTAGGATAGGATTTACTTGAGAGGAAGTTGCACCTTCTTGTACAACTTCCATCTCTTCAATGTTCTGTACATCCTTCTGGTTTGTGTCCTGAAGAATTTTGAATGTTCCCCTATCCAAACCAGTAGAGGCACCATAATTTGCCTTTTTAGTGGCTTCTGAGACTACAGTATCAACCTCGAAGATCCATCTAATAGAATGTGTGTCTACAGATTTCTGCAGAGTACGCCATTCTAAAGACTTCAACTCAAGGTTGAGTCTATTTAGCTGTTTCAGAAAGACTGCAGGATTCTTGGTATGAGTGTACCTTGTCTTAAAAGCCACCTTTACTGGTTTAGGTAGATCACTGGAATACAGAACACAGAGCCCTTCACCACCAAAAAGATTCTTGTTATCATGGGAGGATTTTTTAATTCTTTCCACAGTTTCAAAGCCATCACATTGGAGAATTAGTGCCTCAGGCAGTAAGCTGAAGCCTTCAACCCTAGGCTGTTGATTTCCTATGGGATCCTCATCTGTCTTGGTCTGAATCTCCAGCTTTATGGAGCCAACATTCTCCTTGTTGAGTTTGATGGTTTTGAAACCATCCTTCACAATAGCTGCTTTATGGCTTTTAACAGCCTGAGTAAAAGTCTCAGGTTGATCATCCCTAGTCTTTTTGGAGGCAGTGATTCTGGGAGAAGGGGTTAACACCTCAGACCTAAGTCTTTTGGTGCCACTCCACCTTGTGTTTGGTGCAGCTTGTCCTTATCTGGACCTTGCGCCATAAAAACCAACCAACCAGCCACTCCACCTTCTGAGCAGTCTCCACCTGCTTCCTTTCTTTTTTGCGACGCCTTAGATTGCATTTTTGTGATTTTGTTAAAACTCCTGCTTCTCCAACTGTGGTGCCTGTGTGCTGCCTTGTGGCAACTCCACTTCCTTCAGCAGCCAGATTGCCAGTGCTCTCCTTTTTGCCTGGATTCTGTTCCTTAGGAACCGTTTTGCCGGCTGATTGGATAACACCAGATGATTTATCCAATTCTTTTTATCATTTTTATTTTTTTGTTTTCATCATGTGTAAGTGACCTAGGAACTGATAGGAAATATAAAGTCACCACCTGCATAGCATCCCTGTACAGGTGGAGGGCAAACGTAAAAATTTTGCCTTGTTCTTCAAGGGGCCTGATAGCAACACTATAACCTTGGTGCTATTCATCCATCGACACGGGGCTTAACACCTTGGATTGGGTTACCTTTCTGTATTAGCAGAGCCTTCTCACCATGGGTGACCCTACCAGCAACCTAAACAAAGTTTAGGTTCCAGACATACATCACTTGTGCTACGTATGTACACCTTTACACCTCTTTGAGGATACAGAATAGGATTTTGTCAGGGATAAATATATTTAAATGAGTTCATAATTGTAATTTGAAGTAGCAAGACGAATCTATCACTGTTATTGTTTTTGTTAGAATAAATATTGAAAACCAAATAATAAAAATTCAAACCAGTTATACACTTACACAAAAAAATAATATAGAAGTATATAATGTTTAAAAACTGTATATTTAATTGAAATACTTGTTTTGCATAAATTGTATTGTTTATTAACCGCAATTTATTTTGCTGTGAGAGTAGGAGTTATCTCCATAAATGTGTATCTTTATAGAGCAAAATTTTTAATGACAGTTTAGTGGATAACATTTTTGTTTCTTTGAAATGTGATAGAACTTGTATGCTGATTACTGACTATTTGTTACTTTTGTAAATCGGTTTTAATATCTGGAATACATTTTAAAATAAAAAGATTGATACATTTTTCTTAATTTTCTGCTTGTACAAAAAAGGGATGTAAAAGAAAAAGAAATGAAAAAAATAAATACCTAAAATTTGTGGAGCTATTCATTTCCAGATTTTTCATTTCATTTTATTTTGATTATTTATTCTGTTTATATATAGATGTATTATGTAATGATTTACTTATAAAAGAAAACTATATCATCAAATACAAGTTTAACTCACTTTAACATGAAGGTAAAGAATTAAATAATTACTCTGATGATACACACTATACTTGTATTATTCAAATTCTTGGAATAAAATACAAGTTTTTTCCCCCTTCAAATAGAAAAAGTAAAATATCATTGAGATAAATTTTAATAATGTACGCAAAATATTACTGAAATATAAATGTAATGAAATAAAAAAGTTTATATTTTTAATAAAAATTTCTAATGCATAATCACTTTATGGAAAACTATTCAGCTTTAAAGAAAAGTAACATAATTTGATTTAATACATTGAAAGTAATTTCTTGTTTATATTTTACAAGACAACAATATTATGTAAAATAAATCTTGTATTGAAATTATATTATCGTAAATAATTTTTGTGAATTGTTTATATAATTTATTTTAAAATTATAAAATAAATTATCTTTTTTTTTAAATATATAAATATTGAAAATCATACTGCTTTGTCAGTGAATTTATTCAAAATATTGAAAATCTTTTTAATTTAAACGCACATATAGTATGGAATTTGCAGTCATTAATTTAAAAGCTACAAGACCAATTATGTAATATTTCTAAATCTTGTTATGAAAAGGCAATCATTCAAAGAAAGGGCAATAAATCAAAAGAAAGGTTGTATATAACGATATTTATTTCTTAAAACTTATATTCTGCCTTTTAGTTTGTTTTTTAAATGTAGATTAAATTTTTAGATAAAAAATATTTTGTTTTAAAAGACTGTTTTAATATATTTACCTTAATATGTTTTTATTGCGAGCAATTTTTAATTATAAAATTGGTTTCTCAAACATTAATTTTAAAACATTAAATTAACATTTTACTAACAAAACTGATGAGGTATACAATTGAATGACCTCTTGTTATATGAATGTTTATAGACTAATTAAATATAATGTAATCTCCCAAATATAATTGAATTTAAGACACAAATTTTTAATGAGTTGTGTTTTACAAATTATTTTGAATAACTAATTTTATTCATTAACTGTGCCAAATGTTTTATTCATGAGACAAATATATTTAAATTAATTATTATTACCTAAGGGCTTGTTCAATAAAACGATATAATTTGGTTTCTTTAAAAGTCTAACCTTTTTTAGAGTTATCTAAAGCTTTTTTTTTTTTTTCACTTACAGAGTAAAGTGGAATTTGTTGGTAAGAAAATACTGTGATTTATTTATGAATATATAAAAACTAAATATCAATAAGCATAAATATACAGGTATTTTGTTGTTACATATTAATAAATACTAAAGAATTTTGAACTTAACTCTGATTTATGATTTATTTCTTAAATATTAAAATTTAATCTATAGCAAATTACTATTGTTTTTTATTGACAGTAATTATTTTCTTATTCTTTACAGCACCTTGAAACTACAAAATTCTCAACCTCTAGTGAATCATTTTTACCAATAAATTGCATCCAATAAAAGAAAAAGGACATTGAAATTAAAATATTCAAGTGTGAAAAGGAATTTTAATTTAATTCCTTTTAGAAATACACTTAGATTGTGAAATAAAACTTTTTACATTATATAATTTATAGATTATTTTGCAGTTTAAGTAAAGACGCTCACCTTTTAATTTTTTAAAAATGAATTATTGTCATCTCACAAAAAAACTCCGTTCTGGCAATACGATTTTAAATGGCCATTATATGAATAATCTTTATGGAGATGCATGCAGGTCAGTTTCATCATTTCAGCTTTCATCGTTTGAACTTGTATTGAAAAAATTAGAAAATAGGGACATTTTTTGGATGAGGGAATTTTATACTCTTGTAAAGAAATTAGATGAGACTTTGTTATGTTGGAGTTCTGCTCATGAAGAGGCTCTTCAAGCAATGCAGGATTTCTTCCTTGGAGTTTCTGAAATTGAAGATAGGCAAAAGGAACTTGATGAAGAAGGAAATGAACTTGAAGAAAGAGGTAACGAACTTGAAGAAAGAGGTAATGAACTTGAAGAAATCAAGAAGGAAATTGAGTTTTATAAGACTTTCATACTTGAATATTCTATTCAGGTTTTGAGGAGATTCCTTGACTCAAATTTATTGCTTCCTTTAAAGGCTAGTCAGAAGCTTCTAACAAATAAAAATTTGGAATTATTTCGTATAGCTTTAAGAATTCTTGAAAACTTTTTTCATCGATTCGAATACTTAGCTGAAAAATATGCTGAAGATCAAATCTTTATCAACAGTCTTTTTGCTTATATGAAATTCGAAGAAATTTGGTCTCAAGCTTATGAGTTAATAAAGAATCTAATTTTGACAAGAAAAAATCCTTTAGACTTATCTGCTGTTGCAAACATTCAAGAAATTGTTATGGAACTAAATGATGTCCAATTTGGTGGTTTTTGTGAGATTCTTGCGATTACCCTTTCTAAACTTGATATGTATGAAAATAAAATATCTTTATATGCTGAAATAAAAGAAAAGAAAAATCAGAATTTTGTTGCTCGGAATATCAACCATGATATAATTTTAAAAATTCCAAAAATTATTTCAAGGCTTATAGACATTGCTTTTGCTACACCCTGTGTTAACTCATTGCCAAATGATAGTCCAAATGCAGTTGCTCAGTTGGTACATTGGATCCTTGATGAGTTTAATGCTGAGAAGCAGAATGATTCATCATCTATTCAGTGTCATCTAGAATGGTTAGAATTCCCTGCTATTTCTTCTCCTACCCTATATATTCAAAAACAATTTGGTTTGACATTTAGACCTGATGCTCTTAGAGTACTTGATCATTTACTAGTTGGCAGATACAGAAAAGAGGTTCAGGAAGAATTAGTAAAGTTGCAACTGATACCGCGGCTTTCAAATTTATTTGATCAGTTTACATGGCAAGATGATCTTAATGACTGTGGTAATCTCTCAATAGAAAACAATCCATTTCACAAAGGCTCTATAAATAAACTGAAAATTCAAATGTTGAAGATTATTCACAACTTCTGTGATGATTCTGAATATAGGCTTGTTATGTTGTCCCCAAATGAATATAGTGAACTCCAACATTTAAGAAATAACTTGAATATTACTAATGATTCACCATGGCTTACACATAATATAATGTGTGTTGGAAATGAGGGTCTGTTGAGTAAATTAGTTGAAATTATTAAAAATGAAATTTACAATGTTGAAATTAAGTTTTGGCTAACTCAAGCTATTGTAAGCTTCTTACGTAGTAGTTCTGCTGCTGACCAAGAATTCCTTCTTAGAAGAAATTTACTCAAGGATATTGTTCAAAACCTTGTTTTCAACGAGCCAAGAAATAAAAAAGTTTTACAAGGTAGCTTTAACCTTTTAGGTGAATTGGTGAAGTTTAATCCAACAGCATTAAAAAAATTAAATTCAATAATTGGCAATTCAAGGATAAAAAAAAAGTTTACTGCTCTAATGGATAATCATATTGTAGATTCTAATATATTCCTTAGGTATATTATTCTTTCGTATGAATTTTTTTGCACGTCTATTGATAAAAATACAATACACTCTACTAAAAGTCGCAATACATTCTTGTTTGAATATAGTAACCATCCTGTAAGACGTTTTTACCTATTGAAGGTACTGTCTGTGATCAACATAAATAAATTAACTCATGAGTATGTATGCTGCATCAATACCATGCTTATCATACTAATATTTGCGCTTAGAAAGGGAGAGATTTCACGCTATCTCCAATTCCTAGCTACTTGCTTAAATGCTTCAATGTTACGGAATTTGAAAACTTTATTGTTATTATGGGAAGACCATTACCTGCAGAAAAATTTTACAGTTCTTGAAAAAACCTCAAGAATTTGTTTTCAAGAATGGAAATCAGTTGTTTCACTTCTAACTAGTGATGACTGTAAAAATCCATGCACAATTGCGTTTTATACTGTTCATTCTAGTTCACCTTGATCTTTATAAACTCTTCTTTTATAAAAGAGACTTGTAAAGAAACTGTACAAGTATTTGGTAAAAACTTCCGTTAATTAAGTTTTCATTCACATCTACCTGATATTTTTCATTCAGTTTAACTTTTTATTCATGTATCAATAACTATAAATATTTTATGTTCAAAGCAAATCCTAAATACATAAAATAATTTTTATGTAGCAAATCATTTTGTATTTTTCATACAATTTCATTTATTACAAATAATTTTAACTGTTTTTTTTAAACATGTCAATTCTTTATAAGTGATAAGTCACCTTAATGTCTTTTTCATGGCGAAACATTATGTTTAATAAACTATATCTCTTTTGTATTTTTAATGCATACAATAAATATAATTAAATTAATATTTTTCTTATCTCTTTTTTAGTCTTTTGTAGAATAGTTTTTATCTGCTAAAAAATTTATGTATGTTGTTCATTATTTGAACTTGACCATAATATCTGAGCAACAATTGTTTTGATGTAATAAATCAAACCCTTTATTTGCTATAGATGTTCTTATATATTCATTATCAGTATTGCTATATATTGAATTATTTACTGATGACTCAAATTCAAGTGTTTATATATGTTCTAGTATTATTGGAAATACCATTTTAAACTATAGCTTTTATGTATCATGTTTTGTTTAAACTATCAAAGCTGTTGCTATTGTATGTGCTCTAAAAATGATATAATCCCATTTTCTTTGAAAAAATTGCATTCATATAGATGCAATATTTGGATTATACAAATTGTGTGCAGTTATACTGTTTTAATGACCAATGACATCCAGTTATTTTGAACACATTACCACTTTTATATATACTGAGGAGTAAAATATTTGACATTTTGTTTTGCTGATATTGAGCTGGCAGACGATGTCAAAAATCCCTGTCTTTTTACATAAAGAAATAGAACTTTTTCCCATTAAGGAAAGGTTCAAAGAGTTTATTTCTTACACAGGTAGCGAGACTTTGGATTTTTAAACAAATAGAAAATTGTATAATAAACCCACTTGCATTCTCCCGTTTTTAGTTAATCTGATACAAACATTTGATGTAAAACCTGATTTTTCTCATAGGGCATACTCAATTTACATATATATATATTCTTGACTCGGCACTCCGTTTTTTGACACGAGTAATGTACCGTATTCAGTACATGATATTTTTGTATGTTCTAATTTCAATGATTTACACTAAATTATATTTTACAACAGTTTTAAGTTTACCAGATTTTTTTGATTTATACCACTCGGAGAATTTGTTTTTTCAATATTATGTTAATTTGGTTTTTAAAATTTTATTTACACTTTTATACGTTTTAATCTTTAATATGAACTTTTGCTGAAATTTTGATAACATTCCACCTTTTATACATTTAATTAGTCATGTCTTAGTACTTTCAAGTTTACTTATAAATAATCAATGATGAACTTTTGTCCAATATTGCACTTTGTGGCAGCAGTAACCTTTAAAAAAAACAGATACAGCTTAAATTGTGTTTAACTTATGTATATAAAATAAAAACTTATTTACATTTTTATACAAAATTAAAATTGTATTATTTTGAAATAGAAATTTTTGCATGTTGATTAACTGCTCACAACAAAACATTAAAATGATTTTTCAAATGAATAAAAGTGCATTTAATTTAAAAACCTCACTTTAAGAATTCAATATTTTAATAAGATATCTAATGCAAGTAATTAGTGCACCGTAATAAGACAGAAAATGTCAATACTATATATAAATTATATATTGGTATGTATATATAACAGGAGAAAAAATTCTTTAATACAGTACAAGCTTAAAATATATGTAAAGATCAGAAATTCATGGAATACATTTGATTTTACATTCAAATATTACAGAATTAGCTTTAATGAACTCCATTTAAAATTCTGATTTCTGTGTTTTAAACATGAATTTTATGACTTTAAAACTCTAATTTGATGTAATAATTTTGAGAGACAAAAAGAAATATTTTTTAAATAAAAATATTAGTTTGGACAGTAAAAATATGCAAACATGTAATGAAAAATAAAATCGGAAGTCCATATGTTTTGTAAATGGCAGTGTACAAATTTTAAAGTACTGAAATTTTGTTGTAAATTTTATAATTTATGTGATTGATAGTGTTGTAAAAGTAGTGTATTGCTTGATATTTTTAATAAAATTAATAGAAAAAAACTAAATGAAAATATATGCATTTCTTACAAAAAAAAAATTGTAATTTTAGTAAACAATAAATGAAGCAAATGAAATGCTATAGTTTTGATATGGAAAATACAGCAAAGGTATTTTTTCAAAGTAATTAATATTTTGTCGATCAGAAATGTCTGTTGTATAAATAGATGATAATCTTAATTAAAAATGAGACAAATATATAAGTTTTTTTAAAAATTATCTTAATTTAAGAATTTTCATTTAAACCGTAACAAAGTAATTGATAAACTGAAAATTTTAACCATTTATTTACTGCTATGGACTAATAAAACTTAATATGGAAATGCAAAATTATAAATATTTTAAAGCTGGGAACTCAAATTTTAAAAAAATTTCATTTTTTAGGACAAGTTAATAGACCAAAAAATTGACAAAAATTGTTTAACTCTTAAAACTAAACTCTGTGGCATGACAGCCCATGTAGGCAAGGTCTAAAGTGGCCATCTGTTTTCCTGACTCAGAGGCCATGGGGTGCGAAGCATATGTCCCGATAAGGTGCTCAGCCTAATGCAGAACCCTCAGTGTTTAGTTTCCAAGCATGCTTGGTGTTCAATTTATCGACCCACTGAAGGGATGAAAAGCTGAGTCAATCTTTCCCAACAGCGGAACTGTGCTTTGTTAGCGTGAAACATTACCTCTAAGCCCCCAATCTTAATATAAAATATATATTTTGAAAAATTCTTTTCATAAATTTTTTACTATATAGGTATATTTTTTTTAAACTAAAGGATTTTATACTATAAATTTGCTGAAAGCAAATTATTTTATGGTTTATGGTATTTTTGAAAATTCATGATAATTGCTGTGAAATATGTAATAATTTTACAGCAATGATAATTGACAAAACATCCTTTTCAAATTCTGGTGCATTGTCTAACTGGAAAAGTGATGGAATTGAAATGAAGAATTGATATTTTTTTATTAAAATCATTAAAACTAAATTTTATTTCGTTCAAAATATCAATTTTACTTTGGAAATGTATTTTCAGTTTAGTAATTGTGTCATGTCTAGGAATAAAAATAAATCTGTATAGGGAAATGTGAAAGAGGCACACAAATATTTGGTGAAATACGAGATAGAAAGGCAAGGGAACAGCTGGTGTAGCTAGAAAATGAAAATCTCTCAACTTTTATATTGCGATACTGATAATTAAGTTTATATTTCACGTAAAAAAACTTCTTTTTGTTGCGATTCTATTGTCGATTTTTTCTGTAAAAGTTTTATATATTTTGTTCAAGATTTGCAGTGCTATATCATTTGTCATCTGCAAATGACTAAAGTATCCTGAATTTTTTTTTTCTGATAAAATTTCGGAAGCACTCCACTAGTCCAATTTAGTCGCTCCACTCATCTGCATAAAATAAACAATTCCACTTTAACAAGTGATAAAAGGAAGTTGCACATTTCTCTCGTATAATACATATTAATAATTAGTTTCAATCACATTTTGCATTAGATAGACGCGTATACGTTTTGTTCTCTGAGATTGACAGTATCTACTTCCATTTCATTTATAACCAAACTGTGCTAATTTCCTAACTATATGATATTGTATTATAAATTCCAAAGCTTAAATATAATGCTATGTAACATTAATGTGCGAAAACAATATAAATTACTTAATAAGGATTATATAATAAATAAATGTATGGATATTGCTTTAAATACAAATTATTGAAAGAATTTTCCATCATTTAAAATATACAATAAAAACAAGACTTTCGTTTGAACTTTCCGAAAGAAAATTAATTTCAAATCATCATTAACGAAAAATATTACAATGTAAAATTTTGGATGGCATTTATCGCACACTAAAATTGCATATTTGTGTACGATAAATAACGCGATTCCCCCATATCATGCTTACTTAAAAATAGTCAATTGCTGTTTTCAGTTATTAAAATTATGTAAATGAAGCATCACGAGTTTCTCACAACGAATAAGAAAATAAATATATATAATTCGCAGAAATTTAAGGATTCAAATACGAAAATGTAAGTTATTTGCTGTCAACCAGGATAAAAATGAAATCCGATTATTTTGGAGAAATCAAAAATAAATGAACATCTCAGTTTTGACTAACAAATTTTGAAGTCAGTTTACTGATATTATATCTTGTATTTAAGAAGCAGGTTCAAAAGAAGAGAAAAAAAAATATTAGACGAACATTGCTCACCAAATGTAAATATCGCTTAAAAGTCATTTACCGTGTATATATATATATATATGGAAATAAATATATACAGGATCGTCAAAAAGTAACCATCTTAAGGACGATGAATATCTTAATTCTAATTGATTTAGTAATCCTACTGATTTAAGTAGTATTTTTGAAAAGTTTAAATTTAAAAAATGTGATTCTAAAAAATGCAAAACATGTCCTAATTTTAGTAATTCACAAATTTCTGGAAAATCTAATTATTATATTGCTTGCAAAATGTTTAATATTATTTATCTTATCGAATGTAATGTTTGTAAATATAGATATATAGGCCAAACAAGCAATCCTTTAAATATCCGCATTAATTTACATAGGTCCAATATCAAAAACTATGACAGTAAAAAATTTAATCTAGAATTCAATCACTTTCAAATTCATAATTTTAGTAACGCTATTATTAGTATTATAGACATCGAAACTAATACAGATATACGTATTATGAAGGAAAATAGGTTTATAATAAATTTAAAATCTCTTGCCCCTTTCGGTTTAAATGAACTAATTTAATGGCAAAATTATTAATTATTCTAACAGTAATTCCTTTATAATTTTTCACAATAATAACTATAAAACTAAAAGATTTAAAAGAGATGGCCGAAAATTTAAAAAACATTTTAATAAAATAGATCTTAAAAATAATTTTGAGTTTTATTTGGATAAAATTAATAATCTGGAATCTTCGTTCTCAAATACTTTAATTGATTACCATGTAAAGTATTTATAATGAAACTAACTGATAATGATTGTAAATTTTTACATTCTCGATATAAATTTCAACCAGCATTTTAAAATTTTATTACCTATTCAAATACAGATAAAATTAAATTTAAGAAAAAAATGAAATTACATTATTTCACTATTAGTTTTCAACATCCAAAATTTGATAATATTAATTTGAGTTGTTTGTTAATGATTTGTACAATATTTTTCCTATAGAAGATGTTTTTATCAAACTTACTTTTTTTTTTGTGATATTCCTTTTGGACGTAAAGTCTTTAACTATAATCAATTTTGCAAAAATATCTCGTCATCTAGAAAACTTTCTAAATGCTATTGTCATAATAATGAATTTTAAAAAAATGTATTAACCCTGATTTTTGTCATATTATTACAGGTGATTTAAACATTGTCAATGACACTAAATTAAAAGAAATATTAAGTAAAGGGACTAAATATAGGCCAGTTTTTCAACTAAATAAATTTAAAATAATTAAAGTAATTTTACATAATATTGATTCATTTATATTTAATATTTCAAAATATTATAACACACCTATTGAATTTTTTACAGTCTGGAAGTCTAAACTTTTTAATAAAATTAAAGAATTTATTTTGTTAATAATTAAACGTTTCCTGGCATTAAGCTTGGTTTATTAAAACCAGCCATTAATAATCTAAAAGATAACTTCATCATAACACCAGTAGATAAGGCTTCTAATAATTACGCATTTTTTTTATAAGAAATTAGATTTAATTGATAATGAAACATTAAATTTCAGCACTTATAAACGTTTAAACTCCACAGTTAATATCATTAATAAAAAAAATCCTTGGATTTTATAAACTTTTAAACATTAACAACTATAAATTAGAGTTTCCTTATTTAACAGTCATTCCTAAATTTCACAAAACTCCTATAAAGTTTAGATTTATCACCTGTGGTACTAAATCGTGCATGAATAAACCTGGAATAATTTTTGCTAAAACTCTTAATATTATATTAGACTTTATTGTTAAATCAGAAGCTACTTGGATCATTAATAATAATAAACCTATTTTGGATTTTTTATCAAAAATAAAATTCATTGTTTAATTCTTTTGACTTTAAAGACCTTTCTACAAGTATTCCCATTGATAAATTAAACGATGTATTACACCTTTATTATCAGGACTATAGAAAATTAATATTAATTTTGAATACTGGAATAATCCAGTTAAAATGTGTATTTATAACAATTTTATATTTAACGGTGAAAATATTTTTATTCAAAATTGTGGAGTTCCACAGGGATCCAATTTTTCAAGCACATTGGCAAATTTATTTCTGCATTATTTTGAAAAACTTTTATTATCAATATCCTTTTGCTTTCAGATACATAGATGATTTCATTATTTTCAACAATTTAAAATTTGAAGATATTTCTAAAACTATTAACTCTGAAGAGCTTTCTCTAATTAAAACTAATTTATTTGATACTAAAACAGAATTTTTGAATTTATTTATCACTATTGATAATTCTACTACATATATTGATGTATTTGACAAAACAAGTCAATTTAATTTTCATGTTAATAAGTTAATTTCCTGGAACTCAAATATTTCCTTAAAAATTTACAGAAACTTTATAATTAATGAACTTGATCGCATTTATAATATCTGTAATAACTATGAATCTACGAAAAATCAAATTAAACACCTGATTGCTCACCTAAAAAATAATAATATGCCGATTAATTTTATTTTAAAATATGTAGGAAGTAGGAAATCGCTTGTAAGATTGAAGTAATGCGTAATTTTTATAACTACAGAAGGGCCACCCAAGCATTGAAGTTCTTACAAGAATCCTGAAAACACCTACATTTATACTTTTTCTAAACCACTTTAACTTTCAAATCTAATTAATCATGGCAACACTTCTTTACTCTAATTTTAAAATTACCTTTGGCAATTCTTGCATGAGTTTTCTCTAGAAAATACATAACACTATGTAATAAATCCTACAGCAATTATATAAGCATTTATGAAGTATATCTGAATAAAAAAAACTTGCAAAAGAAAAAGTCTTGCATGTTAAGAGAGCGTCAAATAAAATTATTAGTATACTTCACATCATTACTTTTGATGGCAAGAGAAAATGATTTGTCTTTTTGTATAGAATACGTACAAAATCTGATTTAACCATAGAAAATAAAACCGCAATAGTTAAAAATTACTTTTTAACTGCTGTGTTTTATTTAATGAATGTTTCAAACTATAGATGTACATCCAGGCTATTACTTTTATCTAAATTGATTAAAAGTAACTCCAGATATATCTAATAAAAAACAAAATCAATATCTGTATACATTAACGGTTGACGTTATAAAAAATTTTCGTATGCAACTTTAGAATCAGTTATCAATCTAATCTACTGCGTTTAATTTAACATTAAGTTTATAAATAGTAGAATAATGTTTTCAAGAAATATATATTGAAAGATTGAAGTTTATACAATATTAGATTAATATTTTTCGAGGAATATATTTGTGTGAAAGACAGCATATCTAAACGATTTCTCTGTCCAAAAATTTTATAAATACACATTCCAATAATAAACATTACGAGCAACAATTGCAATGAATCTCCCCAATCTTTACAAATGGCTGTCATATTTTTCTAAATGTTTTGAGCAATTTCTTTTGCCATAAATAAAAGTAGAAATCAATAAAATATATCCTTTTAAATATATGTGGTTTTAATAGTTAAAAACTTTTAAATTTTTAAGAAAATTCAAATTTTTCCCAACAATTTTGAAAATTCCCATGGGGAAAAAACCCGTTGATCATCTGGTTCAGGAACGTTTATAATTGCATCCCCAGTTATTTTAACAATATCAATTACTCTAGTCTGGTAGAGATTTTCGCATGTTTGCTCATCAATCCTCTCACCAAATGTTACCGGATAATTATCTTTAAATAACGAAGTCGTGAACATCATTATTCCCGGGAATAAACCGGGTTTTTTTCCCCCATCCTTGCAACACTACCTCCCAAGCAGCCACCCCGAGAAATGTGCATCTAGACCCAAGTAGCAAATGTTAATAGGCCAATATTGTAAATAAATATTATAAAATATTGTCCGACAATATTATTAAATTTTAAAAGGACCTCACCTAGATAATATTGTATTTAAAAAATATATTATTTAATATTATATTGTTTGATATTCCATTACGATGTTAAATAATATTCCGTGACAATATTATTTAACCTAGTATTTGAATGCAGAAAAACATTCCGTTTCAACACTAAATAATATTACTTGATTTTATATAACATTTTTTAATATTGTATTTTGACTTTAAATAATATGGTCACAAAACATTCTATTTCGACGTTAATATTTGATCTGGATTTTGGAAAATATTCCATTATAATGTTATTTATTGTTTAATTTGAAAATCAAAAATTCCTTTTTGGTATTGAATGGGATTTTTGATATTCAAATTATTCTGATGCTATAAATGTTGAATAGAATTTTCTTGTTAAATTTTTAAATAAAATACACACTGTAAAAAAATAACAATATATTAAATTTACTGTATAACTGAATTTGTAATTAAGAACTTTATTTGAATATATGCTTTAAATAGAATATTCTTTTCATTAAAGCTTTTTTTATTTTACATGTTATAATATTTAATTTTTCATATATTATTAGATTTGTAATTTTTTGTCAGAAAATGTGCAGCATAAATGGAACTTAACTACACAAACGTGATGAAAGTTTTGCATTTAAATATTTTAATTTTTTAAAGTATTCCAAATAGTAATCAAGATTTCAAAATGTTCATAATTGAAATTAATAACTATATATATAGTTATTATATATTATACAATAATTTATTATGGTAAAATTTGGTAAATAAAAATCTACTAAATACGCTATTAAGACTCCCCTCCATGTGTAAAAAATTTCATTTAAAATTATAAAATAAACATTTCAGTTAACTTAGTAATTCAAAATATATTTATCTACACTGTTTTATAAATGAAACATTGTTGAATTAATTTTCATAAAGCCCGAGTCGTGAATCGACATTATACATTCTACAATTAGTTAGAATTGGAATCAAAAGAAAAATAAGAAAATGTAATGCAAATATTTAGAGTTTGTAAAATTTCTGAAACATTTTTCAATCTTGGATATTTTCCTAATATTTTTATAGTGCAAAGAATATGATTGAAATACAATCATGATTCTCAATTTTACTTCAAATTAAGGAAATGTAATTCATAGTTTGTTTACTTTCAAATCAATGCAACTGACATTTTTAATTTCAAATAAATTATAGAACACTAGCAATATAAAAATTAAAAATCCACTTAAAGTTAGTAAGCCTAAAACATTAACCTAAAAGCTTATTTAAAAATAGAATTTTTGAATAGAAATGACAATGATATCATATAGTCACATGTTATGACGTTGTTGCTGTTATTTTCGTTTGGCCCTGTTTATTTTCATACAACAGTATAACATATCTCAGTTTGCTTTTTAACATTTATTGAAACATTAACTTATCTACATTGAATGTTACACAAGGATATATATACGAGTTACATTAAAATTAATACAAACACAGGAGATGAAATTGAAAATGAGAGGATTCGCTTGGAGGTGGAACTGCTTACAGCGCTCCGTGAATTAGAAAAACCTCAATCTACCCGTCCCATTCTCCTCCTACCCCGCAACCTCAGAATTTTTAAAGCAAATTGAAACAAACTCAAGAAACAACATCAAATTAGCAGAGACCCCGAATAAAAAATCAATATAATAAAGCGAATAACGAAATTAGAGCCAGGATAAATTCATACAATTCACAGAAATTGAGAGAAAAATTAGAATTATTAAATACTCACAACCGATTTATTTGGAAGGCCGTCAATATATTCAAGAAGAAACCACAGTATTTTCCGCCCAATCAAGGCCAAAATACAATTGCATACACAGACAAAAAACAGAAGCAATTGCTGACGTTTTTGAAACACAATTCACCACTAATGACCTGTACGACACTAGAACCAAAGATCTGGTTGCCAGCAACATACTCAGATTTCTCTCCAGAACACACACGAGTGATACAAAGCACCACCCCTTCGGAAGTAATGGCGATAATCAAGAAATTAAAGGATAATAAATCCCCAGGAATTGAAGGTATAACAAACAAAATACTAAGGAAAACTGCAAACAAAACATTATTCAAAATTACGATGCTTAACAAGATATTAAGAATAACGTATTTTCGTCAAAAATGGAAAATTGCAGTAATAGTACCAATATTAAAACCAAAACAAGACAACTACCTTCCCTCAAGCTATAGACCTATTAGTCTAATGCCGTCTCTAAGCAAAATAACCGAAGCAATTATTCTAAATAGAATAGATGAATTTTTAGAAAACAATAGTATTCTTATCCCTGAACAACAAGGGTTCAGAAAATCACATTCAACAACGCATCAACTTATGAGAGTAGGTGAAATCATCACCCAGGGATTTCAACATAAAAAGTACAGGAGCAGTTTCTCTTGTTATTGCCAAAGCTTTTGAGCCAGTTTGGTATTTTGTTGCTCAACGGTCATTTTTTGCATACGAGGGCTAATTAGACCGGGACCTACGGCTTAAAGTGGATTCCGAACCACTACAAGCATCCATGACCAAACAAAATTCGAACCCACGAACTGTTGAACCGAAGGCAAGAGCGCTAACCATTCGGCTGCCAGCTCAGCTCGGCTTGAGCGAGTTTGGATTGGTGGACTTATACACAAACTCATTAATATTGGTCTACCCGACCCATTTATTAAAATACTAATTTCATATCTTTTGGGACGAAAGTTCGAGGTTCGTATTGGTACTACATGCTCAACACATAGACAAATCTTAGCTAGCGTGCCACTAGGGTCCAAATTGGGACCAAGACTCTTATCTATGAGAATGACATTCCAACATCAACACTAACTTCCCTGCACTTTTTGCAGACGACACATTTATACTAGCACAAGGTAGGAAAACATCATATCGCAGAATCACTCAGCAAACATTTAGAATAGCTTGAGCTCTGGTTCGTTAAATGGGAAATTCTTATTAATGTAAATAAAAGTGTATCCATAATTTTTAACAAAAAAAGACTACTTCCACCCAGTGTAATTAAGGTCAATAACGAAATTATACCATGGTCACAAACCTGTAAATATTTAGGAGTAACTTTCGACAGAAAATTAACATGTCACCTACATCTGAACCAAATTATTAACAAATTTAAACGGCAAACAGCTGCATTATACCCACTTATCAACTGGAATTCAAAACTTTCCATGGAAAATAAAGTTCTCATTTATAAAGCATATCCTCGACCACTTATTTGCTATGCCTGGCCTATCTGGGGTTACACCCATGATCGTAAAATTAAAAAAAAAACTGAAAAATCTCCAAAATAAAGCCCTCAAATGGCCAGTTAAGTCCTCTTGGTTCATTAGAAATAAAAATTCAGACAAGAATTAAAAATCCATACCCTGAGAGAATTCTTCGCGAAAATAATGTATAACATGATTAAAAATATTATTAAAGCTAGTAACGAAACAATAATTAGCCTTCCGTCCTATAATGACCAAAGTACCCATAATAGATTCCGTCCTCACTCGTTGCTCAGATATTGCCCAAAGTTTCCTCACCAACCACCATGAAATAAACTGTAAATAGAAAATTTGTCTTTGATAACTACTTCTTTGTATGGAAAGAAGAGACTGCTAAAAAGATAAAAGGATTTTTTTTGTTACATCTCATTCCATATGTGAAAAAACTATTAAAAATAAAAATGAAGATGAAAAATGCATATGTAAGTGTGCATACTAAATGTATATAAAAACAGATTTTTTTTAAATATACATGTATATGTAAGTACATAAAATAAAAAAAAATAAAGATAGCAATATTGTATTGCAGTCCAAGTTATACCTTGTAAATATTATAGCGTGTATAAATTCTTGTAAATACCTTTTCATATTCTTATGTAAATATTCTTATTTCTCTCAATTTATTCCTTAACTATTTCCTTTATTATTCTATTAGTTTCATTTAATTTAAATATTTATTTCTCATAAATAATGAATTAATCAACAATAACTTTTTAAATTATGAAATAAATTTTATGAAATAACCATAGTCCCGTCGATTAAAATTTAAAACGCATTTTAAGCCAATCAGATTCAAATTATAGCTTACAAACCAAGAAGCATCTATTTAATGAAGGTAGAGGATCGCCAGATCCAGTGACCTCTGAATAATATTCTGAAAACTCCAGCCGTCAATCACTGAGTTGCATTAAAAACTAAATACGTCGATTTATCATTTCAGTTCTGTATTTTTCTCTTCAGTTGCCATTCAGTCACATTAAAACTTCGTGGGGAATGCTGCGTTGCCACAGTACATCCCCCCCAGTGCGCAGCACGTTTAGGAGTCTCTTGGAACAATTCTCACACGACGGCCTGAACGTGTGGTATAAGTTGTTGGTTCCTGGATCTTTGGAGTGGAATTTTTGGTAGATGTAGTCGGTGTATCATCTCTCTGGAACGGCGGAGTAACATCCGAGGTGACAAACTGTCACTCTCTGATGGCTTGAGGGAAAATACTAGTTTCAACCTATCTATATTGAGATGTCAGACGACCATTCACATCCAAAATGAAAGTTAATTCTTGTGCCGAGATAATACTTTAAAAAGTCCATCATATGGCTGTTGCAGTGGGAGCTTTACTGCATCATGTCTTAGCAAAACATGAGTGCAGTGAGAAAGCTGTGCTGGAATATAGAATGGAGAGGACGTCGATATATGTCTACACGTAGGAATTGGTGATAAGTTTGTTATTTGTTGCTTCAAAGCCTGGACAAACGAGATATCCGAGAGGCTAGACGACGCATTTCTGAAACTTGGCAGGAGGAAGTCACCTGGTAAAAGAAGAAAAGTGCCATATACCAGCTCGGCACGTGACGCTTCCAATTCTGGTTTAAAAACAGAACGCAAACCAAGCAGTACAGTTGGCAGAACTTCTGTCCAACGTTGTTTGCCGTATGCCATAATGGACTGTTTCATACTGCAGTGCCATCTCTCCACGAGTTCATTAAATGATAGATGGTTCGGTGTTGTCCTAATGCGCTGAATACCTAAGAGATCGGTAAGTGCCCTAAATAAATTGGATTGTAATTGGCGCCCCTGATTAGTCGTGATTGTTTCAGGAACACCAAAACGAGTAATCCAGTGATTATAGAAAGCTAGTGCGACAGTGTCAGCAGTTATATCTGACAAAGGAATAGCTTCTGGCCATAGCGTAAAGCGATCAATTTCACGTTAATAAGTAAGTTGAACCTTCTGATGGTGGCAAAGGCCCAACAACATCCAGGTAAATATGAACAAACCATTTGTCTGGAACTGTGAATCGTTGAAACTGGCTCTTAGTATGACGTTGAACTTTGGATTTTTGACAAGAAATGCGTTGATATCCATAAGCATTGATGGCCATACATACCGTTGTTGAGCCAGAATTTTAGTTGCACGTACTCCTGGATGTGATAAGTTGTGCAGCTGTTCAAACACGAGTCGACGAAAAGGTACAGGCACATAAGGACGAATTGTTGCTTTCGAGGTGACACAGTAAACTGACGACTTTTCGTTAAACTTCAATGGTTGAAGCCTAAGGCTTCCACTGGGATTTAATAACAGCGTCTGTAACTCCGTGTAAGACTGTTGTACCTCTGCCAAAGCAGAAAGGTCAATGGTAGAAGGCATTGATATATCTAGAATGCGGGATAATGTAAGTGGAATAGAAAATGTAGTCGACATGTTGAATGTCCGTAGTAAACTGACCAATATAGTCCAGCTGTCGTGTTTGTCAGGAAGAACAATTATCCATTTTCTGACGAAATGCATATTTGAGGGGCTTATGATCAGTGAATATCGTGAAAGTTCGACACTCAACCATATACCGGAAATATTTAACAGCTGAGTAAGCTGCAAGAAGTTCACGGTCAGACGCACTATATTTTCGTTGGGCTGGTATAAGAGACTTCGAATAAAAATCCAATGGTTGCCAGTCACTGTCCACTCGTTGTTGCAAGACTGCTCCCATAGCAATGTCCGATGCGTCTACTACAAGAGACGGTTGAGCTGATGGCACAAAATGAGCTAAAGTTGTAGAGTGAGCAAGTTCCTTTTTGCTTTGCAAAAAAATTTACTTACCTCTTCCGTCCATATCACTGGATTCTTATCATTTTTCTTCGCACCGTTCAAATATTTGCTTAAAATCACCTGTGTGTGTGCAGCGTGAGGAACAAAACGTCGATAGAAATTCATTATACCTAAATATTGTCGTAACTCTTTAATAGTTACAGGTCGCGGGAAATCAAGGGACGCTTAGGGGTCGAATACCTTCCGCAGAGATGTTATGACCTAAAATATTAATACTGGGTTAGCCAAAATGCATTTAGGTGCATTTAAGCATACTCCGTATTTTTAGAAACGTTCAAACACCATTTGTAAATGCTTAAGATGTTCTTCATGACCCGAAAAAGCTACCAAAACATCCTCGAAGTAAGGAATGCAAAAGTCACAACCTTGCAAAACTTTATGTATAAATTGCTGGAAAGTTGACGCAGCGTTAGCTAAAACAAATGGCATGTAAAAAATTCAAATAACCCGAATGTAGTTGTTACAGCTGTCTTTGATACGTCGTCAGAACGCACGGGAATTTTATTGTAAGCTCTCTCAAGATCTAATGTGGAAAATGTTTTTTTCCATACAGTACTTGCATACAATCCTGAATGTGTGGAACGGGATAGCGGTCAGGAGTAGTGACCGCATTCAGTCTAATGTAGCCACCACACGGATGCCAATCCCCATTAGATTTAGGTACCATGTGGAGGGGGCTCGCTTAACAGCTACTGGAAGACCTGCGAATACCTGCAGAAACCAGGAATTAAAACTCTTGTTTGGCAGCCTGCAGTTTATTAGGAGGAAGTTTCCGTGGTTTTGAAAACACAGGAGGACCTTTTGTCTCGATAATGTGTTGCACATCGTGTTTGGGTGGATTCAGAGAAGATGATACATTTGTTAGTCTAGGAAAGAAGTTAAGCAGTGTGTGAAAAGGTGAGGAATCCAAAACTGCTCCAACTGTAACTCCTGGCTTAACTAGAACTGATCCCTTTGTTGCTAATTTGGTCAAGGGATCCTGCAGTTTTGCATCCCGAATGTCTACTAGAAGACCAAAATGTCTGAAAAAATCTACTCTAATGATAGGTTGAGAAACTTCTGCAAGAATGAAAGGCCAGTGAAATTCGCGGCGAAGTCCTAGGTCTAATTTCAACAACTTTTGACCAAAGGTTTTAATAACCATGCCATTAGCAGCAAAAAGTTGCAGTTTATCTGGTGTGTGTCTCATTGAGGGTTACGTGTATGGCTAAACCGACACGTCCGCACCGGTATCAATTCGAAATCTTTTTTTCTTCAATGACAGATTGTAGACAGTTACAACTGCAACAGAATCTATTAATCTATTGTTACCTGATACCAAGAAACAGGCCAGACACAGCGACCTCGTAGCCACCGAGGCGTTGCCCCGGGTGCTCCACAGGGGATGGGCCACTATATCACCCTCACACATGCCATAGAGACCCGTTTATCGGGTAGGCATCATTCATACTTCATTCACACACACAAGGAAAGTACAAAGACAGGATAGAGAGAGAGAAAGTACATCCATGGGAAAGTACATCCATGGAACCGGGATTTGAACTCAGGATCTCCCTATCCTTTGTCAGGCCCGCTGATCACTAGACAAGTTGGCCGGCATTAGAAATCTTAGCCGCGTAGATTTGTCATCTATATACAGTCGGCTAATTTCTGCCTTGCTGTCACTCTCTACCGTAAGTGACGGCTTTAACGATTTTCCGACCAATTATAGGGTGACTTACATCGCTGAGCTTTGTCAGTGAACGTTTGATGATACCAGCAAAGTGAAATTGGTTCAGAATTATTGTTCCTGCTCCGCGACTTGCTGCGGCTTCGCAACGATACTTAAATTGTTGATTTTTAAATGACTTCTCGGCCACTTCCAACCTTTCTAATCGCGAGGAAATGTCGAGAAGTAAAGTTTTAAAGTCTGCATTGTCATCCTGGAAACTATTGACGGTTGCAATGGACCCAGATGCGGCACTTCGGCGAATTTGTCCAGCATATCACTAGAAATAGTTAAGATTTGTTGCACATGTTTCGGCAATCTCTGAAGGAATAGTGTTTTAACAAATCATCTATCTTCGTTCCCGCTTTGCTTCGCATCTCTAACAGCAGCCGAGATGGCTTTTTGCCTCCTAATTGCATGAAGGAGATATGATCACGGTGACGCTTATCTTCACTGTCTGCATATTAGTTAACTAAACGGGCTTTTAAAACATCGTAGGGATCGTCCGTGGGTGGATTTAGGATAACATCCCCTACAATTCCTCATTCTTTGGGCTGCAGTGCAGCTATCAAATGATGAAACTTTGTAATGCTAGTTGTGATACCCGCCAACGTAAATTGGGATTCCAATTAACAGAACCAAAAGTTTCGGGTTGGCACGCCAAAACGGAGGCACTTTTACAGCTACCCGATGGATTGCTTCTGTATTTACTACAGCGGGGAGATTTGTTTTACACTGTTTGCTGTTTATAACAGCTTAAAAATGTATATGCAAATTAAGTATAGCAGATTAAGAGCAATTAAATGCACATATAAGTTAAGATAGATTTGCTGACACACACAATGAATATGTATAGCTGATAAATAATATGAATAGCTGAGAAAATTAACTATTCATATTTCAAACTGCGTCTAATACCGGAAGCTAAATTCTGATAAATACAAGATATCAGGAGGCAATAGCCATCATGGTATCGTTTCGAACATACAGTTTGTACAGCTCACATATAAAAATGGAAAGTTGGAGTACTTACAATTGCGAGCTTCGTTCAGTATGTTGAATCCCAATTCGAAACTATATCCAAGAAAATGAAAGCACACATTTATTTGGTAAAACGTGAATTTCAATATCCAACATGTATATTTCCAGTATATATAATTGCTGATATCAGTAGAAAATAGAGAATTTTATCGCTTTCTTTATATCAGCTGCTGGGAAAAGGATGCATTCGGATTGTCAACCATGTTGCTCAACGCTGAACTTCAAGTCGGCAGCAAAAATCACGTCCAGGTCACCAATGTCGCTTTGGTTTGGCCATGTTTATATTCATACAACATATCCGAGTTTGCTTTTTAACATTTATTTAAATATTAACTCATCTACATTCCACGTTACACAAGGATATATATATACGAGTTACGTTAAAAACTAAATACGTCGATTGATGATTTTAGTTATATATTTTTCTCTTCAGTTGCCCTTCAGTCACATTAAAACTTCGTGGGGAATGCTGTGTTGCCACAACGTCATTATTTCTTCTCTGGGAATTCACGATGAATTCTCGGGGCATCGAGTCTCTGAATTTCACCGAACAATCCTCCAGTAGTTTGCGCCGGGCCTTAAAGAACACAAGAGTTAAAAAATGAACATTTAACTACGCATGTGCTGAAATCTCTGAACGCGTTCGGGCCGAGCTGGCAGCCGAATGGTAAGCGCTCTTGCCTTCGGTTCAACAGTTCGTGGGTTCGAATTTTGTTTGGACATGTTTGTAGTGGTTCGGAATCCACTTTAAGCCGTAGGTCCCGGTCTAATTAGCCCTCGTGTGCAAAAAATGACCGTTGAGCGACAAACAAGCCAAGCCGAACGCGTTCGGCTCATTCTGGAAAAAACCCTAACTCCAGATAATTCAAAGGCTCGCGTATAAGTGCAGGTTGTTTAATTAGGCATTCTCCCTCCCCCTGCGTTTGTTTTAATTATAATTTATTTTTTTAATTGCAGGAATCTCTCTCTCTCTCTTTAAATATATACATATATTTGTAAGTAAATAAAAAAATATTCAGAATTCAAAAATTATGCAAAATATGCAATTTCAGTTGCCGAGGAAGTGTTTTGATGCTTTTTGTTTATGCTCTTTTGTAACCACAATACATTGTTTTCACAATAAAACACTTATTTCATTCTGAAAATAACACACATAGCAGCCAACTCTACTGATTTTATCGGGAAACTCCTGATTTTTCATCATTTCTCCTGATTTCCCGATAGTGAATGAAAATCTGGTGATTTCAGTGAAAAATATAAAAACGCCGAAAAAAGTTTATTTGTGTGAGTTGTAGATCAATTTTAACTAATATAAACTCTTATGGAGAATGTGAACGAGTGTTCAGTCATATAAAAAAATAATAAATGAATTCTGATTTTCACTTTCTGCTGAAAATTTAGAAAGTTTAATTATAGCTAAATATTCTCAAAATTAGAAAATAAATTTTTTCTGAACAGCAGTTCAGCAATTAATTTCTAAAAAATGCAGTCACCAATATATCAAAAAAGTAAATTGTTACGAATTATTCGAATTTGAAATGCATTATGTTTTTTATGGACAAAGTATTTTTCATTGAATTAAATTTATTTAGTAATGCATTTTATATTTTTTATAAAATTTTAGAAGCTTAATATTTACAAATTGCATTAGTAAAAGTTGCCATATGAAATAAATTTTGGGACATAAATGGGTAAATGACGACAGAAACGTACGGGATTGGCGCGATTTCAAATTTTCACGCCAAGCACTCTACAGCTTGGTCGCCAACCTAAATTACGTCACTACGCACGATTGCCGTCAACCAATAACGATCGCATTCGAATTTCAGCTTTGAAATCTCGCGTTTTTCCGTGAATTCCAAATATTAAAAATTTGAATATTTCATTATAACTAAATACTGTAGAAGTTTTAAAATTCTTATAAATAGAAACAAAATTTTTAATACATCGAACCATGGCGCCCACCTTAAAAGAATATCAGTGTAGCTCTACCTACTACATTGGCAACCGAGCAATAAAGCTAAATTTCAAACGTTAACAAATTTCATTTTTGTTTAAAATCGAATTTTAATATAATGAGCAGTTACGCCCACATTCTAACACTAACATGAAAAACGCAATACAAACAACTTAAACATTCATTTACTTATGGAAACATTCATTTTTATAAAACTTTAGTTTCTAAATATGACTAAAATTGTAATGAAAAACAAAATTACTCAACTTATCTTCATCGCTCTCTGAATCGTTACTTTTCGGCGAATATACCGTTTTTATCGCATCTAAAAAATCTTCTATTATGTTTTCCTGATGATTCTTTCTCCACAGGTATTCCGCGAAAACGTAAAGTAAATAAATCCTCATCCATACTTATTAATTTTTGCAAGCAACACAAAAACTCCAAAAATCGAATATCGAAATTCAATGCTTTAAGATTATTCTGTAATAGTTTCAAGGATTACATACAAAACGTCATGGAAAACGAAAAGCACGTGATAACTACGTAATCCGAAGCGGTAAACCAGTCTGGCGCACTTTATCGCATTCTTGGCACATACTCTTGGCGCATTTTACCCTCTGTACGCTTCTCTACTATTTAGCGAATTCCAGTTCTAAGTATTTTAACTACATATACACTTTTTAAATAACCTTCAAATGTGATCTTAATATTCTTCTTTGTGATCGTAATATTTATATCCTTCATTAATGAAAGCAAAATTTTACTTGTATATAAGAAATCAAAATTGTTATTTTTCCTACATAATTAAATTGGAAGACAAAAATATTTGATACCTTTAAATAAAGATATAACTAATTTTAAAATTTCTGTCAATTTTGTTAAATTACAAAAATATATCCAATCATACATCTGCTCACTATAAAGGAAAAAAGTATTTCGAACAAAAATTAATTTTTCCCTTTCCTTCATCCCATTTTATTGTTGAAATGTGTTTTTATATACTTAAACTTTTTGGATATTCAATACACTTTCTTTAATATATTGTAAATTTTAATATTAAAAGTTTTTTTTTTTTCAATGGTCGAAGAATGTCGGGATGTATTGTCCCCTTACACCCAAGGAACGGGCCGGAAACAGCGACCTCTTTCCCGCTTAGGCGTAGCCCCGGTTTCACCACAGGGGGTGGGCCACCATCGCACCCTAGATGCCGAGATACATATCAAGGATGGTAGACAAACAGGTTTACTAGATGAGCACAACGATTTTATTAACGAACGATGCATCCCAGCGACACATAACAACTACGTCTTACTCGGGAGTCGAACCCGAACCCACACGGCAGAAGCCGAGGGCTATAACCACCACACTGGCTGGCCGACATAATATTAAAAGTTATAACTAATATAAGTATATTTTAATTACATTAGAAAATATATTGATTTTGCAGCATGAAAATGAAACAATATAGTTAATTAAAAAATTCATAATTTATGTTTAATGCATATTAATCAATGTTTGAGGTTCAGAAAAACACATACTTTGAATTGTTAAAAATATTTTTAAGAATTTATTTATATTGATGTATTTTAATATTCAATACTAATCTATCTGAAAGCATATTGCATTTTTTTATATATTGAGTGCTGTATTTTTAATACTGTATTTAATGAAAGAGGAGACCATCGATTCTCTTGTACAAGTTATATAAGTGACACAGCAAACTATAATAATGTTAATAATGTTATAGTTAAATTGTAGCAATAATTCATATTTTTTTCAAAGCTTTGATTTTAATGTTTGTAACTGTATTTTAAAAATGTTTTGTTTCTCCTTAATGTGCAATATTGTTTTAATTTTAAGTTAAATAAGATTTTTCATTAATTAGTTCTCACAACTGTTTCACTTATAAATTTTGGAATTTTATAACAAGCTTATTATACCAAAGAAGATTTATTGCTCACAAAACATATACATTAAATCCAAAAAATGCATTGAATTGGACATCATTTTAAGAACTGGAAATCACAAATCAATACAGCATTTAGATTTATAACTCTTGAAAGTATTGGAAAAAGTAATTGGTAAAATATTAAGAGAAAAATTATTAAATTATAAAATCTGACATTCTATAAACTATATTCTGAATATACTAAAGTTAACTTTGTGTGTTTATTTATACATTATAATCTACACATTGAAAAGTTATAATTTTCAACCCTTGCAATTTCTATCTTAAAAATGTTAGTGTAAATAAAAATAAAATTAGAACACATAAAATACTTCTATAATAAAAATGAATCCATATAGGAATAAGCATTTAATTTTAATATGAGATATTATATTCATATGATTAATTTCCCTTATAAATTGAAAATTTCATTTCAGCTCTAATTGGCATACAGAAGTAAACATTTTATTGAATAACCAAAACGTTTTGTTGTTGCTCCTTTCCTTGATCAGCAGAGAAAGATCAGGTCCTTGAGCCCATTCACTCTGAAGAAGTCTATAACTCACAGAATGTAAAGAATTCCAATTTCTTTCTTGAGAAAATTTCAAGAGCATGGAAAGTGAGAGTGGATTTTGAAAAGGATGGATGACCGTCTCAGTGGTTAAACAGCCCACAAATTTTTATTTTGTACTATGTGATTATTTTTAAATTTGATTGTAATGTTGTGTCAATGTATGTAGCATGTTTATTTAAACGTTATAAATAATTAACTTAAAAATGATTGTTTTGATATGCCACAAGAGAATCTTAAACCAGGTTCTGCCTGACAAGATAAAACGTGTGCTGTAAGAAGCAGCTTACATTCTCTAAAAGCTATTTTTTAATGATAATTTGGAAACACTTTAAAATGTTTTATTCAATAGAGAACAAAAAATGAAGTGCATCGCAGTATTTGAATTGTGTTAATTAAACTCTTGATCTTTTACAATTATTAAATTCTTAAATGTGCAAAATTAAAAGAAAAGCTCACGTATAAAATTTTATATTTTAATTAGCAAAATACTTGTTATTTTTAAACTTAGTTCTACATTAAGAGAAGTATTGACTTCAGTTTTGGTGAATAATTTTAAGAGATATATATGGACCAAAGCATTATATGTTATTTGCTATTTACTTAAAATAAAATCGTATTGAAATCAGGATTTTAATTCTTAAATACAGAATTTATAATAAAATTCAAGGTAAATAAACTGACATTATACAATAAACATATATTAAAACAATATGTGGCTTACATTACTACTGAAAATTTCTTTGTCATTGGTAAATAGTAAAAAAAATTACACAAATTACAAGCAACTAAATTAATAAGTTTAAAATGGAAAATGTGGGACATGAATGTAGACATGAAAAATTATGGAAACATGTGAATTGATTGTTTTAAAACAATTTTGTAAGATGTAATAGGAATACATTTTAAAATATATCACCGTAATTCTTGAGATGTAATGTGGTTATATACATGTCTGCAATTTAACTATAATAATTTAAAACTTGAAGTTGTAAAATATGTTTGTGGTTTTACATCTCTTCAAATGTAGAAAAGTATAAATTATAACATTCTTAAATACTTTAGTTTAAAAGATTTCTAGCAAGATAAACATGATTTATTTTAAATGTAATCCTTTATTTTGATATACATAAATTGTTTTGTATTAAAATTCTCAATACAATAAGAAAAAAATTTAATTTTTTAAATTTTGAAAAATGTCAGTGATTATTTTCTTTAAAATTATTCATAATCTTAAATTATATGTATGATTTACACAAATGAGAATGTTGTATTTACTGGCTGGATAACTTTTAGAAATTAAACAACCCATTTTTTTCTTTCTGGCTGGAAGTCCTTTTTTTATTATATTCTATAATCCCCCCCCCCATATTGACGAATTGAGATGCCCTAACGTAGGACTTGAAGGAAACCGGTTTCGCAAGGCGAAAGCGAGGGGAGGAGAGAAGGGACTTGTCAGCGCCAGAGAAAAGGAAAAAACAAAAAAGGCTGCAAGACATCGACTCAAAAATGGACCCTGTTAGTGTGTGATTCCAGCTTGACGCTTTAGTGGATTCGATTAGCAGAAAAATTGAAATTTCCTATTAATAAAAGCCTACATATTTTAAATATAATTAAAGTTTGAAGAAGAGGAAGAAAAAGGTCAATGTAGTTTTATTCCGAAGAAACTGAAATTACGATCCAGATGAAGGAAGCCTCCTCGTACTAGCTATCAAGCATGTTTTTGGAAGCCCTCTAAATAGGCCGGCCTAGTCACTGTTTGTACGTAAGTTAATGTTTTTTAAAATGTTCTTCCAGCCAGTTGTAAGTGTGGTACCACCTATTTTATAACTTTAAGTAATAATATGAGTATAACTTTAAGCAATTTAGTATCATTATGAACTCCACGTGAATGCTGAATCGTGTTGGTAGCAAAAAGTTGTAATATTGAAATAATATAAGTGATTTATAAGTAATTGAGTTATATGTGTTTAAATAGTTTTGTTACTTTATAAGTGAATAAAAAGAAATTTCTAATTATTAAAACAAAGCCAGTTTCTGCTTCTGTTTTTCAGGATTGGATCTGGGTAGAAAAATAAATAAAATAATAAATACACAACGCAATAAAAAAAATAATACCTTATTGTAATTTAAAATATCATTTATAATTGTTATTCAATAACAATAATCGTATACACAACAAAATGATGCCGTTTAAAGTGGATTTTGAAAAACTGAAAATGGAATAAGATTCTGGTTTAGTTTTAAACATGGCTGGCTCTTAGAAGGTTGCACGTAGTACATCTCCTTATTTAATTATTTACTGTAATCTTATTTTGTTGATTTTATATTAAGTGGAATATTGTGTAACTGTTGTAAAAATTATTATAAATAATTGTATGAATTTCATATATTTAAATTAGCATTTGTTAAGGTATAAATTACTGTTTAAGGAAAATATATTTAATTAATGTAATTATGAATAGCGAGACTCAAACTGCTTCATGTGTTGTCTCATTAGACACCCCTAATATTGGTGAATTTCTAAATAATATTCCTGTGTTTGATGGTAGTTGTAAAGATGTTTCATTATCACAATTTTTGGATAGAATCGATGAAATTGGTGACCATTGCTCATGGCGCTCAAAAGACAAATTATTAGCTCTAAAATTGAGAATTTCTGGAAAAGCGGAGGAATTTTTATCAAGTCAGGGTGACCTTAAAGAACACGGTTCATATGTAGATGTTTGCGCGGCGCTTCGTGATAGGTTTAGCTTCAGTTACTCTATGACAACAGATATTTCTCGTTTAACTACGAATTATCAGTTACCGTCAGAATCAGCACGAAGATATTTTTCACGAATCGAGGGTTTATCGTATAAATGCGTTCCTAGTGAACGAAGTCGTGAATTCGAGCAATATAGATTAGATTTATTATTGTCTACGGCAAAAAATGGACTTAAGCCTGAACTTTTAAGAGGAATAACGCCTTTAGCTCTCACGGACTATAGTGAATTCAAGAAACAAGTCACTCTCTTAGAGGAATGCATTCCATTAAATAGACCGCCAACTACACAGTTTGAAACAGTCCATGCTGTAACTCAAATAAATGAGATAGGTGAACTAAAATCATTAATCAAACATAACACAGAAAAAAACTCAGAAATGCAGGGCTTGTTTATAAAACAAATTAGTGACTTACAAGCTCAAATAGCTGAATTAAAAGTAGGTCAAATACAAACGCAAGATAGAAACCAAAGAATACCGAGTTTGTTTTGCGTCAGGTGTAAAAAACATGGGCATGAAGAAGCCACGTGCAGAATACCCATTTGTTCCATCTGCCGTAAAATTGGACATGAAACGCAAAGATGTTGGTATTCCAACAAACAAAACAATTTCCAAAAAGGTAGAGGTAATAGAAGAAATCATTTAAACTAGCAATAGGGGGAGAGACGGCTGCACCTCGCTACTCCGAAAATAAACCCACACAGGTGCCTTTATTTGTTACATCCACAATAAATGATAAATTGCCAGTAATTCAAATCACAATAAATAATGTAAAAGTGAGTGCTCTTTTAGATACAGGCGCATCCTGTAACCTAATCGAACGAAGTTTTTTTTAAACGATAGCTAATCAAAGTAGTGTAATGCTCTCACAATGTAAACTTCAAATTAAAGGTATTTCAGACCATGTGTTAGAAATTGAAGAAAAAGTAAATTTAAAAATTAAAATAAATACTAATGAATTTCAAAGCGATTTCTATATTACTAAAGATAGTATCTTAAAAATATATAAATTAATACTAAGTAGTGATTTTTTGTACAACATAAAATGATAATTGATTATAGCCAAAAACTATTACATAATGCAACTACTTATATTAAATGGAATTACCAAAATCCTGACTGTGACGAATTAAAAACTAATGTCGTGAACATAACAATAGTTGTATTTTTGGATTTTCCGTTACCAAAATAAATATATTTCTTGGAATCGAAAAAATTATAAAAATCAAAACAAAAGAAAAGTTAAATTCAAATTTAGATTCAGTTTTAATAGAGCCTGCAAATGACCATGCGGGTGATAGAGTATGGATTGCTCGCTCCGTAAACCCAGTATCTAAGGAAGGCAATAATAAAATAAGGGTTGCAAATACATCAAAAAATACTATCCACATAAACAAAGGTTCAAAATTGGTTTCCATTGAACCTTTACAAATAACAAAAGTTGATACTAAAGAATGTAATACTTTTTCTACTGAAGAAATAGGTGATGATTTCGAAGCTTGGGGAGGAAAACTAGATTTATCTCATCTATCCGAAGATAAGAAAAGTAAATTATTTCCCCTGCTTGAAGAATTTAAACATGTTTTTGCCCATTCTATTCAAGATTTGGAGGGTTGTAATACTATACAACATGAAGTTAATTTGACAGACGATATTCTAGTTAGGCAAAACTTTTATAGGCCTCCTCATCACCTAAAAGAGGAATTAAATAGACAGGTCAACGAGTTACTAGACATAGAGATTATTAAAGAAAGCAATTCCCCTTGTAGCGCACCAGTACTTCTCGTCAAAAAGAAAGGTGGTTCATTCAGACTTTGTACCGACTTCAGGAAACTAAATGAAAAAACTATACCGGACTCTTTTCCTATTCCTAATATAACGGACTTAGTGGACAATTTAGGAAATGCTACTCTATTTTCTTCTATGGATTTATGTAGCTGGTTTTTCCAAATGAAAATTGATCCTAAAGACACATATAAAGCCGCAATTGCAACTGAGCATGGTTTGTATGAATGGAATAGAGTACCTTTTGGTATGTGCAATTCGCCTAATAGTTTTCAAAGATTAATGGAGATAGTACTGTCTGGATTAAAACCTCTTCAAATAGCAGTTTATTTAGATGATATCATAATTGCTTCTTCTGACTCAATAGATGAACATTTAAATAAATTACGGTTAGTTTTTAAGAGATTAGAAGAACATAAATTGAAAGTTAAACCTTCCAAATGCTGTTTTCTAAAGGAAACTATAAACTATCTAGGTTTTACTGTTTAAAAAGGGACAGTTTATCCCGATAAGAAAAACATACAGGCTGTGTTAAATTTCAAAGTCCCAACCAGACGTAAACAAGTTAGAGGATTTCTTGGATTGACAGGGTTTTACAGAAGGTTTATAGAAAATTATGCTGAAACAGCATTACCTCTAACAAACTTGACGAAAAATGATTCTAGATTCAGTTGGGATGATTCAGCTCAGCAGGCTTTTGACACTTTGAAAAACTGCCTAATTTCTGAACCTTGTTTGAAACTACCGGATTTTTCAAAGGAATTTACATTAAGTACTGACGCTTCAAAATATGCTTTAGGAGCTGTTCTTTGCCAAAATGACGAAAATGGCTTATCACATCCTGTTGCATACACCAGTAAAAAACTAAAAGATGCGAAAATTCGATATAGTACAGTAGAAAAAGAAATGCTCGGTGCTGTATTCGGCGTTACCCACTTTAAACAATATTTGTACGGGAAAAAAATTATCATATATTGCGATCAAGCAAGTCTGTCATTCGCACTCAAAGTGCGAGATCCAACTTCTAGAATAGCCCGATGGGTAATGACTCTGCAACAATATGATTATATCATTGTACATAAACCGGGAAAATTAAATATAACTGCTGATTACTTGTCTAGGGGTGTAAACGCAGTAGAAGTAATAGCTTCCAACAACGATTCTGATTCCACAATGAAACATCGAATTAAAATTTACCAGGAAAAGGATCCAAAATGCCAACAAATTGTGAATTATCTGAAAAATAAGGAGACACCGTCTCCTAATCATATGTTATTTTTTGAAAAAAATGATCTTCTTTACTGTATACCAAAAAAGGCCCACAAACATCGTGGTGACACCAAAGATAAATTAGTGGTCCCCCTAACTTTAGTATCAGAAATAATGCGACAGTGTCATGATTCCCCAGTGACCACCCATCAGGGATTTCAAAAGACTGAACAGAATTAGAGAAAATTTTTATTGGGGTAATATGTATAAACATGTTTTAAACTATGTCAAATCATGTACTTCTTGTGTTGAAAAAAGAGGTCATAAGCCCGAAAAACTAGCCCCATTACAGCGCGTTCCAGTCACGCAACGACCAATAGAATGCATAACTATGGATGCCCTGGGTCCACTTCCTCTAACTTATTCAGGAAATAAGTATATCTTGGTGATTTCTAACTATTTTACACGCTGGCCGGAAGCATATCCGACACCCGATATAAAAAGCGAAACCGTTGTTAGAGTATTAGAAGATTTTATCAGTCGACATGGTGTACCTTCTCGTCTAATTTCCGATAGAGGCTCTAACTTTATCTCAAAATCCATTTCTGAAGTGTATTCAAAATTAGTTATTGAAAAACACACTACTACTTCATATCACCCTCAGAGCGATGGAATGGTAGAAAAACTTAACTCGACTTTAATTAATTCATTAAGTCATTTAGTAAATTCTACTCAAACAGATTGGGGCCGGCATGTACCTTTCGCCTTATTAGCTCATAGATAGGCACGACATTGTACAACAAATGAAACACCATCATATCTCTTGTATGGCAGGGATATCCAGTTGCCGTATTCTGCAATGTCTCAACCTGTAGCTCATAACTATGCGGATGTCCGAGAGTATGCTGGAGATCTAGTTGTACGTTTGCAAATTTCTTTTCAAATTGTCAAAAATAATTTAATAGCTGCAGAAGAAAAACAGGAGATCTATCGCCGTAAGATTGCAGTTGATAAAAAAATAGAAATAGGTGATGTCGTATATCTATATCTTCCCGAAACAAAAGCAGGGATTTCAAGGAAATTAATGAGACCAAATGTAGGCCCTTTTAGAGTTCTAAATAGAAAATCACCAGTAAATTACGAAATAGCATGCATAAAAGAACCCTCAAAAACCCAAATTGTTCATGTAGATCGATCTTCAAAAATTAATGATAGAATTATATTCCCGACTTTACACGAAACTAATTCCACATCTCAGCAATCTACCGACTCAAATGAAGAAAGTAAAAATAGTTACCTCGTGGCTAATGATAGCGTGCGAAGAAAAGGTAAAAAAGCGTATGTTTTTAGCCCTGTAATTAGTCCTCAGAGCAATAGTTCAACATCAATTCCAAATAAAGGAGTTTCATCTGTCCCAAAATGTGATCCTGGAACATCTCGACAAATAAAACATAATTATAATACTCGTTTCTCTCGAAGGAACTGTAGCACATAATTGATTGAATAAATGAGTAATGCAAATATTAATAAAAGATTGTATAAAGTGTATGTACAACAATAAATAACTTTGTAATTTTGTAAATATATATGTTTTTATATCTTGAGTTACTAATGTAACTGCTGACTGAATTTATTACTTTTAGCAGTCTGTAAGAAGTTTTTATGTTTTAAAGTAGCCAAGATTACACTGTGTGGTATATAAATGAATACTTTATGTGCGATTTCTAATTGGAAATCTTATTAATTATCAATTTATCTATGATTTTAAGTAAAAAACGGGGATGTACAAAAATATATAAAAAAAAAAGGTTAACAAGTTAAACCATGCCAAAATAGTTTAGGTACCATATAAATAGATCATAGAAATTGCATTAAATTTGGAGTATAAGACATGATACAAAATAAAGATTGTATTTTCCCTGCAAACTCTCGATTGCCAGAGAAGTGATTCCTATTCGGCGGAGAGGAGATTCACAACTTCACCTCTAAAGATGTATTCTAAATTGTGACTGTTATAATTGGATTCTAAATGTGTGAAAAAAAAATCTTCGATTTTTTTTCCAGGTAGATTATTGGTGTTGTATTTACTGGCTGGATAATTTTTAGAAATTAAACAACCTATTTTTTTCTTTCTGGCTGGAAGTCCTTTTTTTATTATATTCTATAATCCCCCCCCCATATTGACGAATTGAGATGCCCTTACGTAGGACTTGAAGGAAACCGGTTTCGCAAGTCGAAAGCAAGGGTAGGAGAGAAGGGACTTGTCAGCGCCAGAGAAAAGGAGAAAACAAAAAAGGCTGCAAGACATCGACTCAAAAAGGGACCCTGTTAGTGTGTGATTCCAGCTTGACGCTTTAGTGGATTCGATTAGCAGAAAAATTGAAATTTCCTGTTAATAAAAGCCTACATATTTTAAATATAATTAAAGTTTGAAGAAGAAGAAGAAAAAGGCCAATGTAGTTTTATTCCGAAGAAACTGAAATTACGATCCAGATGAAGGAAGCCTCCTCGTTCTAGCTATCAAGCATGTTTTTGGAAGCCCTCTAAATAGGCCGGCCTAGTCACTGTTTGTACGTAAGTTAATGTTTTTTAAAATGTTCTTCCAGCCAGTTGTAAGTGTGGTACCACCTATTTTATAATTTTAAGTAATAATTAGAGTATAACTTTAAGCAATTTAGTATCATTATGAACTCCACGTGAATGCTGAATCGTGTTGGTAGCAAAAAGTTGTAATATTGAAATAATATAAGTGATTTATGGTAATGGTAATTGAGTTATATGTGTTTAAATAGTTTTGTTACTTTATAAGTGAATAAAAAGAAATTTCTAATTATTAAAACAAAGCCAGTTTCTGCTTCTGTTTTTCAGGATTGGATCTGGGTAGAAAAATATAAATAAAATAATAAATACACAACGCAATTAAAAAAATAATACCTTATTGTAATTTAAAATATCATTTATAATTGTTATTCAATAACAGTAATCATATACACAACAGAATACCAATATAATATAACCATTTTTTTATTAATATAAAGACAAGGAATACAATGATAAAACTAGGACAAATTATAAATAAAATAATTGCAAAGTTACTATTAAATATTATTTTGTAAAGATGATTTATTTTAAGCACCTGAAAAATTTGTTGTATATTTTACTATCAATTTTTCTGAAAGTTCAAGCATAATTATTTTTAATAATATTTCGACCTAAAACAAATAGTCAGAAGATAAAAGAATAATGCTGATTTAATCAGCATATCACTTAATTTGGCTCATTTGAGATCAGAAATGAGTAACAGTAACAGGCTGAAATAAGCTATACAATTAGGAACTAACTTGAACTTAGCAATACAAGTTCCATTTTCTCATGCTGTCAAACAAAACACAACTTTAGCAAATCTAGCTCTTTCAAAACAGAAGTTTTCAAATAAAACTCACCCGTCAACAAAAATTCTGGTAAAAAAAGATGGTTAAATTTTTCTGAAAAGATTGTTATTAATATATACAACAACAAACACCCATTTACAGCTCATTTTTGAATGCTTGAATGTCCTATTCTAAGACACTAGAAACACCTGTTTCATATTTCAAAATTGTGATAATCAGTGAAGAAGCACATGAATAATAGCTAATATATGCCAATGTCAGTTTTTCCAATATATTTAACTGTTGTCTGCAATAAGACTAAATGAAAACAATTATCCCCAATTAATAAGTACATATGGTTCAGTTTTTATTTTTAAAAAAGGAATAAATTAAAGATAAATATACACTAACCATATTAAAATAATTTCCCAAATGTTAAGGTTCAATTTCCTGCTCAACTACACACACATGCACACATACTTGTGCACAGTGGCTAATTAAACCAGACCACTATTTTAAAGTATGGGCACTATAAGTCTTGCCCCACATACGGGCTACAGTGCCACCGGTTTAGATTTAGTTTATTAATTTTATGTGGATTTTGAACCTCCATGCCTGAAATAGGATTCAAATGTATAAACTGTTGAATCAATAGCAATCAGAAGAAAAATATAATTAATTTAAAAAAGGTCAAAAAATTTAACATAAGCCAATGTATAAAATAAAAACACTTGGCAGTAATATAATTAATATAATTAGAATAAAAATAATTGCATTATTTACTAACATACAGAAATGACAGCATTCAAACAGGGTTTAAATTATATGGAACCTTTTTTCACTAAAAAGTAGAGAACTGTACAGAGGGTAAAATGTGCCAAACTGGCTTAACAGTTTGGAATGCATTTTTAAGACGAGCTTTTAGATTTATGAGTTAAGGTGACCGTATGATATGGCAAAATTCGTTTTATGGGAAACTCTTATACTAATATCTTACTCCTGTTTAATGAGTAATTTTATTTGTTTACAGTTTAAGAATATGCTACATTAATGTTCCCGCTGTTGGGATTCGAATTTTTTAAAAGTTATATTATCTCATTAGTATTAAATTATGCCGTACTGAAATTTTTCAAAGGTGGGCGTCACACACCCGGTTGATTAAAATTTGAGTTTGCATAAAAAATGCAATTTGACAACATTAGAAATTTAGCCTTATTGCCTGGTTGTCACTGTACTAGATAGGGCTACACTGAAATTTTTTTTTTAAGCTGAGGGCAGTTGCACAGTATTTTAAAATTCACGTTTTAATAAATTCGTTTCTAGTCATTAGATTTTATATATGTAATACATCTATAGTACTTAATTATAATGAAATATTCAAAATATTGATATTAGGAATTTGAAAAATGGTGCGATTTCAAAGTTGAAGTTCGAACGCAATCGGTATTGGTAGCCGGATATTGCTTGTAATGACGACAGAGCTATGGAGTGCTTGGTCAGTACCTTCTAATAGCAGAAAGCCTAACTACCACGTGACCAACTGGCTGTGACGTTGCATCCGAAGGCTGTCGCTTTCTCCTGAGTGACGCTTGAACAGAGGCTTGTTACTGTGTTGTTTACCATAAGCAAATCACTCATTTTCGACTTATTTTTCAAAATATATTGTTTTTATTCTGTACAATAATCAAGAACATACCTTATAAATGTTGCGTAACTGCCTGTAAAGGCAACTATGATAATGGACCCAAAGTTTCTCAGTTTCGATTCCCACGTGAAGATTTAAAACACAAATGGATTCGGGCAATTCCGAGAGAAAACATGGAAGTGACCAAACATTCCAGGGTAAGTAAATTAATTTTATTGTTTCATTTGCATCGTGTTTGAAAAGTTATTTTAATTTTGATTTTTTTTAATAACATTAACAGTAATAGAAAATTTCAAATGAAATCAAAAGTAAATTCCTATGGAATTTTTTTTTTTTAATTTATTAGGCATTAAATTCATATCGTTCAAATATAAATTTTCATACAAAAGTAAAATAATTATTAATTTTTCGATTTATTAATGTCATTAAAATGCGTAGGAGTAAAAGAGAACTATAATAATACTAAACTCTAAGCTATTTTGAAATTAATTTCAGAATGATCTTAATGTTGTTTCGATAATCTATTATTAGAAAAGAAAAGACTGAGATTTCTTTGTTGCATGTACGTCAGTTTTCTTATTAATTTTATTTATTTATTGTTTCATAAGAATAATTTCTTTCGTATTTCATTTTTGAATATTTTGATAATATTAATAATAATAAAAAACTTCAAATAAAGTAACTTCCTGTAGAATTTTGTTTAATTTGTTATGCATAAAATCCTATCATTCAAATTAAAATTTTTATAGAAAAGCATTCATCTGTTTTTGCATTTATGAATAATAAAAGAATGTTTGGGATTAAAAGAGAATGAGTAATATATTAATTGTTAAACTCATAGCTCTTTGGAAATATTTTCTAAATGTATCCTAATGATCATATCAAATAGAAATTAGTAAACAAAGACTTACTTCTTTGTTTTATGTATATCAGTTTTCTTATATTTAAATTTTACTTCTAGATGTGTGAACTGCATTTTAAACCAACTGATATATTGAGAACTAGTGAAACTTTTGATGAGAAAAATGGTAAAAAAATCATCGTAAACCTACAAAATCCAAAATTACATCCTAAAGCTGTACCGTGTATCTTCAAAGGATGCCCCAATTATTTAACAAACGAAATAAGTCATCGAGAGGATCCATCAACTAAACAGCAAAGATTTGAAAATACACAACTGAGTGAAGCAATTGCTCAAAGTAAAAAGACTGATTTAGAATACAAACAAAAGTATTATTTTACAAATTTATAAGAAATAAAAAAATGCTTGGAAAATATAGACATTCCGGATTATTGGAGTGTAGTCAATAAAAATAGTAATTTTATGTTTTTAAATATTGATTGTAATCCATATCCAAATTTGTTTGCTTCTGTAGTTACTGATGAAAATTTGACTATAAATGGTTTTATTAAAAATGTACCAATAAGAAAAGTAAGTAACTATTCTTTTCCATTTCATATTAATAATGTTATATAAGTAATATACTACAAAATATAAAGCAAATTAAATTAAATGAAAATTATAAAGATCATGAAACAGATTTATATGACTTAATTGATAATATTTTATCCTTTTTGTCAGAAAATACTGAAAATAAACTGCAGAGAGATGTTCTAAGTTTTGTAAAGGAACAAATTTCTTTGTTAAAAGGTTATATAACTCGTCGTCGATATAGTCCCAATTTTTTAATTTTATGTACTTTATTATACTCTATTTCCCCTCATGCATACAGATTTTTATACAATTGTTCTTCTTTAATTTTATCACATCCAAATACAACAAAACGATTATGTTCAAACTATAATTTAAATCCTCAAATTGAGCAAATAGATATAAATGTACTTTCCTATATTAAAGAAAAATATTTATTTTTGGAAGAAAAAGGTAAAGTTGTGTTATTAATGGATGAGATCCATATAAAGCCATATTTAGATTACAAAGGAGGTCAATTATTAGGTACATCTCATAATAGTTGTGATTTGGCAACAACTGCGTATGTATTTATGGTGCATAGTATTACTTCCAAGCATAAGGATGTGGTGCATATTTTTCCTGTCAAAAAATTAACAGCTGAAATTTTATTTTCTATTTTAAAAAAACTCATTATTCTGTTGGAAAAAATTGGCTTTATTGTATTTCGCATATCTAGTGACAATAATGCAATTAATAGCAGAGCGATATCTTTTTTCTCAATTCCCCAAAACTTTCTATAGTCTATAAGCACCCTTCTGATATATCAAGACCTTTATTCTTTATATTTGATAGCGTACATTTATTTAAGTGCATACGTAATAATTGGCTGAACCAAAAAAATTCTGAAGTTTGTATGTACTATCCAAATTTTAATAGACCTGGTGACACAAGTCAAAAACTAAAACCTGCATCTTTAACATTATTGCGAAAAGTATATGAAGCTGAGTCAAATGAATTGGTGAAAACATGCCACACATTAACTGCAAAATCTTTGCAACGTCTAACTTAGAACGTCAGAATGTTCAGTTGGTTGTAAATGTATTTAATCAGCATGTTGTAGAGAGTCTAAAATTAGCAGCTTCTAGATTCAATTTTCCAAATTTTGATCCAACAGCTGAGTACATAAAAATTATCACTAGTTGGTGGGACATCATGAGTGTTCATTCTATTTATAAATGTAGTCGTAAATGTAATTGGTATCAAGAACCATTGACACCATCTGCATCTGATAAAAAAATTCAATATTTGAATGCATTTTGGTGTTGGCTTGATACATAGGAAAAAATAAAAACAGACACTGGTCATCTAACAAAATAAACACACAAAGCATTAAAACACACAACACATGCCATTATAGAAATAGCATCATATTGTATAAATGAGCTTAAACTTAATTATATATTAACTGGAAAATTTCAAACAGATTCCCTTGAAGAAAGGTTTGGTGTTTATAGACAACTTGCAGGTGGTCAATACAACATATCAATTACACAGGTTTTTGAAATAGAAAAGAAACTGAGAATACGCAGTTTAATGCCTCATATAATTAAATCAAATAACCATGATAAAATTTCTATGTCTTTAAATAAAAGTATTGATTTTTCTAATGTTGAGAAACATGAAATAGATGATAATTTGGAAATAAATATATCTGAAAAAGATGTCGCTGGTTTAAAAATTTCTGAAAGTAATCTTACATATATTGCTGCTTACTGTTCACATTCTTGTATAAAACATTTTAAATGTCTTCATTGTAAGAATTATCTGGTTTTAAATGATTCTATTATTAATGCTGAAGAGATTACAAATTCTTCTATTCTTATGAAAAATATGGACAGAGGTGGATTAAAATACCCTTCTGATCATGTTGTAACTATAATAATTTATTGTTATTTAGTTATAAGTAAACTGTTATCTACTGAAAATGAAAAGGAATTCCTTGAATGTTCTAATCATAGAGCATATGCATTTTAAATAATTAGAAGGATTCTAAATGAATCTGAAATTTACCTTCCTTTTGAAAAATGTGAAAATGGACATGCTGCTGAAGAAATAAAATTATTCATTCTCAAATCCTGCATAAGTATATTCCTTAAAAATTATTGCAAAAAAAAATAATGACTCTATAGTGATTAATGCTCTATCTAAAAAAAGAAGACTTCAAACTTTTAATAATTCTTAAAAAAATTACCTTTTAATGCAATTTAAAATAGAAATTGTATCCAATATCTTTATTTCCTTTCAAAACAAAAATAATTTTGAAAATAAATTTCAGTATATTCAAATAGTTATTTTTTTCCATTATTATGAATGCATCAAAATAAAGTGAATAAAAATGTAGTAATTATGTATATAGTTTAAATTTGTTCTAATGTATGTAAATAATTTATTTGTGTTGTAATATGCAAAATTACATAGGAAAATTTTGTTTATATACATATATATATATATAATTTATTAATTTTAGTCATTGTATGTATAAGATTTCAAATTGCCAAACTTGCATTATTTTTTTAAAAAAAATGTTAATGTTAATATTTCTTTTTCATACTAAATTTATGCATTATTTTTAGAAAAAATATGAAGAAAGTATGATTCTAATAAATTATTTTTTATTTTTCTGATTCTCTTTTCCTCTTCAACCATACAAAATTATCTCACCCATTAAATGCATTAAATATTTTAAATCTATCATACGCAGGGAATACATTTTGCTAATAAATTAATCATGTTTATTGCATTCAATAAATTTTAAGGAAATATTTTCAATTTATTATAGATTATGTTGCTAATTATTATTTTAGAATAAATTATAACACCCAAATGTTTTGCTTGAATTTAAAAAAAAAAATGTGCACAGGAATGATTAATTAAATATACATATAATTTTCATAAAAATAATTCTATTATTAGATTTAGCACATTAATATATAATCACCACAGATATATATTTCTATTGAAAGTACTCCAAGGAAAATTAATATCCAATATTGAATAAAATTTCATTGACTAGAATTAAAAGAATGTTTTCATTCAAAATTATACTTAAATAAGTTTTTACATATAGTTGCTATTAATTTTTTAATATTCTTCGTGGAAATAATATCAATATTAATTTAAAAATATTATAGGAATTGATTGCGAGGAATTTTTTAAACAACATAAAAACACAGTTCCTTCGTAATATCTTAATCGTGAACGAAAGCAGTTGATTTCAACCTTCGGTTGATGACGTCACAAGAGAGTGTTCAGGCTTTCTAATTAGCTATAGAGAGTGATGGCTTGGTACGAAAATTACAAATCGCGCCAAACCTGTATAGCTCCGTTGTTTTTTGCCAGTATCTTTTATCAATTAATATATACATTCTAGTTAGTAAAAATTTCGATTAACTTAAAGTACGCACAAAAATTAATTTAAACAAATATGTACATACTAACAACCAAAAAGTAATAAAAATATTTATTACCAATAAAATGATATTAATATATATACAGCCCAGGAATGTGATCTTGAACATAATATAAACAATGTAAATGAACAATCTAATACAATAAAAGGTATATCATGCATATTCAAATTCTAGGTTAATAAATTACTTACATTTCTTTCTGCGACAATTTGGCACATAGGAGCTCTGCATTAAAAATCATTTGCTGTAATACTCAGTTTAGCCAATTTTCAAAATGAACTTCACACATCTTAAGTTTAAATTTCAATCACAAATGAAAATACCTACCTTTTAAGTGCCATGTATGGCAGACTTTTGATTTTCCATAAACTCCATAGCATAATATCTTTTAAAATTTACTAGAGTGAAAAAAATAAAGAATACTTGAGTATTCTTTCTTAGTACTTTTTCTTCAGTATTATGGTAGAATCAGTTATTAATTCAGTATCCCCACCTATATAATTTCTCACCAAGTCTGGCGCACTTTATTTTGATCGTATAGTTGCCTATTTCAATTATTGTTTTTATTGTTGTTTCCAAATTCAGTTTTTGTTACTATTTTATTTTTTGGTTGCCAGCAGTAGTTTTTCTTGTGTTTTACATAATTTTAACGTTCTATATGTTCGTTCTTCAGTAGCAACAGCTATTTTAGTTTCACTTCGAGTTTCTTTTTCTAAAATTTTCTTTGTTTCTATTGGAAGCCATTTGACTTCTGTTTGCTGTTGGAGCAATACAACGACCAAGAGCAATTCAAAGACCATTGGTCTGTGGAGCAATTAGGGGATTTCCCTCGGTTGTGTTTCGTTGTCGCCAGCGTCCAAACATCGTAAATTTTTATTTTTTGCAATTTCTTTTATATTATTTATTAATTATATCTATCTTTTTATTTCGTTTATTTATTATATATATATATTTTTTATTTATTCGTATATTTTCTTTTATATTTTTAAAATCGTAATCTGTTCATTTTTTTGTTAATTTATTATTATCTAAAATTTTTTGGTAATTTATTGTTATATTTCCATTTGGAGAAGGTGTAATTATTTTATTTAAATTCTATTGTTTACATTTTTTTATTGTATTCGTGTTTCATTTTCATTAACATAAAAAGTTATATATTTTAAAAAATATTGTTTTCATGTTTTTTTTTTTTTTTTCAATTTTAAAAAATGCATATATTTGAAAAAATAGTTTTTGCATGCATTATTTAAATTTTATAAAGTGTATATATTTAGAAAAATATTTTTCGCATGCTTTTTTTTTTGGTAAAATTTGATAATTATTTTTACTGAAATGTGACACTGGTTACAACTGAAATGTGACATTGTGGCAGCAGACTCTTCGTAGTTGGCAAAAATGTTAGTATATTCCAGCGCAAGCGTAGTTTGAGGTTCATTTTCTAACTATCGTCTCGAGTCCGGGTCCGAAACGTCGGCTCCAAATGGAAATTCTAACGCATGCGCACTTGAAGAGAATAGTTGCGATAATTTGGCGGCATAAAATGTGACTATTGTTCAGGCTTAAGGCCCTGCTAGACCTCCGTTGGGGAAAATCGAATCCTATGTTAATCCTATGGATAATATTTTAATGTTTCACAAGTGCTATTTTCATGATAGAAACTTCCGGTCTTCTGCAAATTACAAAAAACAGAGCTACTATCACTTCGACGTCCATTTTTAGCGTTTAAAATTTTTTCAAATATTTTTAAAATGTTAAAATACCTCCATTCAAGTAAATTTTAACCAAATTCTAATTTCATTGAGGTTGTACAAAATTTGGTTTAAAGATATTTCATTTTTTTTTCTCCGTACAGTTACAAAATGAACATTTTTGTTTTTTTAAGCTAAAAATATTTTTCATTGCATTAATATTTTGATACGAATTTTAATTACAAATCAAACTCATTCTTATTTCTGAAAATCCACCTCTGTACACAACGCCACCTATGAAACTGGAAAATTTTTAAAGCCAAATTTGGCTGAGTTTTCTACTTCACTACGGTAACCTAAAGAAGGAGGAATTTCTGAGAAAAACTTCTCCCCATATGATTCCCCCTGTTTTACCCGGTGGTTGGCAAACAATTTCAAATCGAGAAAGAGGAATTAGCTTTTCTCACTCATGAAATAGAAAAGGCATCTGTAAATAATGCATGTTAGATTTCTGTTTATTAACGTTGGAAAAGTAGCTATGATATGTACTTTTAAATCAACTTTGATTATTTTCATTCAAGTAAATTTTCAAATTGAAATATTATAAACTGTTTTGTGTTACCTTGTTCAATTATATTATAGACTACGATTTTGAAATAAGACTAACTATGTATTAAAAATTTAAACTACTTTATGTGTGAAGATGTAAAAAAATGCATTTTACAATAGACACACACACATACATATATATGTGTATATATATATGTATATACAGATACATATGTATATATATATATATATATATATATATATATATATATATACATATATACATATATATATATATATACATATATATATCTATACATATATATATATACATATATATATATATATATATATACATATATATTTCTTATAAAATAAAATATCTAATAATAAGAACGATAAGTTTATTAGAATAATAGTGAGACAAATATTTTAATTTGATTTTTAATCATTTTCCAAAATTATTGAGTTTTTACCTTTACAAACATTTGGACATTTAATTTTATTTTCAACTTATTTCATGAAAAAAAATACATTATAAGGTATGATTAACAAGTATACGATACCAGCATATTGCGTCTGATGAGAAATTAAACACTTTAAATTTGAAAAATTATATATATCTTTGAAAAAAAATTAGGTTTGTAGTATAACTTCAGCGGATAAACATAAAAGCATTTCAATAACCAAACGAACGATAGCAATACATTACAACACACTACAATACAGATGACATCAATATGCTCTTAGGGGAATCATTTTATGCTCACGAAATTTATTTGAGAAGAATATTGTCCTGCGCAACGCAAATGACATTATTTTTGACAAAAAAAGAATAAAAGTAATAAAATATCAAAAGAATGAATAAATATCCTGTAGCACTTAAGGCGATATAAAATATGTAACTGAAGTTATAGTATTGATGTTCGAGTAGAAATGCTTGAGAGAGAATATCAGGAAGGAGATTGAGAATCAATTAGATATGCTCAAAGTGACTAGTCTAGAAATAGTGTGATTGAACGACTTTCTTTCTCTGTATGGCTACAACAATAATTAAATCATCAATCACCTTGTTGTCACTAAGTTGGGATACGCAGTACAATACCGTCTCCAAACAGCTTTCTAGTGCAGCCATTCCAAACTATTCAACCGCAAGATTCTGTTGAACATATTATTCACTTTGACGCGTTTCTCAATTGATGTTGAATGCTGTTGTCCGAAAATTCAAAATTCTCGTAAATTCATTTCAACACTTTTACTATTTTAAATGTATTTGGATATTTTTCTTATTAATTAAACTCTGTAAAATTAGTCTATTTTAAACATGAAAAAAAATGATTACAGTACGAAAAGAAAACTTCATCTTTCCACTACAAGGAAATCGATGAAAAATCGAATGAAATATATAAGTCAGTTTAATATATAAGTCACCAGGTAAATACTGCAAGCAGTTTGAAAATAAAGGAATAAATAAATTAAATAAAGCAAAAAATAAGTCAAAGCCTAGGAAATTAGCAAATATTTTTTCAGGTCCCGACAAAAATTATGGCCTAGCTGCTGAAAAGCCAGATGTATCATCTAATGAATACAAAGAAAAAAAATCGAAATTATTGACTATTCTAGCTCTTACTTTGAAAGAAAGAGAAGATTTAGAAAGAGCTACTGTACTTCAAAGTGAGAATGCTGTTTGGAGAAAGGAAAGAAGAATTCGATTGACAGCGTCGAATTTTGGTGCTGTATGTCGGAAGTTACCCTCTACAGGATGCCAAAATTTAGCAAAAACAATACTATATTCTAACGTAAAAACTGAAGCAATTTTATACGGGATTATTCATGAAAAAACTGCCATTCTCGAACTATAAAAAGAAATAGGACTTAAAATAGAACCATGTGGGATATTCATAGATAAAAATTTGCCTCATTTAGCTGCCTCGCCAGATGGAATAATTGGCAAATAGGGTATTGTTGAAATTAAATGCCCATATACATGTCGCGATATACATCCCAATGAATTTATAAAGAAATCTAAATTCAATTTCTGGCAAAAAGATGGAAAAACAAAAGAAATTAATGTCTTAAATAAAAATCATAAATTTTTCTATCAAATCCAAGGACAATTACATATTAGTGAAAGAAACTTTTGTTGGTTTGCCATTTGGTCCCCAAGAGGAAATAAAACTGAAATTATTTTTAGAGATGATGCATTTTGGGAGACACAAATGAAAACTAAATTAAATGATTTTTATTTTGACTGTTTTTTGCCAGAACTAATCGATCCACGTTATCCTAGATCAATGGACATAAGAAATCCAACTTATATAATTGAGGAGCAAACAAAAAAAAAAGACAAAAAAAAAAAAAAAAAAAAAAAAAGCTGAAAAATTAAAATCCAAAAAAATAAAAGTGTAACTATATGAATTTGTATGTTTATGTTTGTATATAGAGTGTTTGTGTGTGTGTATATATATATATATATATATAGTTTCTGTTTTTCCTTCATGAAATGTGAATTGTTCAAGCATTTCTTTACTTTATTAACAGATTTATTTTAATTACTATTTTACTTCATATATATTTCAAGGTATTAACTAAATTTCCCATATGCTCATGAAATTGTATTGTATTTTACTCGTATTACAATGAAATTATATTTTTCTCGTATGTATAAATTGTATTTGCATTTGATTATTTGTTGACAAATAAACCTAATTTATGAAATTCTATGATATTTTACTTGTATTACTATGAAATTATATTTTTCTCGTATGCTACAAGTTGCATTTGCATTTGATTATTCGTTGACAAATATAAACATAATTTATATTTCTCACAATTTTGCTCTAAACTTATTTTAATCTAATTTACCTGTGTGTTTTTATAAGGCATATTTAGTGCTAATCTAATTTTGTTTTTATCAAGCCAGGGGAAAATATCTAATAAAATAACTGAAGAGTTTTAAAATCTTCAGAATTAAAGTAAATTTCACTACACATTTTACACCAGAATATCAAGTTTTTAAAAAACGTGTACTTCTAATTATAACTTAGTTAATTTTATTTATATAGAGGAATAAAGTTAGGGACTTGTGAAATGAAAGATAAGAGATGAATCTCTCTTTCAAGCTCTAAGTAATTCTAATTATATAAAATAGATGTAATGATTATTATATAAATAATTACAGTTACAATATTTTTATGAAAATTACGATACGATTATATAGATAGATAGATAGAAAATCGTAACGTTATTTTCATAAAAATATATATTGTAACTGTAATTATTTATATAATCATTTCATCTATTTTTATATAATTAGAATATATGTGTGTGTGTGTGTTAGTTTAAAAAAAAACTTGAAAAAAATTAAATATTTTTATATTGAGTTAGTTTTGAAAATAATAGTTTTTAATTATTTGTTGCATTCATATTCAAAAGCATCTTAAGTCAATGGATCAAGTCTCATAAAATCAAATTGAACCAAGGTACTTAAAAAAATATATTTTTAATATTTCACATAGTATTTGAGGTTTTATTTGAATTCTGATAATCATTTTTGACCATTTAATTAGTAACTGTAAAATCACTCAACATTTGCAATTTGTCTTCATATATTTTAGTGCGAATAATAAAAACCGAACTCTAAAATATAAATAAATATTTTCTTTAGAATCACTGGCAGCTCATTTTCCATAAGACAGCAACAGGTAATTCCGGTGTCAGTTCCTTGAGCATTTGTACTGACCCAATTTCCCCCACCCCTATTCTAAGAAACCTGAGGATAATTTGAGGTAAACATCTGTTAGGAGCAAATTTAAAACTCTCTTTTTGGCTGTTTTTATGGCGTTAGTACTTTCATTTTTCACGATATAACGCGCTAATTCTGGCAGACTCCCTAACTTCAAAGGATTGATTGACAAGCAATTTCAACCAATAATAATGTTTGGGATACTCCCCTCTACAAGCTTTGAGAACTAACACCAGATGGGGCGACAAGACAACAGAAGTTCTCATGTAGGTCTGGAAGAGCCTTAATTTTAGCAACCTTATGGTTTCTTATTCCCCGGTCTAATTTAAAACTACGTTCGTATCAGTCTGTTTATTTATATTTGGAAATTTTAATATTTTTTCGAAATATATTCGGAATAGAATTTACTTTTATCTTAACACCATACTTAAAACAGAAATAGATATTTTTATTTGTATTTTATATGGTACTGAAGAGACATATTTTTTCGCAGATAATGTGGATGGGATAATATGCAAGTAACAAAGAAGTGTGAATTGCACATTATCACGGTTCCTTCTTACTTCTGTATTGCCATGATAAAATTAATTCAACTAAATTATTTTTGACACCTTATCATGGTTTAATTATTAATTAACATCCCAAAATTTTTTCAGAAGTTTTTTGCACACATGATTTGTTTTAATAAACACTGTATGTAATATAAATTTCAATAAAAAAACTGTAGAATAAAAAATATTTTATTAAATTGTGTGTATATTGTTTATTTTTTAAATTAAAAATTCTAAATAAGATAAATCACAAGTTGTGTAAATACTGAACATCTGTAGTTCAATTTAAGAATATGACTCATTTATTTTAAGAACTCATTTATTTTAAGATTTATATTTTTTAAAAATAGGAAAATTTATCTGTTTCTATGAACAATTCCGATAATTTAATCATAGATGAATATAGAAGTGAGGAAAAAGATATAATTAATAGAAAATTAAAAAATAATACGCTCTCATCAAATGAAGATGTAAAAAACAAAGTTTCTGATATTTTCAACGAGATATTGGCTACTGCAACAACAAATGAAGATTTAAAGTTTTTGCTTGAAGAGAGCAAAAATTTAAAAGCAAAACTTATTGCTTTAAATCAGGGAAAAAATCATTACAAGCTAATGAATGTTCACCAAGTAATAAAAAAATTGAAATGCAGCGAAGATTACAATCAAAAACGAAAACAAATTATGCAATCTCCTGATAACACCGAAGATTAAATTCATTGGTTTGACTTTTAAAATATGATTTTACATTAAGCATTTTTAGGCAATATTTAGAAAAAAAATTTTTTTATATATAAATAAATTTTAATTTATAGAAAATATTTCAGTGTTCAAGAATTGCTAACCTATTTTACATTCGAAAATATTTTTTTTTTATTATTTTTAAATTTTTTATACATGTAATCAGATTTATTAATGTAAATAGAAAAAGAACTAACAAATACTAATTAGCATTTTTTTAAAATTATAAATTAAGAAAATAAATTTCATAACTGTGTTAAACATAATTTAACATATAAAATTACAAAGATATTTTTAGATGTTTAACTTTGATATAAAGTTCAGGAATATTCTATTAACAATTTTTAACTGTAGTATCTGCATGTTTTACCAAAATTATAATGTAAATATTATATTCTTGAAAAGAAACATTTATATATTATGTATGCTTGTTTGGCATTATGTATGTTTATTGTTGTAAGCACCTATTTAAATCATTATGTAAATTTAAAACTAAAAACATTGTCTATACAAGAAATTTTTCATGTGAAAATAAAAAAGAAATTTTTAATTTCAAAATGTTTTGCATTGATCATACAGTTTTTATTTTATTATTTGCAGTTTATAGTTAAATTTACTGTAAAAACAATTAACTTATCCATCGTTTTTAAAACTTTACTAATTTTTTTTCACTTTTTATAGATTAATTTATAAAAATAGATAACTAATACTTATAAGAGAAATTGTTTGCATATTTAATATTTATTTATCAATTTTTATAAACACAATTTTTGGTTTACATTGGATTATATAGCTAAGCAATCTACATAACAATTACTCTACATTTGGTTTAAAAAAAAGTTCAGTGGATTGTTGAACATAACATTTGAAATACTGTTTCCAAATTGAGATTAATGTCCCCAAAAATTTATGAATCTAAAAGAAAGTATGCATGTTTATAATGTTAAATGCATGTTGTTAATAATGTTATTTATAAATGTTAAATGCAAGTATGCATGTTGATAATATTTTCTATTGAATAGTTATTGATTGCACATTGTTAATAAAGTTAGATTGGATATCTGATTGAATAGACAAAAAATAAGTCTTTCTATGCATCATTTATATATCAAATTCTTCACATGCTTCATATTTTTAATGAATTATTCTTACTAATACTGATTTCCATATAACATGATTCTTAATTATGTTTAGTAATAGATTAAAATATTTTACTATATAACTGATAACAGAATATGTGTCAAGGTGGAGAATGCCATACTTCAACTCTCTTTTTCTAGTTCTTACTGTAACTGTATGCAACTCTAAAGAATAATTTTATGATTTTGACAGAGTTCCAGTATCAAGAACATATCTCCAATTTAAGTTTAAAACATATTTCTTAACATGCATGGATGTAACTGATAATTTAATTTTATGAATATACAGGTATATATCCTTTCTTTTCAAATTATTGTTATATATAAAAACTTAATTAAGATTTCTGGATGTCACTCAGTTGGTATCTTAATCCACTAATTGTGTAAAGCACTGTCACCCCATGCTTCGAAAAACCTGGGAAAATTATTTATCTGCAATCATTCATCCTTTCAGTATCTTACTGTCCTCCCCTTGGACGGAACAGGTAAAATTGTTCCGTTCTAAGGAGAGTGTCAAATATTATATCTGATATCATCTTAATTCTCACATATTACATCATAACAAAGGAATATTGTTATTTTTTTACCTGTTTTTCCTTTGTTTATTTGAAATGATAATTTTAGAATTTATATTTTATCGGAGATGATTCTGTACTCCATGTGATCAGTATTGTTTCAAAATTTCTTTTATAAGTAGAAGTTTCTTATTTGCAAGTTTTTTTGTGCATTTATTTGCCATTTCTAAATAATGGTATACAACTGAAAACCAACAGAATATTAAAAAGAGATGCAACATTCGAGAATTCTATCTGATGAAGTTGAATCTTCAGCAGAATATTGAACAAACCTATAAGGATGAACCTACTTATAAATATACAGTTTTATTTTGAATTTCAGTGAATTTGTTTACAGCGATGTAAGTAGTGAAGAATATAAATTAGGAGAAAACATATTTATAAGCAAAAATCCGTTTAAAATAAAGAAAAACAAAATATAAAACATCTTACAATTTGATCATAGATAAAACTGGTACGGAAAAAACAAGATATTATTCAAGTTTAATAGAGCAACAAAAGGAATGATAGTTACAGTAAATGAAATGACTGTCCATACTCTGCTAAAAAAACCAGTAGATGGCCAATGGTTGTTTTATTCCACATAAAATGTGAAAGATATATACACTGGAGTTATTTTAAAGTTATTACACATAAAGTATCCTCCAAATCAATAAGTAAAATAAAAGAAATTTTTTAAATACTAAGCAATATATTTTATAGGGACACATCTCAAGATAGGAATTATACAAATGCTTTCTCGAGAGCTCTGTCAAAAGAAATCAATGAAGTTAATTCAAGTAAAAAAAAAAGTTATTCAATATTCAACAAAAGTAAAAAACACAACAATGGTGAATAGCAGTTCTTATAAGTTCAAGATACAAGGATACTAAAAATACATTTTCAAGCACAAAATGAGATAACTTTATTACAAAAATAATCATTCTTTTGTTAGAAAAGTATATGTTATGCTTCAGAAACCCCATTGCAAGCACATAATTCTACTAGTATAATTTATGAATGTTTAATCTCCTTAAACATTTAAAATGTTTTCTTAAGAATATTATAAATTCCCAATTAAATAGAACAATTAGTGCTAATAATGAAATATTTTTATAGTTAATTTTTTTAATAAAATTCATTAGGGTGAAGCAGTCACCCACATGATTTCCAACATCAGTGTCTTGAGTGTACTTTCTGACGAGTTAAACATTTTTGGAATCATAAGCAGTAGTAAAATAATGTTGGTTACATAAAAAAACTTTTTCATTACTTAATAACTCAATATACCAGGTAATACCAACTGGTTTTCTAACAATGGCAGATCTTATAAATTAAATAAAATTTACATAAACAATGTAAATATTGAAATAATGCTTATACGCATTACTGTAATATAGAGGGTCAGTTGTTTTATGTGATGGGATTTATTTCTAAATTATTGTATACTTCCCCTTAAAATCAAACTAAGCTAATTAATTATAATTATTTTCATAATGAAATATATTAAATTACATGATATAAGCTATGATGGCAATTTTTTTAAATTTATTTTTACTTTTCTTTATTCACAGAGAAATGTTTCTCATAAAATTCTTCCCACTTATCATTTTCCCCCAGATGTTTACTACATGGTAACTGTGGGAACTCATTAAGTAGGGGGGGGGAGATGAACATTAGTATAATAGATTGCCTTGTGTACAGGAAAATAGGCTGAAGGGTGAGTTTCCAATAAACTGAGATGATTGATTGAGGGAAGGAAAGTGAGGTCATTAGAGCACTAAGGGGAATAAGAATAGATATAAATCTAATTTTATTACTTAGGTTATTAAAATTGAAAATTAATTTTATTTGTTAACAACAAGAGCTGAAACATTTATTGGCTTATATAAATAGCAAATAATTAACTTATAAAATTATTACATTTAGTTTTGAATTTCTACTAATTGATAAACAATTTGGCTTTGCTATTTGCACAGTTTCTTTAACATGAGTTGCTCATGTTTTTCATTTATCCAAGTGAGGTCAGTGAAATTAACTTTATTTAAAGCTCTTTAAAAAAATTAATTAATAAAATTTATGATGCATTAAAACATCTTTTTTTTAATTATAAATCTTATTAAGATTTTTAATACTACATTCATAAAATAAGTTTCTGGAATTTGTGCACAGCAGATTTAGCATATTTTACAAAGTCATTCTTATTAAAATAAATAGTTCACAAATATAGAATAAATTTGAGTGATGAAGGATTGAAGCACAACACAGATATAATCATAGGCATTATACCTTATTTGAATATACAGCTACTCTATTATTCTACTTATATTTCAGCTACTTTGCTTGTAATTATATCAAAAGAAGTTTATGCTAGATTATGCATAATCTGTTTAATAAACATAGAAACTTATATATTTATAAACAATAATAAATTATCTATTAATAAATAATTATTTGTTCTAATGTGTACAATTTATATTCACATTCACAATGAATTAATAAACAAATTCTAAGTTATTTTTACAAAAATATAACAATACTAAGTCGTTTAATCCTTAGACAGGAAAAGATCATTTAAATGCAATACACACACATCCATTGTTTTTATAATATAGAGAAATTATATTTCCGATGAATTAATTGAGGATATTTCCGTAAGCAGATCTGTGGCGCAAAATGCTTCGCCAAGATGAACTATTGGCATATTCACTACCGATACCTATGTATAGTAAACCTAAGCTTATCCAACACCTTGTTGGATAAGCACTCAAAGAGGCGTGGTCATATTTAATTCTTAAAAGTAGCCTTTCATCTTAACTGGTTTGTAAAAGCTTTACGGGAATGGAAAGCAAAACTTAATGGAGAAAATTAAGAATTACTTTAAAGAAAAAAATGAAAACAAATTTATCTTTTTTAAATATTCCTATATATAAATCTAATTTTTTATTCTAAAGATGAGTTTATCTAATTTTTGTAAGATTTTTTTTTTCCTATGTCTTCAAAGTGTTTTAATATAACCAAAATTTATATTAATTTTTTTGTATTCATATAAAAAATTGTATAGATTTTTATATTTTTTATATATCAAATAATTTCGTTATATATAATAAGCTTAAAGGTTTATATAAATCACCACCATTATACATGACTAATTTTATTGGGAATTACTTTTAAAATAGGAGGATCAGAAATTATTTTTTCTGTTTCAGCAGTTAATAATCTATTATGCATAACATTTTGTCAGTGGAATATTTTTTAGTTTTGCTACCTGTTTCATTAAGATAAAATTCTTTTCCTGGAGACCATGGATATATTAATAAACATATCTCTGAAATTTTTAAAATTTAATTTTAGCTTTATGCCTGCTGTTAAATAATTGAAATTAATCAAGCTTAGATTTATTATTCAAATCATTTATAAAGATGTAGATTAATTTCTTTTTAGAAAGATAGCAACGATAATCTAAACCACAACACTGTTAATGTTCAACACAATTAAAAAGTATTAAATTGTAAGATAAAACTTATACTTTATTTTGTCGTAAAACCAGAAGTCACAATTAAATTTATTATGAATCGCGAACGTTATATAGTTAATATTATCATTTTCCACATCTCAAATATTGGTACTCATTATTTTTTTAAGGACATTTAAATTCCTATCTGATGATTTTCTAAGCTGTTGTCTTATAAGAAACATTTTACAGTGATTAAGAAATTGAATACTTATAACTAGATATTAAATAATTAAATTATAAAGGAATGATTTAAGATAAAAATTTGACAGTGGAACATCTCAATAATTAGTGAAAAACTACAATAATTTTAATGCTTTCTTTCTAATTCACTTACATTGTATATATGTATAAACTACTTATAAAATACGAACATGTATGAATTAAATTTGTTAGTTAAAACCAAGAAAAAATACAAATCTCATGTTTAAATTTCTCAGAAATTGTAGAAATCTAAATTTTTAAACTTTTTATTATAGTTTATATTTTATGCAATAATTAAAATGTATATTGAAATATATTGTGATCACCACAAATAATAATAACTTCAGTATGAGATTATTTATGAACTGCTCTTTTGCATTAATCCTTTCCCCCACGTTATTTTAAAATACAGAAATTAATTTTACAAAAATAAAAATATTAAAAAAAATTTCGTCAATCAACTTGATTGATTTAAGGAGTTTATAAAGGACATGATGGGATATTATGACTATTATTCTTCAAAATTTATAGGGAAGAGGACATTATATAATAATTATTTGTTGGCAATTGTGTCACTCCAAATATAAAAACTATTACTCATGAATATTTCAATCACATAATTTTTAATCATTTTCATTTGTAATCTCCGATGTAATGAAAATCTTATTACAGCTTAGACCATTAAAATAATTATGTTAGAAATTTGTAATTTCTGTGCGAATTAAAAATCATCAGTATATAGGCTTTTTTATTTTGTGAATTCATTCTATTTTTTTTTATATTTTATTAAATATTTCTCAAGCTTTATGCATGGATAGAATCTCAATTCTTCCTGCATACCTTAAGAAACGCGTCTCGTCCCTATTATGCAATATAATCATGTTTACATAACATTAATTACTCTTAAACAAAATAAAGTTGCAATTATTTACTCTTAAGCAAAAGTTGCAATTATTTATTAAATTAATATAGTAATAACTATGGAGATTCAAGTATCCACTTACTTTTGCTTTGTGGAGGAAAATGTAAAAAGTGATCGAAAATACTCTGTTATAATTAAAGTATCCCCGAATAAGTATTTGACAACATTTTAATATATTTTCAATAACAGCCCGGTAGTGCATTATTTTTCAGTGCATATTTTAAGCTAAATTAATTTTTTTAATACGTAAAAACAAAAATTAGGTTAAACAGTCATATATAAGTGAAATGTTATATAAAAAGTCGTGAAGTTCTTATATAGAATGTAACTGAATTCACTATAATTTTTTGAAGCATTCTTGCACATATTCCTGCCAATTAGACAACGGCATATCAAAATCTGATGGTATCGGGTGCGGAACTATATTTTGACACTCCTAAATTTAAAAAAAAATTTCATTTGACCGTAAGAAAGACATGCATCTAAAGACTAAAAATAAGGCCTTAATTTTTTTTTTAAGAGTGAAGGAATTGAGCCATCTGTTCCAAAAAACACGGTCTTGCGATTTAATTATCATTGTGAACCCTTTTCAAAGTACTTTGACATCGCATTGATAACCGCTGTTTAAAGGCTATTCTAGGATACACTGCTTATTCGGGCTATGTTATTGATATAAAAAATAAAGACTCTTAGACTGATCTTCCTGATCACATATTTCTATATAATTTTGATATGTCTAATTACACTCTTTTGTTTTCAAAACCGATCTTCACAAGCAATTCAATCTGATTTCGCATCGCCATTCATAAGATGCCTGATTTATAAAACTCTTTGACTTCACTAATTTCACTATATTCCAATTTTAAATAAATTATTTTTTTTCCGGAATGAATGCGTATAAATGTTTGACATTCTTAAAATCCTTGAAAAACGTATTAAAAAAAGAATTCATTCACAAATCCAACTAATTTACGTAAATGAAAAAAAAATATATCTTTACGACGAATACTGTTGAATTCCTTGAAAAATAGGCATAACAATTTAATACCATTATCAAAATAATTTAAATTCATTCATAATTTAATTCATTTATAATTAAAAGTGACTTATGCGAACAGCATTTGTACTTATACATTTTGATAAAGACGATATTTTTAATTCTAAATGTAATAAGTTTATTTTTAAATAGTGATATTATGACCCTAATACATCTGATAAATTTTAATAATTTATTGTTCCCTTTCAATTTTAATAATTTGTTGTCAAAACATGCATATTTCACTCATTGAATTTTCTTCTTCCAAATTGTTGAAAGCAAAATAAAGTGAACAATTTTTACATCATTATACTACTACAAACCCATTTTTTGATCACTTATTATTCATGTTTTAAAATCCTATTGATAAATATATCAAATTTTGTAATTTTTCGCTTTATGTTGAGGTCTTCGATTTTCACTGAACTTTTATGACATAATATATACATAAATGAATTAAATAAAGTAAATCTAAGTTTTTTTCGTTAAGAAACGTACATTGATATTATATATATATATATATATATATATATATATATATATATATATATATATATATATATATATATACATACATATATATATATATATATATATATATATATATATATATATATATATATATATATATATGGATTATGGCTCATTTTAAATGCAAGGAGCGCATAACAACATTAATAAGATGGAATTATCTTTCTCTCTTAATTTCAACTACTGGCTGTTTAAAACGGTGATTAGACGCTTTTCTTAACATTTTAAAATGGGCATTTGTTTTTTTTTTTTTTTTTTTTTTTGTTCAGGAGAAATTAGGAAAAAATTTAACTTTAACTAATTTTAAATACAAGGAGCGCAGACCTCTTATATTTTCCATGAATTCATTATTCTTCATTATATTCTTTCAATTTATTTAAAACTCCAACTTTAAATTATGTTTCCTTTAAGAACAAAGCTGTCAAACGACGATTTTTTTTAAAGTTATACATTGCCCCCCCCCCACAATGCTTACATAGTTATCTTTTCAATATCTAATTATTTATTGTTTGTATAAATTTAGAGCACGCTTTTGCAGCTATATCTAATGAAAGTTATAAAATATGTTAACTAAAAATATTGTGAAATAGCATTGCTAAAAGTTAGAATTTATGTATATAAAAAATTTAAATAGTGATTAAATAATCCTTGTTAATGATTTAAAAGCTAAACTGAAAAATCATCTGATAGTTTTTCATCTTAAAGCAATAAAATTAGAAATATTTAAGAAAGAATTATTTGTTGTTTGGTCCATTTTGAAATTTGTAAAGAAATATAAAGAGAACTCAACAAGACCTTTCTTTTCTTTTCATGGTATTGAATTGAATGATACTGAAATTAAATTTTTTTCACTAAACGAATATATTATTGCATTTAGAATTTATTAATACTAATATTAATTGCCAAAAAGGACAGTGTTCAATTTAGTTGATAGTTGTTTAATCTTGAATTGAATTTGAAAAAATAATAATTTGATTCTTTGTAAGTCCACTTTAAGGAATATCATAATAAGAGTAAGTTCGCTAAACTACCTATTGTTAATGAAATCGAGTAACATGGCTATAGAAAACGATCTTGAAAAGTATGGAAAAGGTAAAAATCAACAGAAATATGCATTTGATCAATTTATTCAGTCAACAACTTGAATAAACACCCTTATTCCTTAAGAAATATTAAAATTATTCCTTATTTTCAAATTTGTTCAAAATTTGCTTTTTTAAAAATCAGTCATAATTTCCTTTTTTAAGCATTGTAATATTTCTTTTCTAAAAACTAAAATTTTTTAACATTTAGATATCTGGATAATCGGGAGTTTACTGTCTCAAATATTCATAACAAGTATATAACTTATAATTAACAAGTATTGTGTGTGACCTAATTGATTAATTTAACCTAATTAATTACTTAAAATTTGGGTGCAAAATCTTCGAATTCAATTTTCTGAAGCATAAAATGTATTATTACAACAAATAAGAAACAAAATTTCCCTTGGCATGTTTTGTGCTACCTTTTCCTTGGCATTTATGAGAAATATATTTACTTCTTCTAAATTAAAAAACCTATACTAAATCTAGAACTCTTTATTTTGAAATTAAATCATTGGAACAATGTTAGTCTTTTTATTCCTGCAATTTCTTGTTCGGAAAAAGCTCCTACTCCCGCGTGAGAGAACAGTACACACACACATTTCTACCCCCACCCCCTTTCCTCCTTACTGAAAGAGTGTCTTTTGCTCCCCGCTCTACTGTTACTCGAAGATTTCACCGTGACAAATCTATATTTTCCGAGAATGAATTCCCACGCGAAGTCAGCCATAACATTCTGGAACAAGTATTTACCATAAAATGTTAAACTTTTCGATGAACATTTGATTTTTTTTTCCTATGCATAATTTTGAAATACTAATAAAATTTGAAAGAAAATCTTTGCTACATATAATTTTTAACAATTAAATCTATGGAAAATTTATACGTTTCTCATATAGAAAACTTTTGTTTTTCTTCCATTATACTTTAAATAATTTCAAGAATATCATAATGATATTAGCCATTATTAATAAACCTTATAATATATTTAAAAGCAAATTTTAGTCTACCAACTCCATATATTTAAATCTTTTTGCAAAGTTAAAAATTCTCATAACTTATTATATTATTCTCATAATTTATTTTTTATTTCATGTTTGATTTGTAAACTCATTTTGGTTTCGGAATAAATTTGAATTCATGGAATCTTAAAATGGCAAATTTATCAAAAAAAAAAAAAAAAAAAAAAAACATCTTAAATTAATTTTCAAGATAAATAAATGAAAGAATTATATATGTGGTAAACTTCATTGGAGTAAGTTTAATCCTTAACCATCAAAATGTTTTGAAAATGTACGATACTTTTAAAATCAAGTAAATATAATTGGCTTTTAAGAAACCTAATGTGCAATAAAATAGTGGAATGAGAACAATAATAGTTCGAAAAGCAACATTAAAATCTAAATGTAAATAAGAATATTTTGCAAGCAAGAAAATCTATAATATCCAAATTTAGTAATTAAAACTTTTAAAATTTGAAATTTAGAAAAGATTGAAAATAATCGCATTTGTAATAAAGCAACGCCATCTAGCGATCATAAGCGAACTGAGAGTACCAGACGAGCTCTAACCCTAGAGCCTAATGCTGCTCGATTATGATCGTCGGAGTTTTCCTTTTTTTAATATTCTTCTGTTTTCATTTTCTGTGTAGCGTGTGTGATTTACCTGTGTTTTTTTTAATGTTAAATAAATATAGAAATAAAAGCTAGCCGTGTGTTAAATTATTCTTCACACATATGACATAGAAAATCTGACGCCCAAGACGTGCCGCTGAATCCAAAACGATAAGTATATTTTTGTTGTGATTTACATTTTGTTGAATCGTCGGAGTTGATGAGTTTATCCAAACTCATACAATCTAAATTCATATTGTTTATCCAAACAATCATATATAAATTAACTTTGGCTTATCCAAGCTTTTAAAAAAAATATATATATATATTTCGAGCAGCAGATCCGCTTACATGTCTCTTTGTTATTCCTTTCTATTTTATGATTATTTTGCTTCTGTTTTGTACCAATGTGTGAAGTGTTTAATATTATTTTATATATATATATAATGTGTTTAAGTAGTCGTATAATTTAATCATTTATACTGAATATTAAAGACGAAATCAGGTTACTTTAAAAACGAAATTCTCAAAGTTGTTGGAAAATAAGTTAGTCACCCAGACCACTGTCGCCGAGAAGCTACGCGCTTATTTTGTTTTCTTTTCTTTTAGGAATGCGATTCTGTTCCCGCAACAGAAATTTATTACTTTCAAGTGCCTTTCGAAGGAAGGAAGGGGTCTTTTTTTTTTTCTCATAGCTAAATAATTATTAAAAGAGAATCTTATTTCTCTATGAATGTATATTTTATTTTATAGTAAATAAGTATAAGATTTATTGAAATTGAAACTTATTCAATAAATAAAGTCATATGTGTTCATTATATGATATATAATATTGTTTTTGTATACATTTGCTTAATTATTTAATTGCATTTAAATTATTTTAGGAATAACAAAAAAGAATTTTATCAATTTTATAAATATGTAATCTTTCATACATGTTCTGTTTTAAATCAAAAACAAAAGTATTGAATTATTAAAGCAATATATTGCTAAGTATTATTGAAAAGAAATTTATTTGAAAATTTATTTTTGATTCTTGTATTGATCTTATTGTTGTGGAAAATGTGTATTTTTGTATATTAGTTACATTATCTAATGATTCATATTTCTGAGAATGAGTATCTGTCATTATAAAATTATCTGTTACTGCATATATAATTTATGTTTGTGGTCTATGGAAATAATTAAATAATCTATTTGAAAGAATTTATGAATATTCTTAATGATTTTGTGCACTAATAAGAAAATGTTAAATACTCTATGAATAATATTTCTGAAATTAATCTGTATGTTTGTATTGTTTTCTATATATTCAAAAATTGTTTTAAAATTTAAATGATACTTTTTATATATACAATTCACAAGGTTATTATTTTCGTATGAAGTAGTAGGTAGTGATGATTTTACAGTGTTTGTGTTATATATTTAATATTTTTAGTAATTGTACTGGCTAGTTTCTAGTATTATTTTAATTATTTACTACAAAAGTATTACTTGTTGTTTTGTTATTCCAATAATTGAAATACATTATCTTCTTTTAAAATGGCTATACTGAAGTGTTTGATTTGATGTTTCTGGTATTTGAATAATTTTATGTTTAAGAATTTTCTTTTGGTATCATTTGATTTTCTAAATATTTCACTAATATTGAAAGACTTTGGTAAAAATGGCTTTTCTTGGCAAATCTAAAAAACAAGACCTCCGAACTCTTGCAACAGAGCTTGGTTTGGCTGTGTCTGATGAGATGAAAATAATTGACCTTAGAGAACTTATAACTAAAAGTGATAATTATGATGAAGAACTTGTGAAAAACATACTTACTGTTATAATAGAAGATCGCTTAGAGGCTGAAAAAGTAGCAGAATTTGAGAGATTAGCAAAAGAAAAGGAAATTGAAGAAGAAAGATTGCGTAAGTTACAAGTTGAAGAACAATTGCGTTTAGAAAATGAACGTGGTTTTGAATTGGAAAAGCTTAGGCTCCAGCTTGAAGCTCAAAAGGCATCTACCTCCATTGTAGGCGCTTCTGATTCTGAATGTCAAAAATTCGAACTTAATCGTATCATTCCTAAATTTAATCCAAAAGAGGATGAAATTGGTCTATTTTTAATTATATTCGAGAGACAGTTGAAATTTATGAATCTTCCCGAGTCTTCTTGGATACCATATTTAATTGGATCTTTGCCAACTGAAATAGCACAACTGCTTGCTAGAGAAAATGAACTAGATGCACAAAATTACCAAAAGGTGAAGGAAATGCTCCTTAAAAGATTTAGGGTTACTGCTGATAAGTTTCGACAGTTATTCTCACAACACAGAAAAAGTTCTGATACAACATGGCGAGACTTTTACTTTAAATTAGCCTCTTATTTTGAGGGATGGATAAAAGAAATGAATATTACAACTTTTGATCAACTCAAAAGCTTGATAATTGCTGATCAAATTAAGAAATGAACTCCACCAGAAGTCATTTTCTTGATTCTTGGGCAAACTGGATTAATCTTCTAGATATAGCTGAAAAACTGGATGCTTATGAGAATGTCCGGCAAGGAACAAAGAAGCAATTGAACCAGTCTCAAAGGGAAACATATTCAAGAGATGCAAACAGGAAAACTATCCCAGATAGAAAATTTCGTCCTGTGATCAATGCTACAGAAAATGCTCAAAATCGATATTCAAAAGTTCCAATAACTCGTTCCTCTACTTCTAGATTAGATGGAAGATCATCTATCCGATGTTTCGGTTGCGGAACGCCTGGAGTTATCAGATCAAAATGTTCTATTTGTACAAGTTCTAAACATGAAGATACAACTGTTAATATCATGAACTTATTCATTAATAATATAAATACAGATATGTCAAGTGTGATTGTCTTCGAATTGTTTGGTAAGAAGATTGCAGTTTGCGCAGATACTGGTGCTTCACATTCTATTGCAGGAGAAAAGTTATATAACTTTTTACGAGATAATAGAGTTGCTTTTGAAAACAAGAAAATTTCGTTCACTCTTGCTGATGGAAAACTTCAGTCCATGGTTGCCCTTAAAACCATCGTCAATCTGTGTATAAAAGGTAAAAGTGTGTCAACAGAACTTCTCGTTCTACCTGAAGCCAAGGATAACAGCACACTCTTAGGAAAAGATTTTCTCCATGCAGCTGGTATTGTTCTCGATGTTCAAAATGGGACCTGGCATTTTTGCGAAAATCCACTGAGACAGTATTTGTTCTATGTAAAACTTACTAATGCAAGAAAAGCATCAAACATTTCTAAAACTTCGGTGGTGCCTGAAACTACAACTATAGTTCACTTGAGAAGCGATGAAGGGAGACATCTAACAGAGACGCAAAGAGACAAACTAAATTGCTTACTTCAAAGTTACAAGCATTGCTTTGAACCAGGGGGAGAGCCCACTTCTTTCATTAAGCACAGAATAGAGACATTAGACCCTCATCCTGTATCTGTTCCACCGTATCGTATGTCTCCAGCCAAGAGAGAAATACTTAAAGAACAATTGGCAGATACAGATCTGAAGAAAATTATCGATTGTCTGGAAAACAATGATAAGGATGAAAACTTTGCTAACTATATCAGTCGAGGATATCTAATGAACGAAGGTATTTTGTATCCTTATTCGCCTGAAACGGATTCAGACGATGCGCAATTGGTTGTTCCTATCCAAGAACGACAAAGAATTCTGCAAGAATACCATGATGCTCCTACAGCTGGTCATTATGGAGTAGAAGGTACCTACAATAAGATATCTTCCAAATATTATTTCACAGGCATGAGGAAGTACATCTCTGATTATATCAAAACATGTGCGGAATGTAATAGGTATAAACCAACAAATCAGAAACCTGCTGGTCTGCTTAGAACGCCTATTTATGCGCAAAGATTCGAAACTCTTGCTATTGATCTCTTTGGTCCTCTTTCAGAAACTTCAACAGGAAAGAAATGGATATTTATTGTGGAAGACACGAGTACCAAATGGGTTGAGTTATTTGCTCTTAATGAAGCCACAGCGTCAAACTGTGCCAAAACGCTACTTGAGGAAGTTTGTCTACGCTATGGACTTCCTCGGAGATTAATCAGTGACAACGTATCTCAATTTGTTGGTGCCGTCATGCAACAAATTTGTCATTTGCTAGATATCAAACAGGACCTTATACCTGTTTATCATCCTCAAGCGAATCCCTCTGAACGTAAGAACAGAGATTTGAAATCTAGATTAGCCATCTTAGTAGGCGATGCTCATGATACCTGGGAAGAACATCTTCCGATGATTCGTTTTTCCATGAATACAGCTAGATGTGACTCCACTGGTCACACTGCCGCTTATCTGCAATTCGGCAGAGAGCTTAGGACGACGGATGATGTTCGTCATGACATGAAATCAATTATTAATAATGATAACTTTGTCCCTGAAATAACGCCTTATTTGAAAAAGTTTGCTCGCCTGACTCCTCAAATCAGGGAGCGAGTAGAACAAAAACAAGATAGAAGAGAGGTCTATTTTGACGAAAGACATAGACAGGCTTACTATAAGCCAGGTGACAAAGTGTGGATTACTCTACGTCAAATAAGTAATTCCAGGAACAAGAAAAGTAAAAAATTTATGCCAAGACGTGAAGGTCCATACCTCATACTTGCAAACAGGTCTCCTACCACATATGATGTTGCAGATCCTGCTGCACCTGATCAAGTGTTAGGTACATATCATACGAATGTGATAAAGCCATACCAACTACCTTCATCGAAAGACAGAGGTCCAGTTGCTCCCTTAAGAAAACGAGGGAGACCTCCAAAAATCAGTCAGTCAAATCCTGGCTCATCATCGAGACGATTTCAGAGCCAGAGGGGGAGTCTGTAATAAAGCAACGCCATCTAGCGATCATAAGCGAACTGAGAGTACCAGACGAGCTCTAACCCTAGAGCCTAATGCTGCTCGATAATGATTGTCAGAGTTTTCCTTTTTTTAATATTCTTCTGTTTTCATTTTCTGTGTAGCGTGTGTGATTTACCTGTGCTTTTTTTAATGTTAAATAAATATAGAAATAAGCTAGCCGTGTGTTAAATTATTCTTCACACATATGACATACATTTAAAAATAATGACGACTTAGTTTTTAATACTCTAAATTTTTGCATTGAAAGTAAATTCTATTTCTGTCACTTAAAGATATCACTTATTTTAAAGCTTGTTGACTTAGATTTATAAATCCAGTTTCACTTCGTGTGTTTCAGTGACTAATCAAGCAAAAAATTTTTCGTCGACGTGTTTGAAAAAAATGTTGCGAAATCTATCATAATTTTTGTTGTAGAATAGAATTGCAAAATTGTGTTCCTTCTGGATCACTCAGCGATTTCTTATACTATTTATTCAAGATCTCTTTCTCTGAATACATTTCGAAATACACCTATAATCTATAATTCTAATAGTTAAAAACATATATTCTAATGTAGTATTTATTTCTTGAAAAAGGGAAAAAATATTTTAAAAAATATAAATAAAATTAAAAAAAATTCTAAAATATTCTTTTAAATTTAAAATTGTAAAATTTTCGAAAAATAAAAATTTAATGAACTAAATAGCGTAAAATTTCCAATATAAAAAACTTGTTTATTTTAAGTGAAATAAACATTTTGATATCGAGTAAAAGGCAACTGTGAGTTTCAAAATTCATTGCAATTCCCTTCAGAACTTATAATATTTTCAATTTTATTTTCATTTAATTCTAGCAGAACATTTTTGTTGACATTGGATTAAAGGAATTTCACATTCTTTCATGAAAATATTGCACATTTTAAGGACAGTATAAACATAAATAATATCATAATCGGAAAAATCGAACAGTATTCTTTAGATAAAATTATAGATCATAGTGGATTCTCTATGAAAATATTATTCGATATATTGATTTATAAAGAACTATGTTATGATGATGAAATCGTATAATAATTAATGTTGTCTCTTGAAAATTAATCCGGAAAAAATTGATCAAATGCACGATATATTACTTTTTTTTTGTTTTGTTCTAGTATGTAATCAATGCAATAAATTTAAATGCTTATTATATTGTACTAAAAATTTTCTACGAAATAAAAATGCACACGGCGATAATTGCTGCATATATTTTTATTACAATAGAAATTAAACATTTCACTTACATTACAAATGTGAAAGATTTATTCTCCTTTGCTTCTTTTTTTAGGAATATTTTGCCAAAATATATCATACTTCCAATGAATTATATCACTACAAGAAAAGCTAAATTCTAGGGGAGGATTATAATTTTTCAAAGAAAACTTTAAAAATGACTTTTGAAAAATCAGATTTTTATCAATTCTTACATTTTTATATAATTCTAATAAAGATTTATCGTATAGTCATGTTTGTAATATCTTATCACACATACCTAGTAATTTTTGATAAATTTATTTACCAAAAATTTAATAAAATCTGCCACTACAACATAATTTTTTTGCAAAACGGGAGATATCAAAAAACTGTTTTAATTCCAATCAATCAATACCAGTCCATTTTGATTCACAGTTTTTTTGTTTCATTATTTTTTTATTCTCGACCTAAATTTGAAAATTTGTAAGCCATTTCTGTTCCTTCAGCAAGCAAAGAAGTATAAAAAAATATACATAGATAAAAAAAAATGAAACATTTTACTCAGTATTTTATTCATGTTTCTATAGTTGAAGTTTTTAAATTTAAAATTAATATATTTGTTATCTGCATTAGCATTATGGCCAAACATAGTTAAGTGACTTTGATGAATTAACATATTTATTGTCATCCAAAAAGAATCATTTAATCCAAATTTGCCATAGGAATCACCATTATTTGTAAAGTATTTTTTTCAATAATTTAGATGTTTTCTGATTTTTTCAACTGTCAAATCCTCAAAATATGGAGTCATTAAATTTTTTTTCGAAAAAAAGTTAATATGAATATAATTTAAAAAAAAATCTGTTCGAAATAAAAGACTAATTTTTTCTTAAAAAAAAAAAAAAAAAATCATTGTGCTCGGGTTTTTCGCCAAAATTCTTCACATTAGTTATTTTCAAATTTTACTACTTTCGGAACCCAACGTCCAGTTTCCTTCAATTCTGCGAACGAAATCTGATCTGAAGAATGTGGAGGGCTAGAAAGGGGGTTGAAATCCCTTGGTACAACTGTAGTCCCACAGCTGCGTTCTGAGAATTGACTTTCACAGGATGTTACTTTTACGGCCAGAAGGAAAAATATATCATTCCCATAAACCATCAATACATTTGGTATCTTTCAGCTGAAAATACTTTTTCAACATGCAAATTCAGGCAAAATTATCAATTTGTAAATAAAATATAAAAATAAGAAGTCATACAGAACGAATTTAAAATATAATTAACAGCAATTTTTTCGTCAGTCTAATATAAATTTTTAAGTAATGCTAAATCATTACAATTTCTTAAATTTCTCATTAATTCAAAACCCCATCAAAGATTATTTAAAAGTTATATAAAAATAAAAAGGAGATTTTCTCATTTTCAATAGTTTTGAATGTAATCACATATTATAAAATACATTTTCATCAGCTATTTTGTCAACAAGCACAAATGCGTTGAATTTTAAGTTTATGAAGTAAAAATAGTTTGTACATAAAATTTCATTTTTAATTCCAGCAACTGTTATAATTCATAATGATTGACTAAAATGACATAAAATAGTATTATCTTCTAAGATAAATTCGAAACTTTAGCAGTTAGCTAATAAGAGACAATTTTATTCAGTTTTAGGAAAGATTAATGTTACAATAAAAAACCTAGTTAGGCGTTGTGTCTAAAAATGACCATTGAGGGACACAAACATTTCATAAAAAGAAGTATGAATGCTTATTTATATAAAAATAAGAGAATTTATGTAACAGTGAGATATTCCTCTTTGCAAAAAATGTAAGTGTTGAAACACAACTATGTGGTGACAAAACAGAGGATTCCTATTACAGGATTATTTTATTAGAATTTCAAGCAAGTATAAATTAAATTTTTATTTAAACATCTTCATTCATATGATTGAAATTTATCAAACTATATTTGTAATGAAAGTATGTCAAACTTTAGGTTGAATTTTTATAAGGCGGCAATGTTAATCAATTGTATCATTCTGTTAAATATGTTAATATTTCTTAAGGTTGGTTTGTTTGTCGCTCAACGGTCATTTTTTGCGCACGAGGGCTAATTAGACCGGGACCTACGGTTTAAAGTGGATTCTGAACTACTACAAACATCCATGCCCAAGGTGAGATTCGAACCCACGAACTGTTGAAACGAAGGCAAGAGCGCTAACCATTCAGCTGCCAGCTCGGCTAATATTTCTTAAACTAAGTTTAAAAAATGCCAACATATTGAACAATGACTAATTTACAACTAAACAAGGCTCATCTTTTCTAAGAGAAAATATAAAATCAAATGTTTTAACTTTAATTTAACTTTATTTTGCTAGTAAATATAAATTTTAAAGTCAAATTTCTCTAAGAAATTTATCATGAATCACATGCATTATTTAAAATATTGAATGAATAGTATATATAATATTTTGTAATATATCTCAAAAACTGATTTAATTTTGTTACTTGAATTCATATAAGAAACTACGACTTTTTAAATTATTGATTTATTTTTTATTATTAAGGTAAGATTACAGTACATTAAATTATGAAGCAAATACACTATTTATTGAAGTTCACTCTCTCAAATATTTAAATTGAATAAGAAACTTTTCTAGGAAACATTTAACTATTAGAGTACATTAAATTATGAAGCAAATACACTATTTATTGAAGTTCACTCGCTCAAATATTTAAATTGAATAAGAAACGTTTCTAGGAAACAATAAACAAAACTTCAATTTATATGATGAAAATTAAATAAGCTGTTATTAAATAATTTATTTATAACTTGTTGAAAAATATTTAATTTAAGAATTTAACTGTGAAACTTTTCACTAGTTTATAAATTACTGTTACTAATTTTAATTTGTAGTACATGAATAGTAATTTAGTTAAGTGTATTTAAATAACATAATGATTCCGATTTATTTATGATATGTATGTAGACAAGTATAACTCATTTATAGAAAACAAAGTGCAAAAGTATTACAATGAAATTACTTAAAAAATAAAAATTTAAATTCTCAATATTTTATTGAAGTCTACATTATATCCAATAATGAAGATGCACACGATGAAATGTACATTAATTTTTAAACTCTCATTTGTGTGCAGAACTAACAGTCATTAATATATGTAATAGATTCTACATACATTATATAACAAAAATAATAGTTATCAAAACTGGAAAGCTCTTTTCTTGGTTCCAATTACTTGTCATCTAATAAAAATAATTACGAAAAATTATAAAATAACAATTGAAATTAAAAAGACCTAGAATTCAGCAACTAAAATTTAAAAAAAAAAAAAAAAAAAAAAAAAAAAAAAAACACTTCAAAAGCAATCTTGGAGTTTAAAAAGTATTCTATTATTTTATAAAAAATTCCCTTCCAAAACGTTATTAACTCCGCCTAGTTGTAAACATAACGTCATCAACCCCTCCTCTTTGCTTGACGACTTCTGTAATCAATAAGCAATCTTGTTATGGTGCTGTAGCACCATAAAAAGATTGCTATCATCCTCTTGGCATCCTATTTGGCTAGGAATTTGGCGTAGAATCGGAGCAGTTCTGCCTTTGGAAATATCCCCAATTAATTAACTAATAAGTAGTTATATTTATAAATATACAACAAAACTAAATCAACAACAATAAATATACAACAATACTCAATTTTCAAAAGTAAAACGGAATGCGTAACTGTGAAATCCGCCATGTTTAACAATGAGATAAACTGCCTAACCAGACAAATTTATCGCTTTCTTTAGATCGCCAAGTCACTGAATCATAGCCAAATCTTCTGGGAGCCGAGGCTCCGGACCCAGGTTCGAGACGCTAGTCATTTTCTAACCCTAGTGTCTTCTAAGGGCTTGTTAACGTGCCCACCTTTGTTAAGTCCGCCATAACTCAATAAGATGAAATATAAGTTTTTATTATGTATTTGCATCTTGAGTATAAGGTAAACATACTTTATGTATCTTTTGTTTTCTGGTTATCGAGTAATTTAATTTATAAACTAAACTCTTTGGTTTTCAAGGTTGTTTCCGGTGATAAGCTCACTTTTTTTTTAATAAGTATTGATGACTTGTCATTAAAAAGAGCTCATCTTGTATATTGGCCGATTTCAGGTAGTATTATTTCTAGAAACGTTTATATTATAATGGTAGATATTGGTTTCAGAAAACTACGTGATGCAAAAGAATATTTGATGGATTTTACATCGAAAAAACATCTTTCACGAAATGGAATTGTGATATAAATGGTGTTTTATTAAATGCCTGTAGCAAAATATAAAACAATAGGAAATTGCACGAAGAAAAAGTTTGCTTTCCTGAAAAAGATGCACCTAAAAAACTTACGTAGAACTTACGATTGTATCTGATGAGGATTATCACTTACATAATTCCTTTCTAAGAAAAATTTCAAATTTAAGACAATTCTCAAACATTCCTGTTGACAATATGCACCTTGTTTACCTTGGGAAATGCAGATTTTAAAAATGTTTGAGTGAAATAGGATTTATGAAACTGATTATCTTTGAAAGATGTTGATACTATAAGCTAACATGTTGGTTAAAACTGAGTATAATGATCTAAGCATGGCAAAATTGGCGAAAATTTTTTTCACATAGTGGAGGAGACAGGGGAATTGGAACTTGATTGACAACACAGAATGTGCACCGATCACCATAAGAAATAGGGGTCCCCCCCATTTCATATTGCCAAGCCAACTGTATACAAGAAAAAAATAATTGTAATAAGAATTGATCAAAGATTCTATTTAAAAATATTTCAGAATTAAAATTATGATAAATAAAGTAGCAAAAACTATGAATGTCAGTGATTTATGATAGAATGCTGTAAATCATTATTACATAAAAGAAAACAAATCTAAAATAATTAAAAAATAGAACAATTCTATAATTTTGTTTATTATTGGTAATTTAAATACTTAACATACAATTCTAAGAATTCTATGGCTGCGGAAAACAATATAAAATCCTTTCCTTTCATTTTTCATGCGGCGTTCTACATGCACAGCAAAAATCCAAAATGAATGTAAAAGTCAGATTTTAATTTCTGGCAGGATATCCATTGGGAAATACAAAACGAATATAAGACAGGATTGAAATTCTGGCACTGTATATACAGCGAAATACAAAATTAATATAAAAGACAGTATTGAATTTCGGGCACTCTATCCATAGCGAAGTAAAAAATGTGAATATAAAAGACAATATTTATATTTTGCGATATATCTGAAGTGAAATAAAAAAATATGAAAAATTGGGATTTAAATCTATTCTTTTTACATGTGATAAAAAACACCCAAAATGAAAATAGCAAAGCTTTCTGGAATGTGCGGCAGCGAGACATTCCGACGCTGTATTTGTTGATACATTTGGCAACTAATCACTTTTGGGGAATTTTTGGTGAGGAAAAAAATTACCAAAATTTACCAGATTTGGTGACTTTTCAGGCTTGGTTAGAGCTGTAACTGTAATATCCAGTTTAGCCACTTTATAATCCGGTATGCCGAATTCTGAAAACATTTAGTTGCAAAGAAATGTTGCCATGATGACATTGTGGTGTCTCACTATGATGTAACTACTAGGGTTACCATAATATAATTCTTATAAGTCTCTATTACTATGTCAAAATCATAAGAAAATCTGTCAAAAAAATTACCAAACTCTGAATTTGGCATACTAGATTATACAGCATCTGTGCTGGAAGTACCATATTATAATTGGCATTTATTATTTTTTTTTTGTATATCTCTTAGAATTTGGTGATTGAGAACATTTTGATTGGAGAAAACTCACATTTAGTAACAAAAAATTGCATTATTATATGCACAGGAATATATGGCCTGTAATGTTCAGTGGTTATTATATTTATGTAATGATATATATATATATTGGTACATAATTATAATATTATATTTATGTAACAGTATTTTGTATTTTTGGATGCCTAAAATCTTTCAAATATGAAAATTACATGATTTGGTTAAACTGCTTGATTGGAAGCCAGATAAATATTTGCAACAATTTAACAAAATATGCCCAGAACTGTTTACAAATCATAATTTTGTAGTTGAGGAATAAGCATTAAGGAGGCTGTTATAAACCAGTTGACTGCCATAATTTTTTGAGGTGACTATGTCATGTTAATTTTTACTAACTTTATATGGAAAAAAAAATAGATTTTTTAGATCTCAGTTATGACTGAAAATGATTGCGAGACAAATAAACTAAAAATAAAATTTGTTGAAGGAAAATCTGCTCAGCTCTGCAGTTGTTGAAGCAACGACTGATAATTTTTTCTTCTATCTCCTGTATTCATGGGCCTATAACTGAGCATGACATTACTTTAGAATAAAATAAGAAAGCAAATTTCAACAATTTAACTTTAGTTGCTGATTCCTGAAGTGACAGGTGCTGTTTATTAAAAAATGGGGATTTTATTGCAGTGAAAAAATTTTTTCTAGTATTGGAAAGTATTTCATAGCAATTTTCAAGAAATTTCAAGAGATTTGATTGAACTTCAATGTAAATCTTTTATAAATGTGTTTCTAATTTCTCATTCTACAATTTGGTTATGGTTTATATTCTGTTCATAAAAAACTATTTTGGCTTATGAAAATTATTTTGCTTATTTAGTTTTTGTGCTTATTTTTTAAAATATTGGGATGTTTATTGACTTTACATATGATATACATTCGAATGTTGTCTGGCTGATAGTTTTATATACATATTTATTGATTCATTTTTATGAAAGGAACTAGATTGTTATTTAATTAAATAGATAAAAATAAAAATGTGAAGCAAAAAACAAACATCTAGAATGTAAATTAATTTTTTATGGCTTACTAAAATTTCATAATAACTTCTACAATGAAATCAGCAAAAGTGATACATTTTGAAAGTCTCACAATGGACTATAAGAGACATTCTTCACAAAAACTATATATTTTAAATAAAAGAATTTATTTCATTGAGTATCTGTTTTTCAAGAACCTTTTTATATTCATATATCCCAAAATATCAAACAGAAAAGATAGGACTAAAAAAGCAGGGGAGGATTAAGTGTTAAATGTTTTCACATTAATCTAAAAAATTCTAAGCAGTTATTTTCTATTCCCCTAGAAAACCATGCTGTGAACTCACTTATCTTTGTAACAAACCTTGTCCTATGAACATCCCATGGACTTCCAGAATGTCCATATATGACCTTTGGACATGTTGAATGTGTTTTGCTTGTCCCCAGGATGTCATCTCAGGATGTTCTTAGGAGATCCTAGAAAGAATGCTCTAAAGACTTCCTTTAATGATCTCAATTGGACGAACCATTAATATGTGTCCTGAGAAGGGTCTTATATATCCATTATTGGATCAGTGTCTAACAAATATTCTGGGAACTGAAAAGACATCCAGTGTTAGATTTTGTGGGAAAATTAAAATTATTTTGTACGGTATTGTATTCGACAGAAAAAAGTGTAAAAATTAAAGAAAAAAATCGCTGTGTGCTCTTTTATAAATTTTTTTTTTACATTTTAAAAAAGTTGAAATAGGGCTTTCCTATTTTAAGTTTTTTAATTATTCGGCAAATTTTTCCCGCAATTGTCAGGTCTAGGGGATCACCTTAATAGTAGTTCTTTCTGAAGTTTTCAAGTGCTTTTCTGATGAGATCATCAAAATCTTCATCAATGTTTCCTTAGTTGGAGGAGAGCTCTTCTTCAAGAAAATCAGTGAAGGCTTCAGCTTTATCTTTTGTATTATAAACCAAACCTTGCTTGCCATGCAGAGGTCTATTGATATGGATATCTCTTTTGAGAATTTTACTAAGTTGCCAGATGGAGTTGTCTTCAGTACAATTTTTTAAAATTTGTTATTCCAAGTTTTATTTTGCTGTTTGCAAAGTTGGTATATTTTTCTATTGAGTAAGTTCATCTCTTTCTTGTAATTTGGATCTTGAGTTTTTTGCCATCTTTTCGGAATCCAGTTTCTTTGTTTGATTAATGTTTTGATTTTGTTAAGAAGTATGTAATGATTAGAATTTTCAAATCTTGTTCTGTTGATAGCTGTTTGTAATTCTTCATTTAAGATGGTTACAGTATTATCAATTTCATTACAATTTGATGGTATGCTATTGAAATTATTTCTGAGCAGAAGATTATAACAGGTTTAATATTTTAAAATTTTCAAAAAATTGTCAGAAAAAATTTAATTCATTATTTGTTTTTAATATTGCAACTAGATGGTGGCATGATGGATGTTCAATTTTTGTATTTTTAACTGCTGATTTGTATTAACGGTTACAAGATCTAGTTCAGCTACAATAATTTCAGGATAATTCAGTTAAGTAGTATTTAGATTTATGTGAAGTGAAGCATTATTAAAGTGAACTAATCATCAAACAAAATGAACAGGTTGACAATTATAACAAATGATTTTAATTGATTGTTTTTCTATTTGCTGCTGTTTTCCTTATATTGTATAAAATTCTTTGAATATTTTTGCTTAAATATAAAATTTTTGAGTTAAAACATACTGTCTTCCTTGATAAAAGTGACATATAATTTAATTGAATCAGGATAAATTTGTTTATTAATGAAATAAAGACTGAAATATAAATAATTTAATATGCCTGATGGAAAGTGTCTTTTCAGTGAACAGTTGATTCTGTAAAAGCCATACAATGATTGGCTTTTATGTGGTTCAGGAAAAAACACATGCCCATTGTCTGTTTGCAAAAGACTTCTGCATTTCAAATATGGGCGAATTGGCAATTAAATCCCATATGAAAGGGTAAAGGCATATGTATTTATTAGAACAAGCTATATCTGCTAAAATATCTATTCTTTTAAAAGATTTTTTCCCTTCTGCTGATCTTGTTATAGAATGTGAATGCCACACATGCCCAGAAATTTTAGATTTATTTGTTTCGTCAAAAGAAGTTTTAATGGTTGAAATTCTATGGACCCTTAAGATTTTAAACTGTGAATTCAGCTACAGTTCTTGTAACAATATGAGTTCTCTTTCAAGCAATGTTTTCAGACAGTGCTATTGCAAAAAAATTTATTTAACAGCTTTTGGAATTGCACCTTATTTTTCCAACTTATTGAACGAAAAATTTTAGAATGTTTCTAATTATGTGATTCTCTTTGATGAAAGCTTAAATAATAATCTGCAGACAAAACAATTGGATTGCCATGTAAGATTATGGGATAATGTCACAGCTAAAACACAGTATTACTCATCTGATTTTTTAGGTCATTCAACTGGAGATATTTTGTTTAAAAAAGTGAAGGAGAAGTGCAAGAATTAGGAACAAATGGATTACTCTAGTTGTCAATGGATGGTCCAAATGTGAACTGGTCTTTTTTGATTAAGCTGATTTTTTTAAAAAGTGGACATCATTCAAATATTGTGAATGTCAGAAGTTGTAGCCTACACATTCTGCACAACGCTTACAGACATGGATTGTCCTCACTTTCATAAGTTGAGGTAACAGCAAGTGCAGTTTACAGACTATTTAAGGACTCACCTGCTCATAGGGAGGACTTTGATAAGTTTGACCCAGTCATAAAATTTCGTTTAAAGTTTTAGAAGCATCGATGATTAGAAAATATAAGTGTTTTCAATTAATTGCTTGAAATATTACCATATTTTAAAAGATGGATATCATTTGTTTACAACAAAAAATTTCCTAATCCTGGTACCAAAAGTTTTGATATTGTACAGAAGTGAACAAAAGATGTGCTTTTTTCTGCTAAATGCCAATTTTTTTATATTTATTACATGGGAAATAGAACCTTTTGTGACGCTTTATCAAACTGATAAACCAATGTTGCCATTTATTACTAAAAATTTTCATGCATTATTGAAAAGTTTGATTCAAAATTTTTTAAAAGAATCTTTGCTATCTGTATCTATTGGAAATATCTAAAAAATCTAAAATTACTCATTATTTTATACAATGTATAATCCAGTATTATATAGTATGTTGATTATTTAAATAAAAAGATTCTGTTATTGCTGTAAATTCATTGAAAGCTTTTGAAATAATTATTACTAATTTTAACTCAAATATAAAATAGTCTCATTAATGTTTGCAGTTATTTATATTTACAGAAATGTCTGAAAAATATTGCATGTACATAATTCTATGCATATTTTGCTAAGAACAATTTTTAAAATAAAATTAAAAAAATATTTAATGTGAAGGTCGATACCTCCTGGAAATTTTTGATTTGACTCCTGGAAAATTCCTTAAAACTCATGGAATTTCATTTTTGGAAATCTGTAGGAGCCCTGATACAGTAAAGTTTCTAATCTATTTTCTTCTTGTTTATGATAAGAATATTTCTTGTTATTGCAATTACATGTAAATGATGTAAGTAAAGATCATTGATTACATCTGCTGCTATTGGAATATTAGATTTAGAGGTAAAAAGTCTAGAATATCAAGCCAATGATTTGTAATACTTTATAATATGTACTGGGCATTGGAGTGGTGCTTTTTAAATAGAGTTGCATCTTGATTTTAATCAGTTCTATTCTGTTATTCAATTTTGTTGTCTGCAACCCCAGCTGATGTCTTATACAGTTGAAGTCGCCACTGACTTTTACTTTAATATTATCAGGAGAGGGATTTTTAATATAATTGTAAGTTAATTTCTTTTAAGGGGATTATAAAATGCTTTAAATTTGAGTGGATATGTTTGGGTTTGAATGACTTTTGAGACGTCTTTGAGGCAGCCGAGTCCCCTGCCCTATAACATACCCTGAGAAGGGCCTGCCAGCATAGACAATTTTTTCCTCAATTCAGATTTTACTTTTCACCTCTCCTGGAGAAGGTGAAAAAGCTGACATATTTTTTCTCTTAAAAAAGAGGAGATGAGAAAGAAGTAGGCAAAGCAAATATCAGGTATGTCTGTCGTGGTCAGCACCTGTACTCTTAATGGGTTATCATTTGGTATTTGTTTTGTAAGAATTTAAGAAATGAATTTAAAATTTTAAGATTTTCATTCTTATGCTTGACTTTATTTTTGTCCATACAAATCATGTCTAAAATGAGATAAATTGCTATGAATATTTGAAAAAATATTTATACTTTGTAGAAAAAATAGATTACTCAATTTTTTTTTTGTATTTACATCATTTATAAATTGTTTCAAGTTGACCAGTAATGGAAGATTTATTGTTGAATTTACATGACTATCTGCAGTGTCTATTTTAAGTAAGTGATGTTTTATTGAAAAATGTTTTTATTGCAATTTTTAAAGTAAAGGTTTGAAAAGAATTTATAACCTATTGTTTTTAAACCAATATTGTTTTAGAAGATATAAATTCATTTGTTTGTATTATATGTGTAATCATAAAAATATGCAATGGCTTACTTTGAAATAAAAAGTCATTTCTTAAAAGAATAATATTAAAAACTTTTGTAAAAATAATAATTTTCACCAGTGAAATATACAAAAACTATTTTGAATAAAAATATCTTAAATTTAAAGTGTTTTGAACAAAATATTTTGTTTTTAAGTCATGGAACTTTATTTAAAATTATTTTCTGTTATTGATACACTATTAAAAATATTTAATGAGTTTCACTTTAAAATTAAGACTGAAAATCTAAATCACATTCTGCTGAATTATATTAAATAGGTTTGTGTGAAAAAGTTCAGTTTACATCAAATTAGTTTTAAGACTATCATTTTAAAATGGAAGAAAATGTTTAATATTGGTCAAAACAATTAAAAAAGAACTTTTTCATAGTAAATAACTTCTGTGTTCAGCATAAATATATCTTCTATAAATGTATTTAAATGAGTCAGGTTTTAATTTGAAATAGCAAGATAAACCTATCACTCTTAATTTTTGTTACAATAAGTATTAAAGACCAAATAATAAAAATTCAAACCAATTCTTCACTTATGCGAAAAAAAAAAAAAACCTGAAGAATTTACTTAAAATAATATAGAAGTATATAAGTTTAAAAACTCTATATTTAATTGAAATATTAATTAATTTTCAATGTAACAGATTTTAATGACAGTTAAGGGGATAACTATTTTGTTTCTTTGAAATATGATAGAGAACTTATATGCTGATTACTGAATATTTTGTCACTTTTGTTAATCTGTTTTAATATCAGGAATACATTTTAAAATAGAAAGATTAATGCATTTTTGTTAATTTTCTGCTTGTACAAAAAAGGGATCTATAAGAAAAAGAAATAAAAAAAATATATACTTAATATGTGTGGAGCTATTCATTTTCAGATTTTTCATTTCATTTTATTTTGATTAATTTGTTTATATATAGATGGATTACATAATGATTTACTTATAAAAGAAAACTATATCATCAAATACAAGTTTAATTCTTTAACATGAAGATAAAGATTTAAATTATTACTCTGATGATACGTACTATACTTGTATTATTAATATATAAATTTTCTTTTTTCTTTCTTTTTTTTTTTTTTTTTGAAATATTTAAGTATCGAAAATCATACTGCTTTGCCAGTGAATTTATTCAAAATATTGAACATCTTTTTAATTTAAACACACATATGCTATGGAATTTGCAGTCATTAATTTAAAAGCTACACGACGAATTATGTAATGTTTCTAAATCTGATTATGAAAAGGCAATCATTCAATGAAAGGGTGATAAAGCAAATGCAAGATTGTATATAACGATGTTAATTTCCTAAACCTTACATTCTGCCTTTTAGTTTGTTTTTTAAATGTAAATTATTTTTTTAGATAAAAAATATTTATTTTAAAAGACTGTCTTAATATATCTACCTTAATATAATGTTTTTATTGCGAACAATTCTTAATTATAAAATTGGTTTCTCAAACATTAATTTTAAAACATTAAATTTATTTAAATTAACATTTTACTAGCAAAACTGATCATGCATACAATTGAATGACCTCTTGTGATATGAATGTTTATAGACTAATTGAATATAATGTAACCTCCCAACTATAATTGAATTTAAGACACAAATTTTTAACAAGTTGTGTTTTATAAAATATTGTTATCACTGGTTTTATTCAATTTTAATTGTGCCAAATGTTTTATTCACGAGACAAATATATTTTTAAATTAATTATTACCTAAGGGCTTGTTCAATAAAAGGATATACTCTGGTTTCTTTAAAAGTCTAACCTTTTTTAGAGTTATCTAAAGCTATTTTACTTATAATAAAGTGTAATTTGTTGGTAAGAAAATATTGTGATTTATTTATAAATATATAAAAACTAATTATCAGTAAGCATTGAAAATGTATCTACCTATAAATATGCAGGTGTTTTATTATATATTAATAAATATTGAAGAATTTTTAATTTAACTCTGATTTATGATTTCTTAATTATTAAAATTTATTCTATAGCAAATTACTATTGATTTATTATTGATAGTAAAATTTTTCTTACTCTTTACAGCACCTTGAAACTACATAATTCTCAATCTCTAGTGAATAATTTTTACCAAAAAATTGGATTCAATAAAAGAAAAAGGACATTAAAATTAAAATATTGAAGTGTGCAAAGGAATTTTAATTTAATACCTTATGGAAATATACTTAGATTGTGAAATAAAACTTTTTACATTATATATTTTATAGATTATATTGCACTTTAAGAAGAGACGCGCACCTTTTAATTTTTTAAAAATGAATTGTCACCTCACAAAAAAACTCCGTTCTTGCAATACGATTTTAAATGGCCATTATATGAATAATCTTTATGGAGATACATGCAAGTCAGTTTCATCATTTCAGCTTTCATCGTTTGAACTTGTATTAAAAAAATTAGAAAATAGGGACATTTTTTGGATAAGGGAATTTTATACTGTTGTAAAGAAATTAGATGAGACTTTGTTATGTTGGAGTTCTGCTCATGAAGAGGCTCTTCAAGCATTGTGGGATTTCTTGCATGTAGTTTCAGAAATTGAAGAAAGGCAAAAGGAACTTGATGAAAAAGGAAATGAATTTGAAGAAATCAAGAAAGAAATTAAGTTTTATAAGACTTTCATACTTGAATATTCTATTAGGGTTTTGAGGAGGTTCCTTGAATTAAATTTATTACTTCCTTTAAAGGCTAGTCGGAAACTTCTAACAAAAAATAGTTTGGAGTTACTTGATATAGTTTTAAGAGTTCTTGCAAACTTTTTTAATCGATTCAAATACTTAGCTGAGAAATATGCTGAGGATGAAAGCTTTATCAACTGCCTTTTTACTTATTTAAAATTCAAAGAAACTTGGTTTCAAGCTTTTAAGTTATTGAAATAATTAATTTTCACAAGAAAAAATCCTTTAGACTTATCTGCTGTTGAAAACATTCCAGAAATTGTTATGGAACTAAATAATGTCCAATTTGGTTGTTTTTGCAAGATTCTTACAATTACCCTTTCTAAGCTTGATATGTATGAAAATAAAATATCATTGCATTCTCAAATAAGAGAAAAGAAAAATCAGAATTATGTTACTGAGAATGTCAACCATAATGTAATTTTAAAAATTCCAAAAATTATTTCAAGGCTTATAGACATTGCTTGTGCTACACCCTGTATTCCCTCATTTTCATCTGCTCTTCCAAATGAATTTGATCAGTGGTTACAATGGTTTCTTGATCAATTAAATGCTAAGGAACAAATTAATTCATCATTTATTGAAAGTCATCCAGAATGGGCTGACTTTCCTGATATTTTTTCTCCTAACACAGCTATTCAAATAAGTTTGGGTTTGACAATTAGAGTTGATGCTCTTTGTGTACTTGATCTTTTACTGGTTGGCAGATACAGAAACGAAGTTCAGAAAGAATTAGTTGAGTTGCAGCTGATACCATTGCTTTCAAATTTATTTGATCTGTTTATATGGCAAGTTAATCCTCACGAGTGTGCCAGTTCCTCAAGACAAAACGATTCTCATGGGCACAGCAGCTCTATGAATGAACTGAAAATTCAAATGTTGAAGCTTATTCACAACTTCTGTGATCATTCTAAATATAGGATTGTTATGTTGTCTCCAAATGAATATAGTGAACTCCAATATTTAAGAAATAACTTCAATATTACCAATGATTCACCATGGCTTACACATAATATAATGTGTGTTGGAAATGAGGGTCTTTTGAGTAAATTAGTTGAAATTATTAAAAATGAAATTTACAATGTTGAAATTAAGTTTTGGCTAACTCAAGCTATTGTAAGCTTCTTACGTAGTAGTTCTGCTGCTGATCAACAATTCCTTCTTAGAAGAAATTTACTCAAGAATATTGTTCAAAACCTTGTTTTCAACAAGCCAAGAAATAAAAAAGTTTTACAAGGTAGCTTTGACCTTTTAGGTGAATTGGTGAAGTTTAATCCAACAGCATTAAAAAAATTAAATTCACTAATTGGCAATTCAAGCATAAAAAAAAAGTTTACTGCTCTAATGAATAATCACATTGTAGATTCTAATATATTCCTTAGGTGTATTATTCTTTCATATGAATTTTTTTCCACATCTAATGATAAAAATACAAGACACAATACATTACAATACATTGAAAGTCGCAATACATTCTTGTTTGACTATAGTCACCAAACTGTAAGACTTTTTTACCTGCTGGAAGGTATTGTCTGTGATCAACATACATAAATTAACTCATGAGTATGTATGCTGCATCAATACCATGCTTATCATACTAATATTTGCGCTAAGAAAAGGAGAGATTTCACACTATCTCAGATTCTTAGCTATTTGGTTAGGTGCTTTATTGTTACGGGATTTGAAAACTTTACTGTTATTATGGCAAGAGCATTACCTGCAGAAAAATTTTACAGTTCTTGAAAAAACCTCAAGAATTTGTTTTCAAGAATGGAAATCAGTTGTTTCACTTCTAACTAGTGATGACTGTAAAAATCCATGCACAATTGCGTTTTATACTGCCCCTTCTAGTTCACCTTGATCTTTATGAACTCTTCTTTTATAAAGAGACTTGTAAAGAAACTGTACAAGTATTTGGTAAAAACTTCTGTTAATTAAGTTTTCATTCAAATATACCTGATTTTTAGCATTCAGTTTAACTTTTTATTCATGTATCAATAACTATAAATATTTTATGTTCAAAGCAAATCCTAAATACATAAAATAATTTTTATGTAGCAAATCATTTTGTATTTTTCATACCATTTCATTTATTACAAATAATTTTAACTGTTTTTTTTAAACATGTCAATTCTTTATAAGTGATAAGTCACCTTAATGTCTTTTTCATGGCGAAACATTATGTTTAATAAACTATATCTCTTTTGTATTTTTAATGCATACAATAAATATAATTAAATTAATATTTTTCTTATCTCTTTTTTAGTCTTTTGTAGAATAGTTTTTATCTGCTAAAAAATTTATGTATGTTGTTCATTATTTGAACTTGACCATAATATCTGAGCAACAATTGTTTTGATGTAATAAATCAAACCCTTTATTTGCTATAGATGTTCTTATATATTCATTATCAGTATTGCTATATATTGAATTATTTACTGATGACTCAAATTCAAGTGTTTATATATGTTCTAGTATTATTGGAAATACCATTTTAAACTATAGCTTTTATGTATCATGTTTTGTTTAAACTATCAAAGCTGTTGCTATTGTATGTGCTCTAAAAATGATATAATCCCATTTTCTTTGAAAAAATTGCATTCATATAGATGCAATATTTGGATTATACAAATTGTGTGCAGTTATACTGTTTTAATGACCAATGACATCCAGTTATTTTGAACACATTACCACTTTTATATATACTGAGGAGTAAAATATTTGACATTTTGTTTTGCTGATATTGAGCTGGCAGACGATGTCAAAAATCCCTGTCTTTTTACATAAAGAAATAGAACTTTTTCCCATTAAGGAAAGGTTCAAAGAGTTTATTTCTTACACAGGTAGCGAGACTTTGGATTTTTAAAGAAATTGAAAATTGTATTATAAACCCACTTGCATTCTCCCATTTTTAGTTAATCTGATACAAATATTTGATATAAAACTTGATTTTCCCCATAGGGCATACTTAATTTACATACATATATATATATATATATATATATTTATTCTTGTCTCAGCACTCTATTTTTTGACACGAGTAATGTACCATATTCAGTACATGATATTTTTGTACGTTCTAATTTCAATGATTTACTCTAAGTTATATTTAACAACAGTTTTAAGTTTACCAGATTTAATTGATTTATACCACTCAGAGAATTTTTTTCAATATTATGTTAATTTGGTTTTTAAAATTTTATTTACACTTTTATCTGTTTTAATCTTTGATATGAACTTTTGCTCAAATTTTGAAAACATTCCACCTTTTATATATTTAATTAGTGATTTCTTAGTATTTTCAAGTTTACTTATAAACAATCCATGATGAAATTGTGTCCTATATTGCGCTTTGTGGCAGTAACCTTTAAAAAAACAGATACAGCTTAAATTATGTTTATAACTTATTTATATATATATATATAATAAGTTTTTATTTACATTTTTATACAAAATTAAAATTTATACAAAATAAAAATGAAACCTTTGTAGGGAAATGTGAAAAGGCACACAAGTGGTTGTTGGTGAAATATGAGATAGAAAGGCAAAGGAACAGCTGGAGTGGCTAAAAAATAAAAATCTCTCCACTTTTATATAGTGATACTGATAACTAAGTTTTCATAGTTTGTTTCCTATAAAAAAAAACTGTTCTTTTTGTCGCGATTCTCTTGTCAATTTTTTTCTGTAATAGTTTTATATATTTTTTCAAGATTTGAAGGGCCATTTGTCATCTGTAAATAACTAAAGTATTCGGAATTTTTTTTCTGATAAAATTTCTGAAACATTATATTGGTTAGTTCCATTTTTAAGCATTTGAGATTTTTTTATTTCAACTACATATTTATGCCACTGTCAAATAAGTTTTATCCGAATTAATTTTAATTTAACCACTGTATTCTTGGCTTGTTTTTATAAAACAATATCGGCAATAGTAAGAAAAATTTGGGAAATAAGTAAATTAGTATATGTAATATTAAAAATAAAGTATTCTTGTTTCTTTTTTAATTAATAAAAATAAAAAGTATTGAAAAATGTTTAGTTATGAGCAATAATTGATATAAAACTGAGATAAATGTATATTTTCTAAAAAAACAATAACATATATTCAATCTATAGTAAAAATGAAGTAAATTAAGAAAGTAGACAAAAACGCATTTAAATAGCATGTTAATTAATCATGCATAATCTTACAACTATTTTATTGTTGTAAGGTTTATGCTATATTTAACATAAAATTGTTGCTTTTCACGACAATTATATTTAGGTGTTATAGAAAATTATTACAGCTTATATTTATGTAAAAAAATATCAGTGCAAATGTGCAATTCAAGAACATCCCTCATTTAATGTAAAAAAGTATTTGAGCAATCTTAAATATGCAATTAATTTTAATACATCTGCAATAAAATCATTCTTGCTTAAAATCTTTTTCGGAATTTGAATATAATGTATTTAAAAATAATGATTAAACTCTCTCATACAGCTAACTGTTAAAAATTTTGAAGAAAATTATTTCATATTCAGTTAATTAAAAATGTATTTTCAAGGTGAAAACTTTTTCTAAATCTTTCATTCAGTAAAGAATATTTCTATTTGCTTTTCAAAGCATAAATTTTAATTGAAATTTAGAAATTAAATATTTTCTTTGTACAACAATGGACTAGACAAGATTAGATTTAAGATAAGGTGGTTCTAAATGAACAGAGCACCACGACCATTGGTCTATTGTACTATACCCCTTAGAAAGCATTTATTTGAAGAGACCAGTGGCTGAAGCAAAATTCAGCAGACATTTTACAGGAATTTCCTGTAACATCCAAGGTTCAATCAAGTGTTGACCCAGGTGTTCAAATCTATGTGCAGGAAAGATTTCACATTCGAATAAGATGTGTATTGAATTTCTTCCATATAATGACAACTGTACAAGTGGGATCATCTGAAACTCCCATTATGGTGAGATGTCTTTTAAGGTGGCAGTGTCCTGTGAGTAGTCCCACTGCTTTCTTTAGACTGCTTCTATTAAGCTTTAATAATTCTTTTGCCTTTTACTAGGACACATGCTATTTAATAGCTTTGCTTGTCTTTATCATTGGCATTATACCAGTTCATAAACTGTTGTTTTCTGAAGAGATCAAAGACATTCTTTCTGATCAATTCTTTTGAAATACCTAGCACTAGTTCAGGACCAAAAAAGTCGGTTGTTGATCCAGTCCTTGCCAGTTCATCAGCTAATTCATTGCCAGGAATAACAGAGTGACCAAGCACCCACCTTAAAGTGATGGGGTTATTATAAACTAATTTACACAGAGTGAGATAACATTCCCAGGCAAGAACAGAAGTTACACTGACTTCTGTAGAGCAAGTAATGCAGCTTGTCTGTCACAGCAGATAATTATTCTTTTACGAGAATAGTTTCTGTCCAAGCATATTCTACTGCACGTGAGAATGGCAAAGACTTTTGCTTGGAATACAGTTGTATATTTACCCAAAGGGAATGATAACTTTGTGACATCAGCTGGGCAACAAATACCAGTCCCAGTGTTGGAATTCATTTTTGCGCCACCAGTATACCAGTAAATACAGCTTTCACTGAGGGTAACATTATTCCAGTCTTCTCTCAAGGGAAATTTGATTGTATAAATCTTATCAAAAGCATATTTAACAATCGTGTAATCAGTACGCATACTTATAAAATGATGACTCGTTACGTCAACATTGAGGTTTCCCCAGGATAAAAATCTAGAGTAGTCCTTCCACTGACCTGTATTTTTGAGCTTCTTCATGCTTAATATTGCTTCTGCTTCAATACGCATATAAAGAGGATGCATACCAAGCAGAAGCTCTAATGTAGATGTGGGTTTAGTTTGAATACACCCAAAGATAGCTACACAAAGCATCCTTTGTAATTTTGTTAATTCTGCTTTAGCAGTTTCATTTTTTATTTTAGGCCACCAGACCTCTGAGTCATAAGTAATAACGGAACAAATGATCATAGTGTAAATCCAATGAATAACTTTGGGATTTAAGTCCCAAGTTCTTCCAAATGCAATTCTACATGACCAGAAAGCTTTTTTTGCTCTTTCAATACAAAAGTTTAAGTGCTTGTTCCAACTTGAGTTCATGTCAGAAAATACTCCTAAGAATTTAACTTCTTTGGAGCAAGTTAATTCTTGATCAAAAAAGTTATCTTTATCAGAATAAGATTCTTTTTCTTTGTGAAGGCTACCATAATGGTTTTTCAAAGATTTACAGAAAGGCCTTTTTTACACCAAGTCTCAACTTGTTTGAGGGTGTTGGACATGATGCTAGTTATTGTTTCATCAAACTTACCTCTGATGATTATAACTAAATCACCTGCATATCCAATGGTGGTTATGTCTTTTTTTAACACCTCTAAAAGGGAATCTACAACACAGCAGCCTAAGAACCCTTTCCTGTGGACAACCAGCTTTGGCTTGGATCATCATGTTTTCACCTAAAAATGAGGCACTGACCATTCTATTATTGAACAGATTTTTTATCCAAGAACAGATTGTGTCATTAACTCCCTTTCTAGCAAGGGATTGTAAAATAGTTTCAATGGGTAGCTTATCAAAGGCATCTTCAATATCTAAGAAAACAGCTAAAGCAAGTTACTTAGCCTTAAAGTTCTTCTCCAAAATAAAGGATAGGTTGTAGATGGCACTTTCAGTGGATCTACCAGGTTGATATGCATATTGATAGTCAAAAAGTCGTTTTTCTTCTAAATGGACTTCTCCAATATATCTGTCTATCAGCTTTTCAATTGCCTATAGAAGAAAAGATATTAAACTGATAGGTCTAAAAGATTTAGCTTCTTAGTAATTATCTTTACCTATTTTAGGAATAAAAATTATTTTTGTAAGCCTCCAAGCAATAGGTATATTCCCAAAGGCTATACTTGCCCTAAAAATTCTATAGAGAATTGTAGCAATGCACTGGACTCCCTCAATAAGCAGAGCCCGTTCAATTCCATGTATTCCCGGTGATTTAAAAAGCTTAAAGGACATTATTGCCCATTTTGTTCGATCATAAGTTATGATTTTTTTTGGCAACATCCCATTTACTTCTACCACAATTTGATGTAGAGAGACTAAAGTTAGGAGTCTCATTTATTTCGTTGAAACCTGGAAAGTGAACTCTGAACATTTCAGCCAGTGTCTCTCCCAGATTCTGAATACTTACCATTTGGCAATTTAAGAGTGTTTAGACAGCAGTTCCTATCTTTAGAATTATGTTAACGAGTCTTGCAGCAGCAGACACAGTTTTAATATCAGTGCAGTAATTTTGCCCAGAATTCTTTTTTAGAATTTCTGATAGCTTTATTATATGTGGTAAGTGCCAGTTTATATTTTTGCCACTCACCATTCTTTTTGGCTCTATTAAAGAGCTTTCTACATTGTCTTCGCAGTTTACTTAACTCTTTAGATCACTAAGGAACTAACCTTGGAGAGCAAGCATTGCTGACATCACACTTTTGATAATATGCTTGGAGAATAAAATGTTGCGTGTGATCAACGGCCAACTCCAAATCTGCTACCGAAGATAACTTACCGAAGTCACCTTCCTTGAGGAGATCTTCTAGATCTTTTTGTATGAACCCCAGTTGGTATTTCTTGGGTTCCTACCTTCCACCAATAGTCTGTTTGCTCCTAAAACAGAAAAGCTAATGTATTGGTGGTCAGATAGGCTTATTTCGTCAGACACTTTCCAATCTTTAATAAGGTCAGCACACTTACTGTTAAATAAAGTGATATCAATGACTTCTCTTCTATTTATATTAATAAAGGTGTGTTCATTACCTCTATTAAGAATAGATAGATTATAATACAAAATGTGTTCTAAAAGATCCTCACCACGTCTGTTGCAATCATACTTCCCCACACAGTGTAGTGAGCATTTACATCACATCCTATGATGATTTTCTTACTCAAGTTCTTATAATCTAGAAGACGGACAATTTGCACTTTAATGTGTCTATCCTCGAAATGAAGATATGAAGACATAAAGATGATTTCATCTATGATTCCTTGCAATAAGCAGGATACTTTTACAGCAACATTATCCCCATTTAGGTAATTAACCAGAATGAGGGCATTTAATTTGTTGCTTATAGCAATACATGCTTTTGGTCTCAAACATTTATCATAAAATATGTTAAAACCCTGAACATGTAGGCCCAAAACAGAACCATTGCAAGTCCATAGCTCTTGAATTAAAACAATGTCAACCTCCCCTCTAGTCATCTTCTTGCTAAGAATAGCTGAAGCTGATCGACTATGATGAAGGTTGATCTGTGCTACTTTGATGATACTTACCACTGTGGCACCCAAAGAATCTAAGAAAAAGCAGTGCTTCCCAAGTCTCCGTAAGTAGGGGACTTACTTACTTGAGTTTCCTGCAGAATTTCTATCACACTCTCAGATAGAGGAGAGCTAGGTTGCAGGGTTATATCAGAACCAGAATCTAAATCCAGTTCTTCAATGTTAGGTAATTCACTTTCCTTTCTAGAAGTAGAATAGGATTTACTTGAGAGGAAGTTGCACCTTCTTGTACAACTTCCATCTCTTCAAAGTTTTGTACATCCTTCTGGTTTGTGTCCTGGAGAATTTTGAAGGTTCCCCAATCCAAATCAGTTGAGGCACTATTATTTGCCTTTTTAATGGCTTCCATATCAACCTCGAAGATCCATCTAATAGAAAGTGTCTCTACAGATTTCTGCAGAGTACGCCATTCTAAAGACTTCAACTCCGGGTTGAATCTATTTAGCCGTTTCAGAAAGACGTTAGTTTCCTTGGTATGGATGTCCCTTGTCTTAAAGGCCACCTTTACCGGTTTAGGTAGATCACTGTGATCCAGAATACTGAGCCCCTCACCATCAGAGTCTTGTTACCATGGAAGGATTTTTTAATCCATTCCACAGTTTCAAGTTCATCACAGAGGAGAATTAGTGCCCCAGACACTAAGCTGAAGCCTCGAAACCTAGGCAGATGATTTCCTATGGGGACCTCATCTGTCCTGGTCAGAGTCTCCAGCTGTATGGAGTTAACATCCTCCTTGTTGAGTTTGATGGTTTTGAAACCATCCTTCACAGTAGCTGCTTTATGGCTTTTAACAGCCTGAGCAAAAGCCTCAGGTTGATCATCCCTAGTCTTTTTGGAGCAGTGTTTCTGGGAGAAGGGGTTAACACCTCAAACCTAAGTCTTTTGGTGCCACTCCACCTTCTGAGCAGTCTCCACCTGCTTCCTTTCTTTCTTGCGACGCCTTAAATTGCGTCTTTGTGATTTTGTGATAACTCCTGGTTCTCAAACTATGGTGCCTGTATGCTGCCTTGTGGCAACTCCACTTCCTTCAGCAGCCAGATTGCCAGTGCTCTCCTTTTTGCCGGGATTCTGTTCCTTAGGAACCGTTTCGTCGGCTGATTGGCTAACACCAGGTGATTTATCCAATCCTTTTTATCATTTTTATTTTTTTTGTTTTTGTCATTCATAAGTGACCTAAAAACTGGGAGGAAATATAAAGTCACCACCTGCATAGCCTCCCTGTACAGGTGGAAGGCAAACATACAACGAGGTTTTGCCTGGTTCCTTGAGGGGCCGGTTAGCAACACCATAACCCTGGTGCCATTCATCCATCAGCACGGAGCATAACACCTTGGGTTGAGTTACCTTTCTGTATTAGCCAGGTGTATTAGCACAGCCTTCTCGCCATGGGTGACCAGGAACCTAAACCAAGTTTAGGTTCCAGATGTACATCACCTGTGCTACTTGTGTACACCCTCACACCACTTTGAGGTTACAGAATAGGATTTTGTGAGGGAACAATGGACTAACATTATCTCTGCAGAAGTAAAGGATTCGGGTTCTATCCATTGTTGTATAATGGGAAATGGATATTGCTTATTTATCTCCTTGCTCGCCTGTTGAAATAAATGCTTGTAAGTTTTACGGGTTTTCTCTCTTGTGACACTTGAATACGGCCTTCTATATTTGAAACAGCCTCACAAAAACAATTACATGGTAGATATTAAAATGCTTTCCAATAGCCTTAGACAATTAGACTGTCCTGTATGAGTTTTCAAAATTTAAACCAATAAAATAAAAATTTAAAAACGTCAATTGCTGTTTTCAATTATTAAAAATATGTGAAGGAAGTATCACAAGTTTCTCACAACCAATGAGAAAGTAACACAAATATATATAATTCGCATAAATTTAAAGATTAAAAACCAAAATTGAGAGTTATTTGCTGTAAAGGAATGGGGGGGGGGGTAATGAAATTTGATCTTTTGGGAGAAATCAAAAATGTTTCAACATCTCGGTTTTGACTAACGAATTTAGAAGCCAGTTTAATGATATTATATCTTGTATTTAAGAAGCAGGTTCAAAAGAAGGGAAAAAATTTTATCAGACGAACACTGCTCATTTAAGGCAAAAATCGCTTAAAAGTCATTTACCATATATATATATATATATATATATATATATATATATATATAATATATAACTTATAAGGAATTTATCCCTGTTAATTAACTGCATAGCATTTTCTTTCAATATATATGAGATACCATCTCTTTAGAATTCAGATATCATCGTCAGATTTTAAATCATTAGTTAAGATTGTTTTCCGCGTGGTAGTTATAGCTTTATTGAACTTGGGCAATGATAGCAGTGAGCATATTAAACTTTAATTAAAACCACAGCCAGCTACAATATAAGTTTTTAATAAGCTTCTATAAAGTATTACTATATAATAAGGTATGTAATAAAAACTTTTTTCTTACATGCTGCTGAGTGTTTCTTTTTAATAAAAGGGAATTTATTTATAAATCCTCGATGAAACCAAATTATCAAATTTTACAGCATTTTGTGTTCCACACTCATCTACTATATAGCATAAATAATATCAGACATTAAATGCGTTACTTCTGTCTATATAAAATCTACAACTTTAGATTTTTCTGAACTCATATATGCAACCTCTCTGGCAATAAAGTTATATTTCCATTATTGGTTAAATATTTCTGGAAGTAATATCTCTCTCTCTCTGTATATATATATATATATATATATATATATATATATATATATATTGAGATTATACTGTATTCGTAAGTGCAAACACTTCGATATATAGTGCCAGTCTATTCAATTGTGCCGCTTATACATGTAAGTATATATTTTAAAGGTTCTCCATTAACTATTTATGAACTCAAAAAAGTTAAATCTTCATACACGTACAACATTGTTTTTAATGCAGAACACATCGTGAATCCATTTTAGTTTTGCATATAATATGAGATATAACGAAGCCATTTCAGTGTGCACATATTGTAACATAATGTGTTTGGCATAAAATCGTCTTTTTGCCGCCGCGTTGTCGACAGTCTAATTGCCTGAGGCTGCTGTAAGATATTTAATAACCACTAGTTAATGTAAATCGCCTTCCGATAGAACTTCCTATTGATAGTGAGCTGTATTCGAGTCGTGAGTCAGGGAACCTTGAAACCTCCCAAGCATCCACCTCGAGAAATGTGCATCTAGAGAGCAGAAGCACTTTATCCGTCTTCAATTCATCAGCAGTTGCTTTGATCCACAACATTGACAGTATGCCTCTACAGAACATTGTCCTACTACTTAATTACTGTGTGTCAGCATTAAAAAATTAAATTACTCTGCTTATAGAACAAAAATTATATGTATAAGTATAGTTTTAAATAAAATTATCCTTCACCACTGCATATTTTATAAAATGTTATGCTTCTATATATGAATAGACGCAGTTATTTATTTGTGAGGTATGGAGCCATTAAAATTAACTCTATTTCGTTATTTTCACAACATTGTCATGAAGCTTACATTGAAATATGAAACTGAATTGATATAAAGTTGACTTAAAAGTAAACTTTTTATTCAAATTTATGTATTTTAAATATATCTTGACATTTAAATTAAATAAGAAAAAATAGTGATTCTTTATTATTAACACGAGATTTGATGACTCATACCCATTGAAAGGAATGAGCAACTTATTTGTTTATTTAGGAAAAGCACTGATTCATTTACTTTTCCTTACTTTTGCTACTTTTAAAATTCAAATGAATTTTAATATTTCATAATTATTATTGTTTTCGTACTAGATATGAGAACATCAATATTATTAAATAAAAGATAAAGAACATCAATATATTAAAATAAATTTATGGTTAAGGAAGGTTTTTTATTTTGTGCTAAGAAAAGATTAAAATAATTTTTTGCTTTGAAAAGAATGTTATTTTTTTAAGTGTCTCTCTTTTACGTTATTTAGAAAAAAAAATTAATAATTTACATATATTTACTTATGTTTAAAGTAAAAGGAATTTATTGTTTGATGATTTGTTTAATCTTGTTGCTTTTGGAATGATTTACGAAAATAAACATGTTTTATATTAATAATGAATAAATACCTGTTAGTGCTAAGAATTCAATTTAAGATAGATATATTTAATTATTAAAGAAATCAGAAAAGATTAATTTTTCTTTTCTATGTAATTAAGTTAAGTTATGACACTAAATTTATTTAAAAAACCAATAATATTTTGCAAATATTTATTTATTGATTATAAAGTGTAGAAAAATTATGAGACTGATCAAACATTCGAATTTATTCATTAAATATTCAAACTTCTACTATTATAGAATCAGGTTCAGATATCATACATCGCTTCATGTAAGAGTGTAAATATTTCATTGAACTATCTCAATGAAATACATATTTTCATCTTTAAATTCATGAAGTATTCAAAAAATAGTAATTTAAAAACACACAATATCTAAAAAATTAATAATTTTGACATAAAATTGGAATATTTTTTGTTTCTTTTAAATATTCAGGCAGTGCTATCTGTACTTCAAAACATTAAACTCTAAAAAAAAAGTTCACATTAAAATTCATGTAGTTTAGGGAAAACAGATTCACATAAAATGAATGCAATAAGTGTTAAAATCATTCACAAGCATTGTAGTAAATATGCATTGTGTGTGATTCATTAGAAAAAATATCCTTCGCCACAATTAACTTCCAACACATCCTAAATACGAGAAGAAAATAAAACTAATATTATTCATATTAATGCATATTCAAACGTTTTATATTGTATGTTTTACGTTCGGGTTCGGAAATAATACATTGCTTCATAAAACGCAACCAAATATAAATCGGTTCACTCACATACGGGCGGGTTTCTGACATTATATTCATAGAATATCCATCATGTAAAAGCAACACCTTAGAAGAAGAAAATCATCCAATACTCACAAAAAATCCTTTCATTTTAGTTTCCTAATCGCGGCATCTGTTCGTGAAAATATAAACCAATCAGGATTCATATTCAAGGCAGTGCGTTTTTAAAAGAAAACTGACATAAAATAACAAAGTTTCATTGATAACTAGCGAAGAAATATTACTGTTTAAAACATTCATTGATTAGTAAATAAAAATTTATCTTCATTTCTTAAAAATCCCATTTTATCATTATTAAAATGCAAATAAGATTAATAATTGTCTTATGTACACATTATCCAAAATATCTTGATAATCGAAAAACAAAACAGCAAGAAAAAAATTCATTTTATTTCTTAAATTCCAGTATATTAATAATGATTCACCAAATCAATATAGTTGGTATATTTTACATAGTTTCATAAATTAAATTTAACAAATTCTTAGCGTCAGTTTTCTAATTTTATATTTATTTTCCTAACTTTTATTTTGTTCATCTTTTGAAGTCATAGTTCATAAGAAACTGCTCATGTTGCTCATTTTTAACCTGTATGTAATACAGGTTAGAAATGCTCAACATCAACTGCTTAAAATTTCATAAAAGTATCTATTATCACAAAAATAGCCATTTGAATTTGACTACTATACAGAAAGAGAAATTTATGTTAAAATAATAAACTCTAGTTTGAAATCATCAACATAAACGAATATATTCGTAAAATTAACATTTTAAAACCATATTTTTACAGCTTGCTGTTATTTACTTATTTTAAAAAATAATCATGTGAAAAGATTTATCTCAATAACATATTTTATAAATTAAATAAATAATTATTCAAGCAGATATTAATATATGATTCACTTACACGTATATCGAACGACGAAGTCTTTATTTCTGCGCACTTGTAAAATTTAGTTTACATTATTTATAGTGAACAGCATTCAAGTATCTTCATAAAATTGCTTCTTACATAGAAACATTAGATGTTAAGAGTTGCTTTTATACTTCCAGAGATTCATATGGGGGGTTAACGTTTACCATTGCCAATCTAAATCTAAGGAATCAATCGAATTTAATTATCTTCGAAGTGTCTCGATTTATCTATCAATGGTCTTGTTAAAATTATTAGGAATTCACTCATATAAATTACATGAGGGAGCAACTTATAAGCTAAAAGCTCTCAAACTGCGTGCATGCAGTAATCGCAAACCTAGCGACAAGAAAGTCTCATAAAAAGCAATATCAGTTTATTTGAGAGATGTTGAACGGCAAAATATTGATTTGTGTGTGTGACAGTGTGTTGCAATTTACTGTTTACATTAAGGAAGAAACATCTTTTAAGAATGAAATTAATTCAAAACACAATACTTCGATATATTTACTATTTTATAGTAATTAATAAATTAAAACTTATTAATGAAATAATTGCTCTGTGTTCTTATAAATCATTTGATACTTTATTTTAATAAATAATGTTAGGTTATGTAAATGCAATTTAATGGTTGATAAGTTTCTTAGAACAATTTCACGAAAAATGCTATCGTATTTTTATTTTTCATTTCTTAAAAATTTTTATTTGATGAGCAATATGAAAGTCACGATATACTTTTTATCTAAAATTACCAATCAAAATAACAAATAAATTGTTCTTATATACTACTATCCTTTAAGCATTAAAGAACGGGTAAACTTCAATTAAACTTAATATAAAAGCCTACTGATTTAGATTTAATAATTATTTTTAATAAAATCAAAAGATAAATAAATCTGTATGAAAATAAATAAATGTAATAATAAAAATAAAAGAAGTTAATCTCTATATTCTTGATTTGATTAAAAATATGATCAAAAAGTGTAAAAAAATTGCTAATAAGCTTACAATTTTCGTTTGACTGTGTGTTTCAGATTTAATTTTTTCCAATTAACTAAAGCTAGAGGACTTAAATAAACTTCAATTAATTTATAAAACTGTATCACTTTGTAATTAACTGTTTGAAGTTTTCTTAGTACCTTTAACTTTTGCTAATTTCAAGAATTAAATACACAACCGAACAAAAAAATGCACTTTCAGTGGTGTTCAAATTTTTATTTTAATTAAATTACATAAGAATACAATATTGAGAATATATATGATTCAAATATTTTTTTCTATATAAATCGGTAGACAGAACTAGAAAGAAACCTGATCAAATTTTTCAATAATTTTTTTTTTTTTTTAAACGTACTGAGAGCAAAAACTTTCCATTTATAAAAGTAGAAACTGTTATCATGGTTTGAATGTCAGGAGAAAAATTCCTCCCACAAAATTGAGAGTATGTTTCCTTTTGTTGTGCCATCTATCGGAGGAATTTAGAGAAAAATCGTATTTTCGCATTCTTGATGCTCTGGTTAAACGAAAGACGCACTTACTGACTTAAATTCGCATAGCCAACGGCATAGTGAGCTTGGCTTGTCAAAGCGTCGTGAGTAACAAAAACAACAAAGTAGAAATCCTAAGAATGTATAAACAACCTGCTTGGAAGAAGAGAAGATAACGAAAAAGGACTATTAAAGAGTATATTAAATAGTGTTAAAGAATACATTTTAAAGTAATAAGAATATGTTACAAATAAAAACACTAAGACATTTAAAAATAAACTAAATCTAAATAGACAAGGTCAAAAAATATTTAATTAAACTAATTTAAATTGTTATAAATAAATACATATATATGAATTAAAAAATTTAATCAATAGAAATATGGAAAATTTTTATGCACGTTTAATAAACATAATTAAAATATATTGATTAGCGATTTTGATTTTAGTAATGGATAATATGAATATAAACTCTTGAAAGGAAACTATAATTACGATGAAAATTTTACTTGTGAAAATTAGCTTACAATTATTTCGCTAATGTCTACATTACATTAGCTTCTAGTAGACATTAGAAAAATTTTAAAGAGCATAATATTAATATTATGCAGAAATATATTGCATTCTTCTGAAATAAAATGGAGGGCTTTTCTTACAAACGAATTAGTGTAAAAGAAGAACTTCGTTTTGTAGCTTTAATATAATAAAAATATATAAATCGAAAATGAAATATATAACCTAACAAACAAATACATATACAAACAATAAATATCTTACTCATTTTATAATGCAAGAGTAAATTAAATTATACTAAACACATATACATCATACATTTTAAGTATTCATTATTTTATGTTTCTTCATCTATGTGAAAAATAATTAATTGATGACATTATTTTACGAGTTCTTATTAATAAAACTTCTACATTAATGAAATTAACATTAGCTTAACTAACTGAATTCACTTATAAATTCTCAAATTAATTATTGAAATATTTCTTGTACTTTGAAGCACAAGATAAAAAAATTGATGTATACATTTTATAGACAGAAAAAGTTTCAAATCAAATGAACAAAGTAAGAAATTATTTGAATTTGAAACTTCTATGTTGTTGTTGTTACTTGTTACACTTGGGCAAGTCAAGCTGGCTATGCCGTCGTCTATACGAATTCAATTTAGTAGAGTGTGTCTTTAATTTAAACAGAGCACCACAAAGGAGAAAGTTTGACTTTGCTTTTAACTCCTCTGGTAGATGGCACCACAAAAGGCTCCACTCTCTTAATTTTAAAATTGATCTGAAGGGGCAGGAAGTTTCCTCCAGATCATTACACCCATGGTAACTGCTCAACGACCGAACACAGTACTTTCGATTCCACAGATTTAACGAACACGTATATCGCATATACTAGTTGGGTCTTTGGCCGCATTGGGAATCAAACTGCACCCTTCCAGACGGAAGGCCGATGCCATAGCCACTAGTTGCACATGCCATGGCACTGAAACAGATATTTTTCAGTATACACTTATACATAAAAGTTTCGTTAATCGAGACAAATATTTTGATGCAAACAAAGTCAGTGTCCAAGATGCTTTGACTCCTCGTATTGAACAACATGTTTGTTGTAAAATCTTTTAATATCCACTGCATAATTTGCTTATCAGGATTGTTATTTACAAACAGTGAGTTGTATTCGCATTCCACATGAAAGAAAATTTGTAAAGCAACTCAGCTCAAAAGACATGACTACGGAGGATAACATCCGACTTCTATTTTTAGCTGCGACTGGGATAGAAGGTGGGAAGTTTCGTTTTGAAGAGCGTAGGGCCACATGGAACCAAGAAGTTTAAAATACTTAACGAAGGTGCTATCATTTGGGTCAAAAATTTTGTAAATACATAATTATAAATAGCAATTTGATTTGATTAAGAAATAGAGATGTGCTCTTATATTTGTGCAGCAACGAAATTTGAAAAAATTATATATTAGGTTAAACTAGCTAATTTTTTTCATTTAATAATGAGGATGAGAAATTGTGATTTATTTCAATTGCTACAATCATCATTCCAAAAGTACACTGAATACAATCCTGATCTATACAGTTTGCTGTTAACAGGAATGATATTTTTAAAAGTTTATACTTTTCAACACATTGTGTAAGTATAGACATACACATATAATATCAGAAAATAAAAAAATATTAAACAGAAAATCTAATCTTTTATTATATTTCGTAATTATTAAAATGAGTGCACGCACAACTTTATAGGTCAGGAAAGAATTTTTGTTATGCAAGATAAAAAATTTCAAAATGAATGATTTAAGTTCAATCTAATTAAGACATGCTCTTCAGAAATATGTTATTTCATCGAAAATTTAAAGTACCTGGACGAGTTGCAGTGGCTTAGTGAAGAGGGGGCAAGAGGTCTATCGTGCCCCGGGCGCCGCTTCGAGAGGGGTGCCAAATAGTAGTTACGAAAATATTTTCCAGAAAATTGTGATTTGTGTTTTTAATTGAAATATCAATTTTATTCGGAGAAATATATTTTAAATTTAATAATTATTTTCTCCTGTTGAAGAACTTGCCCTAAATAAAAATATTCCTATTTTTATATTTCCATATTAATAAGTTAGTATAGTTTAGTTCGTTTTAAAAAGTATGTTTATGCATTTGAGATGTTTTTAGTTTCAACTTATTTACCAAATAATATGTGTTGATGTTATATCTCTTGATTTACAAAGCAATAATATAGGAAATTCCAAAAAGGTGAGCTCATGATCTAATTTGTAACTGATTTGACTTAGTGAATGCAGCAAGATTCACCATGTTCTTTATAATTCTAATTTCTTACAAGATATTTAAATCAAGTTGCATACCTATAAAAATTGCAACACTGATTAAGCAATTAAATCTTTTCTACTCAAAATAAAAAAACAAGATATCTAATGAACATTGCATTGACTGACAAATACATCCTTAAGAACTCGCAAGATGTTATTTATCATTTAGGAATTCAAAAAAAATTTTGTAGAAATTTTGATGTTCTAAAATATTATTTGACTGGATATTCATTTTTATAATTATTATAAAACATTTTATTTAATAAACAATTTTTTTCTCTAATAAATAAAAAATGTAAAGTTTTAATCTTGTTTTGACTAAAATAAAATTTAAAAAAATCACTCTCTAAAAAGGAAATTCTATAAAACTAAAATATATTATTAATAAAAACTTCTCAAATTATAATGAAAACACAAGTGAAAATTTTTCTTTAAAGGTTCTTAAAATTTGCATTTTTTAACAATCAATGAAAAAGGTATAAAACCTACAAAAAATTTCATTTCAAACAAGATGAATGGATGGATGTAAAGTATTTCATTTCTCAATTTTTAATAATTTACTTATATATAGTTACATTTATTATTATAAATATATAAGTTACGCAATATTCTAATCACAGAAACTTCGAATAGATAACAAGTATATGATAATGGAATTATAGTTCTAAGAATTTTTTGTCAGGTAAATAAACTATATCTCAGAGATTATTCTTTTGCGGCGATCCTAAATTAAGTTCCTTAAACTAGCATGACTGTGTTTAATAAAATACCAGAAAAATATAATAGGTATTTAAATATATTATTATATATACATTTTGATATCGCTTAGGGCTTCAGTAAAGCTAAATCTGGGTGATGTAGTGAATCTATAGAAAACTTCATTTTAAAGAATAATACTCATTATAAATAATTTTTGTTGCATAAATATTCTTATGATTTTGATTTTAAATTTTTTTACTTGCTGATTAAATTAACTTCACTTGAGCCCAGTCCTTATCAAACAAAGAAGTGACCCGACAAGGAGGAAAAATCTATAAATGTTAAAAGAATAAAATTACTTATAAAGATATTGATTTTTATATCCATTTCATTCACTAAAAATCATTAAATGTTTCAGAAAAAGAAGGAATATAAATCATAACTTGAAAGATGTTATTGAGACTTAAAACTTCTGGGACAAAATCTTGTACACCTCAGAGAAAAGAAAAGAAAAGAAAAAAAAAAAAAAAAAAGATGTGTATTTACCTCAAGCTTTGTTGTAACCTCTTAGTCTAGTGCCGCATTACACTTCTGAAAAAATTCGCGTTGAAATGTATTTCTCATTAGCGGTCCCAATTGTCCGAAAATGTTTGTGTTCAGCAACAGACTGACCCCCAACAGAAGAGAATTCTCATTTTCAAAATAACACTGCAATATTTAATAAAGAATACGATATAACGCTGGAAATAGAAAAGTAATTACCTCCAAATTGTAGGTAATTCATAATTTTCTTTTATTTTAACTATTTACTGGTTTAGAATATTATCATTTCTTACTCACAAATTTTCGTCTTTTGTGTTATTTCGTTAAAAACTTCGTTAGAATTGTTGACTTTTGAGTAAATTTTATTTTCTGTCTACAACTTATTACTTTTATTTTGCTTATTTAGCAGATGTTTTAGCTATTAAGAATATTTATTAACAAACATGCATAGTTTTGAAATTTTAAATCAAATTGCTTATTTAAAATCGAAATATTTAAAATTTAAAGACTTTGGAAAACTTTTCACTGACTTTTAATTTTGTCGCCTTTATATTAATACATTATGTTGAAAAATTAATTTTTGCAAGGCTAAAAGACCATAAGTATTAAATATATGTACATATAAAATGTTTCTTGATAATTAATCTTTCACTAACTTTATATTTCAGCTTAAATAATGAAAGTATGTTTAGCTTAGAAATCATTTTAAAGGAATATGATGAAATAAGGCAAATTTATTATGTTTTGTAAAAAGTTACAGATTAGTAATATTTTTGAATGTTATAAAATGATTCATGATAAAAATTAATTAAAATTTGAAACTGTTATAATTTAATTAATTAAAATTATAACAGTCTTATTAAACATATTAAAAACAAGTTGAACATTTTCAGGGAGAAATGTTCTTTGAGTAAAATTATAAGATAGTGTATTGGTAAAAGTCACTAATCCGGCAATTATGTATTATAATCAATGATTATTCATAATCCCTACTAAACTCGGTATATAAGATAAATTAGTTAAATATACCGATAATCCTGTAAATATATGTATAATCCCCAATTCGTGATGGGAAATGTTCCAAATTCCTATTATTTTGTAGAAAAATGATATTTTAATTTCAAAGAATAAGTATTTTTAAGTTATATTAAACAATTCGTTCAAAAGTTTCAGAAACATCATGATGATTTAGAATAAAACATGCATTAATCTCTGAGTTTAAAAATTTAAATAATTGTGATTTTTTTTTACGTTCATTTCAGTTGATATTATAAGACCGATATATTAGATAATAATATCAGTTATACATATCTGACGCAAAAGGTATTCAAAAATACAAATGTGTGTGATCAAAATACTCAAAGTAAATTAAAGTCTAGATTGTTATTTCAGTAAATAAGTAATTTCATTTAAACAATACAGAACTTTAAATTGAATATTATCTACTTTTTATAGATACCTTTTATATTTTGTTAATTAAAAGATCTGGAAAAAGAGAGCAATTTAGATTATAAGAATTTATAAAAACACTTCCATGTCAAAACAAATTAAATCTATATTCTAAAAAAGAATTTATTTATATTTGTGCGCTTTAAATTTACTTACTTACATTAGACTACTATAACACTGAAAATTACAGTTTGCCAGATTTTTTACATTTGGACTCATCAAATTTGCACTCTATCAAGAAACACATGGTTAATATCATTCAATCTCAGAAATATGATTTCCTAACACAATTTTGGACTAAACCTAAATTCCCGTAAGTTTGATTTCTACTGATGCATTTTCGAATCATATTCTAGTTTAGATTTTTTTTACTAGATTTTTAATCTCAAATTTATAAAAGTAAAACCTGAGCCCTTAAAATTATCTATATTTAAAATTATTTTAAAGTTAATATTCTGCTGTTGTTATTTGCATTATACTCTTATTACATGTTTATTCTATATATTGTATTATAATTTTTTGAAATGGGGCGTCAAAATTGGTATCATACCCGGGCGCAAATTGTGCTCGCTACGCCACTGACGCGTTGAGAAAAAAGATATGTTTAATTGAATCATCTTGGGATCATGAGAAGAAGTAAAAACTTTCTATTATATTTGTTGAATTTCTTTTATTCCTTACTATTATTATTTCCCTATTTAAAACCAAGTGAATTGTATCGAATATTGCTTTATCAATCATCGTACAAAAAGAAGAATCTCTATTCCTCTTTCAGTGCTTAGAAATGTATTTGCAATGATTAGAAAATTAGTGTATAATATCATTTAAGGAGTTAAAATAAAAATGAAAAAGTAATTTTAATACGGATCAAATAGTTACGGATTATAAAAGTTCTATAATAAAAGCAAATTTAGTTAGAATAATTAAAAAAACACCTTTTAAATTATTTTAGTAGAACTTTATATATATATATATATATATATATATATATATATATGTATATATATATATGAGCTTTTACACACACACGCACATGTATATATACAGTATGTACAATTATAGAAATTTAGTGTAAATGATTAATTCGTTTCGAAAGACGTATGTTTTCAAATGTTCACATAATTTCATTAACATATGAAAGAAAAAATTACATTCTCGCCATATTTCCTTGTTTAATTTTGGTAGATGAACGAATCCATAATATTTTCAGATATGGGAAGTTAGAACATTGTTCTTGCGCCAGCATACTTCCTACATACTACATAAAAAAATTTAAAAGACAATTAACTAATTTGAAATCTCTTTAAGTTTACTTATACAAGGATGTACTTTAATTAAGTGATTTAATATTCTACTCCGGAACTTTTTCGCTTCAAGAAAGAAACATGCGGTTCATTCTCTACTTTAAAATTTACATTAACCTGTAATCTCTGAAGGTAAAGAAAAAATACGTATTCTCCACATGACTCCCTGTTCTTTCAATATTCTCCAAGTATAAGTCTAAAAAAATAAACACATTTATTATTTTCATTTTTTATAAGCATTTTTTACCTCGAACGCGATTTCGCCTCTCGTAATACATCACTAGACAGATATTCATTGAGATGAGAATGCAAGAGTCCCAATATCAGTGTTTAATAAGTTTTGAATTAACGATTGTTTTCAAGCATTATACATCTCATTCTATTTTCTTTTAGTTAATTTACATATGATACTTCATATCCTGATGTAAAACATCATTTTGAGAGTCTTAATTATTTTTCTATGTGTATAATTTATGTGATAAACTGAAGCATTTCATGTTTTTATATTAAACCAAGAATTTAATCAGATGGGATTTTTTCTTTATATCTTTACCTGTTTCTGTGTGCCGTCTAGAAAATGTCTAATACTTTTTTTCTAAATAAAAACCCTTCTCAGAGGATTGGAATCCTTGAAATTTAGGTATATGTATTCCCCTGATAACATCTAAGCTAAGTATACATGCGTAAGTCAATAACCCAACATATCAAATAGGAATTCATTGATTCAAATGTAAAATGATTTAAGCAGAAAGCATCGAAGCGGGTACATTCATCTAGTAATATATATGAATGATCCATTAGTTTCAATATTGAATGGCGACATATGCTTTAATAATTTTTTCCAGTTCAGAGAAGATTTTTTTGTTAAACATTATTTTCTCTTTAATATTATTTTTTGTCGGTAGAACTGTGATTAGTTTAACTTTTTGTCTCTTAAACAAGGCTTATACAAATAATAAGACACAGCCACAGAAAGAAAATAATTAAACACAATAATTTTGAAATGTATTTCAATAACAGATCGTAAATTCATTAACTTTAAATTACTATAAGCTATAAGAAAATGATACATAAATTAAAAATAATTATTTAAATGCAAAGATGTACAAAAAGAAATTAACTCTTTTGTGTGTAAATATCTTTTTGTTTTCTCCCAAATTAACTTTAATGTTTTGCTACGCCTATGAAGACTACAAAGAATTAGTATTTAATGACAACCATAAATATTAAAAGAAAATATTGATTTAATGTTTCATTTATTGCAAGCTATGTTGATTATAAATAATGAAATAATAATATACAAGGAAAATTTTATTGAATTTCTGTAAAATTGCTTTAAGAAAATTTTAAATTAAAATATATGTTATAATAAAAAATGTTATTTTTTATAGAATAGGAATATACGTTTAAAAAGATTTCAGTTGTTTCTGTCTTTCATCAGAATTCCAAATTTCTTGTAATCAAACAGCATCCCATGTGAAGAGCAAACTTTCACCCAGCAGTGAAAGAATTAATAGCGCCATCTCGTGTCAAGAGATTGTACTTTCGAAAAATTTTATTTCGTCGTTTTTACTGAGGCTGTATTCGTTCTCGTGACAAAAAAGAATCTACGCGCAAACATCACCTGCTTGCCTGTAGACTTCTCCATGGAGATACTGAGGCTTCAAGACATTGAAAGGCGAGATGACTTTATGTGTTGTTAACTTCGGCGCTCTCTTGAATATTTTGATGACATTACTGCAGTTGTTTTTTCATTGCTTTCACACTTACTCTTATTCTTTCCCTTAGCCATCTAATACATATAAGCATGCGCGAACCATTACAAACCCATGTATGTACAAGTTGTAAAAATATACAGCAAAAAAAAAAAAAAAAAAATAAAATCTCGTGTTGCAAAGATTACTTATTCCGTTGTAAGATATATAAGAATCGAAACAAGTAATTTCAAATTAAATTTCTTTTAAAAAAGATCTTGATATATGTTTTTAATTATTATGTAAGAAAGAATATATTTTAATTTATGCAAATTTATTTTCTGACCGTTACATTTTGAAGTGTCAATGTGGATTACAAAGGAATGAACCTCCAATCACACTTTGGATTAAAAAAGATCCGTGTATGATGCTTGAAATTTAAAACAATGTTAAAATCAATTTAATTAAAAACTCTTATAATCAAATGTTTTTTTTTCATCTAATTTTATCATTTAATAAAAAAATTTAGAAAATTTAAATTCTTGCAAAACTATTTTTCACGTATTGTTTTTTTTATATAATAAAGCAGTTAGCTAGGTACTAAATATATGCCTAGAAATTTAAAATTAGTACTTATTAAAATTTGGAGAAAAACAATTTATTTATAAAAAGCTTTGTGTAAATATTCGTATAAAACCTCAGAAACTTTGATTCAGTACACTTTTGTTTCGTATAATATTTTCAAGAAAATAAAAACCACAAAAGATTGTGTAAAAATTATTTTTACAGTTATACATTTCCAATAGTACAGATCATAACTAAAAAACGAATCCTGTCTTCAGGCATAATCAAGTCGAAATTTCTTAAATTTTAAAAGCTTTTAAGCACTTATTTGTAGTTTTAAAATAACAAAAATTATTAAAGAATAAAAGAAGTAATCATTCCTCATCACATTTTTACAGCCTAAAATGAAAGGCAAATAGCAAAATTTATTTTCTGTTTTAAGATATACAATCATAATTTTGATCGTATTGTGAAATAAGTAATATAAACTCAGGTATCCCCCGACCCCATTTTAGTTTCCTGAAGTCCACATTCATAAAAATAGTTTTGAGCAAAAATTATTTTTAAATCATGGAATTAATTGATGCCTTCTTGAATACATGTCCTACAGTCGTCATATATCAAATTTAAATGACATGTAAATATTGTGATAAACTTTCAATGTTTCCATAAAAACCTACAAGTACATGAACAAAATAACCGCTCTCTCATTTGAAAAGTTAAATCTTGGAAATTATCTTGAATTCAGCATCATCTTAATGATTCCGTATCAGAATATTCATCGCGTATGCTTGATAGTTAAAAGTTATTTTTGGCTAGATTGTTGTTTGTTAATTAAGAATGTGTAGTTGAACGCTCTTATGAAGTCGCCTGTCCCGATGGATTTGCCTCGTGCAGTTTTTACTGCAAAATTTCGACTTTTTACTGGACATGACTTTTTGTGTAAACATCTACACCGTATCAGTGTAGTTGCTGATGATATCTGCCCCCTTTGTTTGTAGGGTGAAACTATGGACTTTGTTCATTTGACAACTTGCACTGCACTTGGTTTTATTACTTTTGACTCTGACAACTTTACTAAGGCTGAATTTCATCAGGCTGCCAGAAGTCTTATGGCAGATAAATGCCACTGACTGGCGTAGGAAAAAAAAAAGTTTGACAAGGCTTATTGTGGTAGATACGTTTTCTTCAGACCGGGAAGGCACAGCTAGTCTGATTTTGGACTTTGCGCCATAAAATCCAACTTATCCATCGGAATGAGAATGTCTTTAATTTGATACCAGCCCCTGTTAAGCTTTGAGAGACTGTTGGGCTTTTACAGTCTACAAGAATATCAAGAATGGAACTTGAAATTTTTGAAAGTTTTTTCCCTTTTGTGACTCAATGAAAAAATCTGCTCCCAGTCTGAATGAAAAATACTTCTGGGAATCATTGAGGTTTACATATTAATGGAAACAACCTTGCAACAACTTCAAAGATATCTTCTCTATCTGCCACTGCAATTATTTAGATTTATTATTTTTTGCGTGTCTTTTCTCTGTATATATTCAACGTATACTCAATAGTATACGATGATGGAGAAATTGTTTGGAAAAATGTTAGAGTCCATTCTCTTGAATCTTTAAATATTTCTTATTTCTATTTATATAGCTTAATAAGGCTGCATGTACGTCTTAATGGTGAATAAATTTCCCAGCGGCTTACTAAACTAGTATATCATATCTTAAATAAGGTACCGGGAAATCTGCTACGTTAAACATAAAACAGATTCCCTTGCTAAGAATAAAAGTAACATTCCATTGTAAAAAGTGTTTATTTTAAAAGTAAATTTTATCCTATGCCTGACTTCAACATCTTTGCCATTAGTTGACGAGCAGCATAAATGATGATGAAGCATGAAAAAGAGTAAAGTTAGCTTCCATATACTTGTCTTAAAGAAACTTTAAAAAAATTGGCCAATGCCTGAAGTGGTCATATCCCCCAGTTGCACAGAGGGGATATGACCACTTCAGCCGCATCCTTGTCTCCAATAAGATGTAAATGCTTCTGCTAAAATTGAATTGAAAAAGCTTATGAAAATTCCTCCCAACCATCCATGGTACTTCGCCAAAAGACCGGGTGAGACCTTCAAATTTAGACCAAGATCTTATCAAACTGCCTTTTCCCACCATGTGAGTGGACACACTCACATGTCAGAGGTTCATCTTTCTGCAGCGGCAAAGGACATTTCCAGGCTGTCCTTGGTGCTCCATCAATATGGCCTCCCCTAGACACATCTTAGCCTGCTTAAATTTGAAAAAATACTATGTCCTTCGGAACCCATCTTATTTTTTAGACATTTTAGATATTTTTGGTTTTATGGGGGTTGTCTAGCTTAGCCAGACAACCTGAGATAAGTAACAACAACAACAATCTTCAGCTAATGGTCCTGTCCAGTAACCAAACGAAATCAAGCAACTCCAATAGATCAAGGCAGGGAAAAGCAACAAATAAAGTATTAGAATGTGAAAGTTAAAAGAAAACGTTTTAATTTCAAATAAAGAGTAATTTGATTTTAAGCAAGAAGATATGGGAATATACACCCTGAAAGAAAGCACTTTTATATTCAACTAATTCTAAGTGTACTTTTATTCTGATTTAAAATTTTTACATGATTTTAGAGAGTGAAAGTATTCTTCACTATTAGTATTTGAAAAAGAATTTTTGCTGATACAATAATATTTTTTAATTATATCACATTTTAAGAGAGATTCTTAATTTTTTAGCTTATTTTTAGATTAAGAAGTACTTTTAAAATTGGAAGTAATATAAAAAGAAAAATATCCTTGGAAAAAAATTAATATTGGAAAGTAAATTTTTCCTTAAGAATCAAACTTATGTGTTCTATTAGTCAAAATATTTTTCTGTTAAAACTAGAGTCGCTTTTCATAAACCGTAATAATTCATTCATCTAAAATTACTCTTAAAGTTCTCATTAATATAAAATTATTGATATTAGTTTGAAATATGTGGAGTTTATCAAATCTGATAAAATCAATTTTCTCTGCATTCTTAATAGTTTACTTATATTTGATTCAAATATTTTCTGATATTGATTACACATAAATATATTCATTTACTCTGTATAACATTTTAAATTACATTTTTTATAATCCACGATTTTGCTTCAGTAAGCATGTGATAAAATGTATTTCTTATTAATTTCTGTTGACGATACATCAGTATTTTAGCTCTCAACTTATAAAAGTGTTTGAAAATCCAATAAAACATTTTTAAATTGTTTTATGGCAATACAAGTTTATAATATTGAATTTATATAAAATTTCGTTCGAATACTATATAAAATTTCGTTCGAATACTATATAAAATTTCGTTGCCATGGGAAAGCTAATGTATGTAACAATTTTTCAGAATATTAGGATGGTTAAAGAAATGGAAAATTCAACAGTGCTTCCCGATTAAAACACAGTAAAAAAATAATAAATAAACAACTCCTCGTTGTACTTTTTTGAAGAAAAATTTATCTTTAGAGAGAAGCTATATATACTGAAATCTCAGTGAATCCTTTTTTTAACTGTCATAAAATTTATATAGCGTTACATAGAACGTATTTCTTCATGATAATGGTAATTTTGGGAAAGAGGTGCAAGATATCCTTAGTTTCTATATTCACTTGGAACAATATTTCATTTAAACTAAAATTTTAGAGATGTTTACAGCAATTCAAATACTCATTTGAATAAAATAAAGCTAATAAAAATATTTTAGGATAGTGGTAGTATTAAAAATATTACTTTTTAAAAACAATTAAAAATATTTCAGATTTCATATTCAAATAAACGGTATAGTTCACTTCAGAAACTCTTTCCTTTTTATTTTTATTGAATAGTCAATTCAGTACTTTCCTAATTAATAAAGAATAAATGACATTCAGTTATACTTCATTTCTCTCCTAAATGGTTCTATAGATGCTCACATTTTTCGGTTTTGAACAATTATTTTAATATTCTATGTACAAACTTTAGTTGTGTGGTGAAAAACACAGTATATTATATACACCTCTTTAAAGAATTTCTCCCGTTTCAAAATTAATGATTTTTAGATGATGAAAATACAATTTTTATTTTTTATTTTGCCATTTTTTTTCTTTTATATTTGAAAACATAAATATTTTGAATTAATTCTTAGGATGGTTCCTTCAGAATAAAAATTGAATCATTTTTTCATTATAGCCAAATATTTATATCAACATATATTAAAAAAGAAATGTACAATGGGTGTGACTCTGAAACTTAAAAATGAGTTCTGGTACTAATAAGGAAGATACATGGTGTGGTAACTCTCATTCTCCCGTACATGATGAAGGTTCCCGTTTTTTACCTGAAGGGAGTTACTTTTTGAAATAGGGGTTTAAAATTTTGCCCTCTAGAAATTTCTAAATCAGTCCAGAACATGTAAGAGCATTCGAGAGTATTCCAGAACATTTTGGAATGTTCGAGAATAGTCTGGAAAATCCCAGATCGTTGTAGAACGTTCTAGAACAGACTCGAATGTTATTGAATGATACAGAACATTGTGGAACGTTCCAGGACACACTAGTATGTTATGGAATATTCTGTAACATTGTGAAATATTCGATTCATTTTTGTATGGGTGGGGCTATCTATTGGTTAGAAAGAATATATAAAGAGTAATCCGTCTTTGGTTTTAGCGCCAGTTTCTTACTAGTTAAGTGCAGCGACTGAATAAAAACAAACAGTGAAGTGCTAGCAATCAAAGTGGTGCAATGATTCAGTATAAATCGAAAATAAAATATGAAAGGTACTTGAAATGTATTTCCTAATAAAAAGATTTGATTTATATTTTATAGAATGCCAAAACGTTAAAGAGAAGATCTTACCAGTTCTGAAGCAAAACTGTGAAAACAAAAAGAACCGCTCAAAAACAAAACAATCGAAGAGCGCGAAAGACGTTTACTTTCCCTACAAACGACAATGAGTCCCATAAATAACAGAAAAATAACAAAATGAACAAATTGAAAAATTATGAATTGCGGCACAATCTTGTAATAAAATATTGCAAATGCAAACCGCCCATTAGAATATCACTCTACGAACAGCACGCGCGATTAAAAGGAAACAGTACAACCTAACAAGTGAACATTCCACTATAACCCACTGAAAGAATATAATGCAAACATGTTGTAATCGGAGAAATGGACTGCATCTCCCAATTTTTCAACTGGAAAAAAATTCATTAAGGAAGCACCAGGTATCTGTTGCAAAAAGAGAAAAGTTCAATTACCACCAGTGAAAACATCTTCTTAGGAATTTCTACATTACATGACCCCAGAAATTCCAGAAATAAAACTTTTTTCAAAATGTAAAAGCATACTATACTTACTCCCAAATGTCAGCTTTCGGTGTCACTTGGATACCCATTAACAGAGATGAAGTCAATTATGTTTGTTCCATCCGAGGACAAATCTATCACAAAAGAATATTGTTGTTGCCACTACCCAATGAATGCTACAAACTTCTTCAAAATGCGAAAAAAAACGATGCACAAACATCAGTGAGTTGACACAAGAAATAATCCAAAATATGCAGAGCACTTTACACAAATGCAATCAACTTATTAAAATTAATAATTCGAAATGACCAAACAGTATCTAGATAGATGAACGAACAACAAACCAGATTCACAAACAACAAAAATCTTTCTACTAAGAAAACAAGGAATTCTAGTTGAGGATCCTACAAGAATCACAACTAACACACAGTTAAACGAATATACCTTCGGTTGTTGCTACACGAAATATTGGGACCAAAACATTTCAGATCTCAAGACTGTTGATGTTTACCAATACTAGAAGTACAGAGTAGCATGCTTACACTTATGACTACAGGAAAAACGACAATCACTGGGTATTAACACTACAAGAAGACTTACTCTCCCTAATTCCAACAACATGTAACCCATCGAATCCAAAACATCTATGTAATTCCTTCAAAGAGAGTATGAAAGATGAATTACTGTATCAAATCCGACAAGCTAATCTAGAACTGGCCATCGAATTCATCTATGACGTATTCAATAAAATACTTTTTCTTCCAGAAGATAAAATTTTATTGATAAAAAAACAGATCTTATTACAACTTGGGATTCCAGCATCACGACAAAATGCTTTCAGTATAATAAACTACAAAATTACAAAGGGAAAAAGTTACATCAACGAACGACTTCAATCCATTGTTAAAAACAAACCACTTCTCCATGACAATCAAAAAAGATTTACAGCTTAATCATGGACCGAATTAATATGAGCACTAACAGAATTATTTACTTGGACGAACCAGGCGGCACTGGAAAAACGTTTCTAATAAATCTGTTGCTAGTAGAAATACGTGCTAAAAAAACACATCGAAATTGGAGTGGCATTATCTGGCATTGAGGCCACACTTACGGAAGGAAGTCGAGTTGCACATCCTACAACTACCGTTGAATACAGTTAAAAAACAATTCCCGGTATGTAAAATCTCAAAAGCATTTAGACGAGATGAGCTTTTAAAACAAGATAAAATTATTTTCTGAGATGAATGCGCGATATCATATAAAATACCAATCAAAGCCATTTACAAAACTTGTGAAGAAACTCTGACATGATGGCAGGAGCTCTCACTAAGAAGATTTTCAACAAACACTTCCAGTTATCCTGAAATCAACACCATCAGACGAAATTAATGTACGATCGTACCTCTGGCCACGCATACAAATATTGCGACTAACAAAAAATATGCGAGTTGAGCTATCGAAAGACAAAACAATGCATTTTGCTCAACATCTTTTAGAAATTTGCTGAGACACATATCCTACTGACTAAAAAAACCGGCCTCATTGAAGTCAACAATGATTTCTGCAACATAGAATTTTAGGAAAACGAACTCATCGACAAAATTTATCCAAACATTGTTCATAATTATACCAATCTAAGGTGGCTATTTCAAAGAGCAATTTTAGCAACTAAAAACAATATTGTAGACAGTATAAACTTAAATATTAAAAAGGAAATTCCGGGTGAAGAGATGATATATAAATCGATCTATATGATGGTAAACGTTGAACTGTCAACTTCCCTACAGAAGTTTTAAATTCTTTGCAAGTGCCAGTCATGCCGTTACACTGTCTTCGACTGAAAATTGGATTTCGAATCATACTACTTAGAAATCTGAACTTTCCAAAACTATGTGATGGAACAAGAATGATTCTCAAACAATTATCGAATAATATCATTGAAGCCGAACTTATGACTGAAAATGATAAAAGGCACACGATATTTATATCAAGAATATCACTGATCTCTACTGAAACTGCCATTTCAATTTTAAAGACTGCAATTTCCATTAAAATTAGCCTGAAGTTTTACAGTTAACAAAGCGCAAAGACAAACTTTAAAATATTTCCGTATCAACCAGAAAAACTCCTGCTTTTCTCACATAGTCAACTATGCATAGCTTATTCTCAAATAGGAAATTCGAGAAATTTATATGTAGTGATCCCTTTCTCACGTACTTAATTAGTAACGGAAATGGCCTTTCCCTTTCTTAGCCCATCTGGCAAGGGGTGAAATAAATTCCCATGCTTTGAGGTATGGACGCACAGTTCGGACAGGAAATGCATTTCGACCCCCTTTTTCCTCGGGGGAAGCAGGCTCACGGGACCACGTGATATATCCACTTGAAGAGATGAGTCGAACGACCCCAGCCACTACTTACGGATAAGGGAAGTAAACTTTTCTCCGAGAGAACTAGTCCTCGGAAGCGTTCGTGAAATCCGAACGAATTCCATCCCCACTGTTTCCGATTCTCAGCTATTGAATTCATTTGTTTCACCCCCTGAATCTTAAACGTCATACATGTATTTGGATTTGCCATTTTTTTTTTTCTTTGTCTGTCATTTGCGCGTGTCGCTGGGTTCGCAGTGTTGCACTGTAGTCTGATAATTTGAGATTTTTATTTTCAAGTAAGTTTTTACATAATTATTTTTGATTTACCATTTATTGTGCGATAATATTTGTGATTTTAGCTATTTATTAAATATTTTTTAAATATTGTATTTTGATTTTATATATTTCCCATGTATATCTCATTTCTTTTGTTAAAAGGATTTTCTCGCCATTACCGAACTATTATTTAATAACATCGTTATAAAATTATGTATGTTAAAGTTTATAATATGTTCATTGTGTTGGGAGATACCTAATTGCAAATATAGTTTCTGTATTCATATCGGCATCATGCTTAAAAAGCCCTCTGAATTGAAGTTTGATTGTCGTCAAGGTTTCACGAATATATAGTGAGTTCAAATTATTTTTTCTTGGTGATTGTTAGCAAAATACTTTTTTATTGTTATTTTTGATTTGACATTGATTCCTTTTGTTAATTACTTACATTTGTTGCCTTTTAGTTTTAAGTAATTAATATATTATTATTCACTGGTATATATGATATAATTGTTATTTTACTAAAGCTAAATACTCGTTCTAAATTTTACAGAATTAGGGAGAAAATTTTACAGAATTCAGGAGCGTGGAAAGCTCTGATAGTAAGTTCACAATTTTAATTAATCTTATTTGCTCGTTTTTTTTGTTTCAAAAATAAAATGGATTTGAATAATCAATGTAACAATAAAGAATATAAATGTGATATTTGTAATTCTGTGTTTCAAAATAAATCTAACTTAAACCGACATAAAAAGAAAATTCATGCTCAAACTAAAGAACTGCAGCAGAAATCGTATGTCTGTAGCGTGTGCAATAAAACTTTTTTTTCATATGTAGCATACGAAACACATTTGCTTAAGGTACATGATAACGAAATTAGAAAAAAACTTTATCGTTTCAATTCTATTGATGAGTTTATTGTTTTCAAAAATGCAAATGCTATTCATAAATTTGTTAAGAGATGTGGGACAAAAACGAAATAATGTAGATGTTGATTATTATTATTGCCATCAAAATAAAAACTTGCCAATTGACAAATACAAAAGGTGCCCTGCTATGATGACAGTAATTCATGGCAAAGAAATTAGTGTTGAAGTAACAGATACCAAAACCTGTGTTTCTAACATTGAATGTACTGATACAATTATTGATGTAGAATTAGATGGAGGGTGCTCAAATTCCACTAACATAGATTCAATCAATGTACCAACCATACATAACTTACAATCTGATAAAAATTGTAAAATTACATGTGGTATTTGTAAACTTGATTTGGTTTCAAAAAGGTCTACGAAGAGCATCTGAATAACATACATGACATAATAATTCAAAAAGAAAATTTGATATTTCAAACTCAGTTAGAATTTTTAGAGTGGAAAAAAAATATAGAACATGATTGTACTTCTGATTACGTCAAACATAGTGGTACTAATATTGTAAAAGGTAAAAGGTATGAATATTTTTACTGTCATCGATCTGGTTATTTTCATGGGCGTGGGAATAACAAACGCTATAATAAAATATTAGGTACAAATAAAATAAATGGAACATGCCCTTCAATGATAGCAGTTACCTTTTCAGAAAATAGTACAATTAAGGTTGAGTTTACTAAGACCCATGTAGGTCATACCAGTGATTTAGGTAGAGTCCGTTTAAATGATGAAGAGCGTATGAAAATAGCCATTGACATATCAAACAAAAAACCAATCACTGAAATATTAAATGATATTAGGGATTCGGTGGGTAATAAACTGAGTCGAATACATTTGTTAGATCGTCGAGGTATATTAAACATAAAAAATAAATTCTTTCCTCACAAACAGGGTGTATTAGATGCAAATGATGCACAGAGTGTACATGCATGGGTAAAAAGTATTGAAAATTCTGAGTCTATAATCAGGTATTACAAACCACAAGGTTTTGAATCCAATAATTGCCTTAAAAAAGAAGACTTTACTTGTAATCATGAATAATGCTCAACAAGAAATGCTAAAATTATATGGCAATGATGTTGTTTGTGTTGATTTTACTCATGGTATTAACAGTTATAATTTTGATCTGTGCATATTGTGTGTGTTAGATGACAAGCGTGAAGGATTTCCTGCTGCCCTAATATTGAGTAATCGTCAAGATTCTCAAGCATTAGAGGTGGCTTTTCAAAGTATAAAATACTCTGGTGTAAACATATGTCCGTCTGTCTTAATGAGTGATGATACAGATTCCTTTCATAATGCTTGGTGCTCTGTATTTGGGCCACCAAACAAAAGATTATTATGTACTTGGCACATAGACCGCAGTTGGCGTAGGAAATTAACAGAATATATAAAAAATCAAACTCTGCAGGCTGACTCGTATAAAGTATTGCGCTCATTATTAGAAGAACGTGATGAGCAAACTTTTAAAATTCTTCTTTGCGAGGTTATCAATTTATTCAAGAATAACAATGATACCATACAATTTGCAAAATACTTTGAAACATATTATTCTAACAGATGTGAACAATGGGCATATTGTTATAGGAAATGGGCAGGTATAAATACTAATATGCATTTAGAACGTATGCACCGTACGGTTAAATACATATATTTAGAAGGTAAAAAAGTTAAAAGACTTGACAAGTCAATACATGCTCTTATGCAATTTATTAAAGATCAAAGTTTTCAGAGATTGGTTGCAATTCACAAGGGCAAAATATCTGCGAAAATGTCAAATATTCGCAAAAGACATCAAGAAAGTATGAAATTAGATGTAACAAAAGTTAGTGTTCATATGCAAGATAGTTGGTATGTCCAATCTTTTACAACAATAGGAGAAATTTATGAGGTTAGATTAAAAAAGCAATGTAATTTGCAAATGTGCCCCTTACAATGCACATTCTGTCAAGAATGTTTGCATAATATGATGTGTACATGTTTTGATAATTCAATACAATGGAATATGTGTAAACATATACATTTAGTTTGCAGATTACTCAATGCTGACAAACAAGTTCCTCAACCTGTATCTCCAGATTCTCAGCATGAGTTATTTATCAATGAGTGTGATGGAAACAGGTCTCGTGAAATTGAATCGCATGTGCACCAAGTTTCAAATGATTTGTGTGATAACAATTTACGCGCAGCTCAAACAAAAGGCTTAAATTTACTGGCACAGTTACAAAACGATTTGCTGCAATGTACTACACCTGGTGACTGTATGAAATTGGTCACCATATTAAAAGGTGCACAAGCATCATTTTTAGGGGTAAAAGAAAATTCAAAACTGCTTACTAAATTCCAATCAAACAGTGAATCACCATCAAATAAAAGATAATCAAACAAAGATTTTATTCAACTAAACGGAAACAAGCTAACAAAATAGTTAAAAATATAAGAAGCCATCAAGTCGGGAGGCAAACAGTATTGCTTGTAATCTCTTAATTAAAGACAAATCCGCAATTTCTAATGTGTGACTTTAATAATGAGCAAATAATTTCAAGAATCAGTAATTTCAATTGTGTAATGGTTTTGCTTAATTAAGGAATATTTTAATTTATTGCTTATTTTAAGATACGTAATGTAAATTTTACCTTAAGATAAGCAGGAAATAAAAAAAATGCATTGTTGAGTTAAAAAGTATGTGTTAAATATGTATTATGAAATTTATAAAATTAAAATTCATAATATGCAATAAGGATTTATATTTTATTATATGTTGAATAAAATTTAATTATACCTGTTATCTATGTGCAATATTGTTATATAATTTTATTAGTTGTGTGATGTGTGCAATAAAATTTATTATGTGTTATTAAAATTAATTTCACCTATTATTTATTAGCAATCTCATCATTTCATTATAATAACTGTGTGTTATGTGCAATAAACAGTGTGAAAAAAATACAATATTTCAATAATACTAAGTAAAGTAAAATACTAGAATATTTTTCATGTACTAAATAATATTCACAAAGATTTTATTCAGCTTTAAAAAAAGCGCTTAAACTATTTAAGTAAAGTATAATCATCTTGACATGTTGCTGTTGTCAAAATGAAAAAAGCATGCATCCAGTAATACTGTGTCTAATGAAATATAAATGTGTTTTTTTAGATTCAGCATTATTGGGTACATGCAATAAAAAAACATGCTTCCAGTAATGGTATGTGTGAACAAAAAAAATGTAAAAAAATAAAAAAAATACCCTGCTTTCCATTGCCCATTGTGCCATGATCTCTTGTGTTGCTATCATCCAAATTAAAAAAGCATGCATCCAGTAATACTGTGTCTAATGAAATATAAATGTGTTTTTTTAGATTCAGCATTATTGGGTACATGCAATAAAAAAACATGCTTCCAGTAATGGTATGTGTGAACAAAAAAAATGTACAAAAATAAAAAATAAAAAAAATACCCTGCTTTCCATTGCCCATTGTGCCATGATCTCTTGTGTTGCTATCATCCAAATTAAAAAAGCATGCATCCAGTAATACTGTGTCTAATGAAATATAAATGTGTTTTTTTAGATTCAGCATTAGTGGGTACATGCAATAAAAAAACATGCTTCCAGTAATGGTATGTGTGAACAAAAAAAATGTACAAAAATAAAAAATAAAAAAAATACCCTGCCTTCTATCGCCCATTGTGCCATGATCTCTTGTGTTGCTATCATCCAAATTAAAAAAGCATGCATCCAGTAATACTGTGTCTAATGAAATATAAATGTGTTTTTTTTAGATTCAGCATTATTGGGTACATGCAATAAAAACATGCTTCCAGTAATGGTATGTGTGAACAAAAAAATGTACAAAAATAAAAAAAATACCCTGCCTTCTATCGCCCATTGTGCCATGATCTCTTGTGTTGCTATCATCCAAATTAAAAAAGCACGCATCCAGTAATACTGTGTCTAATGAAATATAAATGTGTTTTTTTAGATTCAGCATTATTGGGTACATGCAATAAAAAAACATGCTTCCAGTAATGGTATGTGTGAACAAAAAAAATGTACAAAAATAAAAAATAAAAAAAATACCCTGCCTTCTATCGCCTATTGTGCCATGATCTCTTGTGTTGCTATCATCAAATAAAAAATTATGTTTGTGTAATTTTCTATGTGCAATTATATATTTTTAATGAATTTATAATTATATTTTAAAAATTTTTCTACTAGGTTCATGTATATGCCGGTTCCAGTGTGCAATATATAACTTAATTTTAATAGCTGTCTGTGCGATTTTTAATTTAATTAATGTGTGCAAAATGTAATAACTTCTAGTCATATCTTTGAAAATGTTCTCCATTATGTTTGTAATCTTGCATATTGAGTTCCCGCATGATCTACTATATGTATTTAAATCAACACTGTAATTACCAAACACTGCAATTAGCCAATATTCAGTTGTGATGCTTGGGTAATGTGCTATAATGTATGTTTAATTAATGAAAAATGAAATGTTAAAACTGAAATAAAATGTTAATATATGAAATATTGGGTTTTCACTTCTTTCTTATCTTTTTGCTGTCTAGATTAAAATTAGTGGAAGTAAAAGATAATTTACAAGAGCGTAGCTAAAAAATTTTTCGCTATTTCAATATATTTTTTATATATGACATTCTTAATTCATTTCTTTAGGTTACTTGAAACAAATGAAGATATATCAATTTCACTTGAATATTGTACGGTAAGAGCTTTATAATTAAACATGTAGTTTTTGTTTTGTTTTTGGAATTTTTATAATAGTTTAAATTGTTGTAATGTGTTACATTTTAATATTTGGATAACATGCAATAAAGTATGTTTAACTAAGGAAAAACAAATACATGAAAAAAAATATTTCTTCAAACAAACTAAATATGTAATATTTGCAATGATGTGTGTTTAATCCAAGTGAATTAAATGTATTTGATTAGATTTGTTGCTAAAAGTTTTGTAATTATTTATACAATTTATTTCTATGTATGACAATCTGATTCATTTCTTTAGGTTACGCGAAACAAGAAGATTAATCAATTTCACTTGAATTCTATATGGTAAGAGCTTTTCAATTAAAAATCGTGTTTCTTTTTAATTCTTATAACAATTGATTATTTAGATAGTCATCTGCTATAAGAATTAAAAGATGGTGGATAGGCCTTGAAGTAAATGTTGCTTCTGGGGAACCAGCCATCTAAAATACTTTGGTTGATCTAAATTGCTTTTGTACAAATTTCAAATGTGCATAAGTAATGTAGATTGAACGCGCCTTTGCAAGAACCTCGTGGGTGGTGTGGAATACTTGCAAAAATTTAGCTTTCTCGTGCTACTTGTTTGTTACAATTTATTAGGTGGATACCTTTTAAAATATTATAAAAGCTGTGGATGCCCTACATAAGTAAGTAGAAACTTTATGATAACCCTTATAGTTGTATATTCCTCAAGGAAAAGGAAGGGACGTTCTACTAGCTTCCAAGCAACAAAGTTTATACTTCCTGATATGCATCCTACTCCATATGTACTATATATTGAATCTAAAGTCTTTAATAAAAGTCTTAATGTATATGTCTATTTGTATTTCATTCAATAAAAGAGAATAAATGATTTAGTTTCATATTGTACTTGTTTATTAAAAGACACAATCACAAGACAAAGCCGAAACGCATAGTAATGCCCTTACAGAAAACACCACCATAACATTCTTATAGCATAAAGGAAAGCCAGTTGGTCATGTTATGGAAAGTGGACTATATTCATGTGCAGCTAAAGGAAAACCTAAAAACCCTCAGGCACTCATCTCATGCAGGCTTTCAATTCTACTGGCTACTTTCAAAGGTCATCTGCAAACAAAAAATAATACTGTGAATACAAAAATATAAAAAAAATGATTCATGAGAACAAGAAAAAAGCATTTTAATTATTCTATGTAAATATGTAATTTTATTAGAACATAATATTTGAATTATGAAATTCTATAAGTATTAATAAAGATAAAAAATTCTATTATATCTTACTACTTATAGCCCTTTTGTAAATATTTCATCTCACTTGACAAATGCCTTAATATTTCAAGTTGATTATACATGTTTAATCTTGTAAAATTTATGCATGTTGAAGTTTATAAATTAACTATAAATAGTAGAAATAATCCATTATTTCATAATAAATCAGGGAAAAAAGCAAATACAAATTTATAATTTTTATACAACTATATAATAATTCTGTGTTTTCAATTACAACTTTAATACGATTATTTGGCTAATTTTCTATATCCCATAGTTTTACGTGTTTTAAAATCAGCAATCTTATTTGATCTTTCCCATAAGTACATTCTTATAATTAAAAAAAATTAATAATTGATAAAGTGTATGAATTTTGATGTTTTATGCAATCAACTAGTGGCAAAGACTTCTATTCCAGGCAGTCAATAATATTAGTTAATAAGTGAATAGTGAAGTTTTCTGTATTAAAGGTTTCCATACTGGTGTCTTCTAGTAAATTAATTAATTTGAAAAGTTTAGAGAAAAATATAGGTAAATACAAATTATAAAAAAGTTTAAAGCATAACATTTGTGTAATGAGTAGAAAATAAACTGAAAATGGAAGTAATACTTTAATTACAAATAAAATTTAATAGATATGAAAGAAAAGATAATGTCGGTAATAATTCATGAATAATAAAAATGGAAATACAAAGATATCTTAATGCACCTATCTATTAAGTATAATCATTTCAGTAATCAGTTAAAAATAACTTATATTTATATTTTAACGATGTCGGTTACAGTTAAAAGTACAATACTCATTTTACATCTGATTAAAATGATAATTGCTTACTTTTAAAAATGCATGATTTATCGCACAATCTTGCATTAATTAAATAATTTTCAAATAATGATGCCTAAAAACTTTATATAAAAGGAATTTTAACAGTAACTTTATTTCTCAATTTTAAGTTATAATTGAAGAAAGAACAAGCTTAACTGGAACCGTTAAATGTTTATGGATGTAAATAAACAAATAGTTTTATTATGCCAGAATTGTGCTTTTAAAAAATGCTTCATTATCTAAGAAAATATTTTTGATTGAAACTTTATTTTTGTAAAAGTATAACACAAAAATACAATTTAACAATGCTGATAACATAATATCTTATATTTGCATATTCAACCTGGATAGACAAATGATGAACAAATTTATACATTATGATGACTGAGTACTAATAATATTTTACATTTAATCAACCAAATGAAAAAACTATATTGTATATAATAATACTAAGTAGGTATTTCTTATATATTTTTTAAAATTTATTTAGATTTATATTCATGCTTTTTATTTATAAGGTTTAATATTTAGGTATGTAAAGTTATTCAAAATTTGATATGCTAGATTATACAGCAATTTATCCTTCACATATTGAAGCAAATGATAGAAATTTGCTCATTTTTTGCGCAAAAGCAGTTGGATATAAATATACATAACATCTTCTGTAAAACATGAAATTAAAGATAAATATATTTTGTATTTAAGAATCGTGTTGAATAACTAAGAAGCAGAACTATTCCACCTGAAGAAATTTGATTCATAAATCCTGACATTCTAATAACATTTTTCAAAAACAAATTATAGATTTTAAATGTAGATTAAGTTTTAGTGTTAAACCTGGAAAGAATACTACATAGATAGCTAATTTAAACAGTTTAGCTAGCTCATGCAATTTCTCACCAAGTGTTTAAAGATATTAATAAATAAGATTCAGTAAAAACATACCTTTATCATTGGGAATATGCAATCTATTCAGTTACAGCCATAATAAATATAAAAGTAGCAATTCCTTAGCCTTAGATATTCAGTTTTTATACAAACATTCAAACTATCTTTTAGGGTGCACCTTGGTTATCTGCCGGTGACTGCATTGAAAACTTTCAAAGCAACTCTATGACATTCCTTCTGTTAATAACGTTCCTTTAATAATTCCATGACATTCCTAATGTTTCTTTAATCATTTTAAAATGCCAATACCTCTAAAATGTTTGTAAAGTTGTAAGATGTATCTTCTTACGAATTTCTACTGTCATTGGATCCACCAAAAATAATTAGTAGCACTTTTAGAGATCACACACATTTTCTCTTTTGCTATTAGTGACCATGTTTCAGATGCATGTGTTAATACTGGTCTTATGAGAGTTTTATATAGTAAAATTTTAGTTCTTTCAATCAAGTGAGAATTTGTCTCTAATACCAACTAGACAGTGACAATTCTGGTTTAGATCCCAGGACTGATTTTGCTTTGGTATTCTACCTCAGATAACAGGTACGTAAACACTTTCAATTCTATGTCCCTTATTTCAAAGAGATCACAGCAGGACTGATTTCGAATATTACATTATAATTACATACTATAGAAATATCAAAATTCTAATAACCAGAAGCAAATTTTTTAATAAATCTCAAATTTTAATATTTCTGGTAGTGGCACCCACCTTAAAAAAATTATAGTATGGCACAATCTATCACTTACATGAAACACATGTAATAAAACTTACTTAACAATGTATTTACTTATGTACACATACAGTATTATAAAAATTAGAGTTTATTACTACTCCGAATCAAATTTTAATCAAACACATGTTATATCATACAAATGCAAAAAGCATTCTGATGTAGTAAATCAGTTAGGTGCATTTTATCACTTGCGCTGGTACATAGGAATAAGCCATAATTATTCATCATAATTTATTTTAGTAACAGTGATTGCCTACTTCATAACAATTAATTAATTACCAATTGTTATACAGAAAGTTCATTTTTAATAATATGTATATAGTTGGTTGTCACTGTACTAGGTAGTGCCACACTGAAGTTTTTTTTTAAGATGAGAGTAATTGCGCGGTATATTAAAATTCGAGTTTCAATAAATTTGCTTCTAGTTATTAGAATTTTAATATTTCTACAGTATTAAATTATAATGAAATTTTAATTTTTGGAATTTGAATGCAATCAACATCAGGGGTAGACGTGCAGAAATTTTTTTTTTCAGGAAATTATTTTCAAGAAATAGCAGGACATTTTTCAGGACATGTTTTAATAATTAAACAAAACCAATGTTACTTTTACATATTAATTTCTGTTTTATGCATAAAACACATTTTAGGGAGGAATAAACTATTTAATAAATTCTGAATTTTTACTACAACAATATGAAAAATGATACAGAAATTTAAACTTTCTATACTGAATATTTTTTGAAAATTACTAAGTTACATGATAAATGCTTTAAATTAACAATTAATTTATGCATAATTGAATAATGTTAATTTTGAACTGGATGCATTAGCATTTAATTCCGATAATTTAATACTGCACTTTTTTAACTTATCATTCACAGATGCAATCTCTGCATTAGCAGCAGACAGCATACATTTGTCCAACTTTCACATCACTCATATTATTATCACTGATAGCAGCACATGCTATTTTTTTTAGTTGCATCATCCAAAAGCTTTTGAGCTGCACACTGATTATCAAGCAAATTTTTCTTTTCTTTCTCAAGTTCATTAATTTTTTCTAATAGGTGCGATTGTTTAAACTTTTTTTCACAAGTAGCTTCTACATCTTCCTCATCTTTTCTTTTCTTCTCTGATTGTGTTACATCTTTTGATTTTTCCATATATGATGCATATTCTGCATGAGATTTCTGAATGCATTACTTCTTTGGTATATGGAGTGGAGGAAACAGAATTGCCATGGATTCGAATAACATCATGACAAATCCGTAAACTTTGAATTGTTAATTACGATAAAGAAGCTCTCTCCTTTGTCACAACAGAATTGTTAGTTGAAAAACCTCTTTCTGGTTGGGAATTTACATTCAATAACGACAGACATGCTTTAATCACTCTAGAAAGAGTAGGATATTTTATATAACCGCCAGCATCTTTTATATTGAAAACTGCATTCCAATATTTACAGATATTTTGATCATTATCATAATCATTCACAATCAAAGTCACATCTTCACACATGTAAAGAATCCACTCTTCATTCATCTTATCAATATCTGAAAAAGTTTTATTCACATGAGGAATATGTTGAATTAATCTGCTAAATGAACTCCTAGACTCTTCCTTTTTTCTATTATAAGGAGACAAACACTGGAGCTCTGTCAGTAAAGGATTTGTTATAGGAAGTTTTTGAAGCATATGCTTTGAAGTTGCTATGTAGCAGCTTCTGACACATTGTAGAAATGTTTTATCAGTAAGCTTTTCCAGTATTGCTGTTGCACCATGACCTATTTCAATCTTGCTTAAATTTAACCAATTTTTTTCCTGAATCAACATTAATTTGTAGCAACTTGGGTTTAAAAATTTAAACATAATACTGCGAACAAGTTCATTTAACTTACTGTACATCACATGTACTAAAGGTTCGACTTTTTGCATTAATATGGTTCAAAAGTTTTACAAAAAAGAAATAAAACATAAAAATTATTTGAAAAGAATAATACAGAAAATTATTTTAAAAGTACAATATCTTATAATTATAAAAAACACGCCCATGAATACTGAATGAATAACAAATTTGATGTGAATTTGCGACACAAAATAGGAATCTAAAATAAGCATTGAATTATAATATAATACAGCGTTTTGCATACAATGGTCAGATACATACAAATAAATTTTAAGTTCACGCTTACGGTGATCACAAACCAGTAAATCTTTGAAATGAACTTTGTTCGATTGTGTAAAAAAAACGCCTTTTTAATTATATGAGAATTATTAACATATTTTATAACTCAATAACTAACATGACATATACTATAAAATAATTAACTTAAGAGCTGTAACTTCAATACAAAAAAATTCACATTATTTACACAAATGTTACTCACCGACGCTGACGGGCAAACGAAACAAAAAATGGCGGAAACAAATCTGAATTCTATACGCCTGTGTGGTATTTAGAACTACTGGGGGTGGCAAGAATGAATTCAATAGCCGATAGTGGGAATGACATTCGTTCGGATCACCCGACTGTTTCCGAGGACTAGTTCTCTCGGAAAAAATTTTACTTCCCTTATCCGTAAGTCCAGCCACTTGGTACGTGACTGTCTTGTGATGTAGTAGAATGTAATAAACGTTTCCTTGAATTCAAGTCTTGATTCTGTTCTTCGCATTGAACACGACCACTAAATCCCAAAATATACATACATTAAGTGGATAATAAAATGAAAATTGTTGTTTATAAACAAGTATTGTAATTAGAATATATTTTCAATAAAAAATTTGTACCCGACATATTTGAAAGTTCATCCTTTTATTCCAACTACCACTCAATCTCATATGAATTCCCTGAACGAAGCCTATACCCCAGTAAATAAAATAAGCTTTTCATATTATCTCCCGTAAAGTTTTAATAACTTAAAACTTTATGTGTTACAGTTTTAAAACTTTACTATGAATATACTATTAAAAGAAAATTTGCATAAAAATATATTGCTGCTTGTATAAAAACTGTAAAATAATAGCTTATCTGCAATATTTCATTTAAATTAGCCACAGAATTTATTTAAAGAAATATTTTTGAAATCTATTCTTTGCTTATTATTTTTAAACTTAGCATGTGTATTGAATGTAGACGTTTTCGATAGATAATTCATGTGTGTGTGATAATAATATTTTTAATGTTGAGTAATATTGCACAAGTTTGACTATATTTCATAAGCAAATTAACTATCATTATTTACTGCAAAAGTTTCTAGATTTTATTTAAATTTCGCAACGTAATAAAACCTTTTAATTATTTTGTAACAAAGATGTATAATTTCAGAGTTTCATTGTCATACAATGTTAGTTTCCTACACACTAGGGATAAATGTACCAAGACCTACAGTTATGCATGTAGATTCCGAATCACTATAAACAGCCAAGCACAATCTAAGATTCGAACGCAGGAGCTGCTGAACTCAATACACGTCGCTAACCATTCAGCTGCTAGCAAGGTTGTTAAATGCTAATATTTAAATTTAAATGTCTTTCTGATTTTCATTAATAATATGTTACTGCATAACTACTAATTATGATTTAACTAATTATAATTTGTTGCTATGATATTGCACCAGCATGATTCCCTGTACTTAGCCATGAGTTATTCTTTACCAGTTAAAAAAAGCCTGTGATGCGTACTTGACCAAGAAACATTAAGTAACAAAAATATTGAACATTTAATTGAGATGAGCAGAAAGACATTGTGAATATATTGGAATATATAACAGCCAGAGACTGGGGAGCTGATGCCATTACACTAAGAATAACTCTCTGATCAGGCCATTATTGGAGTACGGCTTTCCAATTAATTTCTGTGCTTCTGCCACCAACTTGACAAAACCAGAGAAAGTACAGTTGATTGCTACAAGAATTATTACTGGTATGATAGACTCCTGCCCCTCTGATCTGGTACTCTATGAATCTGACTTCAAACATTTATGTTTGAGGAGAGGCATGGGCCACGTTCAGTGTTTTAATTAACTTTATAGCTTCGAAGATCATAATAGAGCCTCTGTCTTCCTCGGAAACTGTGTTAATAACCAGAAGTTGAAAAGAGATAATCCATTTTCTAGATTGCTCTCGATGGACCTGTTGCTCTCAGATATCAAGTAATATTGCTTATGGACATTCATTAATCCATTGGAGGGTCTGCACGGCGTACATTTTCAGACTAAGCTCGAACTAGTAAAAAAAACCTGATTTACCTGATTTCCTCTTCTAGTTTGCTCCCGAGATCATTAACCAAATTCAAACTTCAGATATCCAGGTTTTTACGAATGACAATACAGATACAACAGTACTTGTGACAGTGAATTTTTCATTAAGTCGTCTACCCATTCTGTACATATTAGTCTTAAAAATCCATATTTTTGGTATGCCTTTAGAGGTAAACTAATTGCAATGAAAAAAACACTTACGACTTTTATTTTAGAAACCACATCTACAGATATTTGGATCTTGACAGATAACCGTAGTGCCATTCAGCATCTGAGCAACTCTGAGTTGGATACACAACATCTGTCATGATTCTTAAAGAACTTAAAGTACTTTAGAGACCCAACACGATTTATTTTCAGGTACTTCACTCGAACATGGGTCTTTAGAGCGATGAGTCTCCTGATTTTTTTGCAAAAGATTTGAGCTTCCGGTATATCAACTACTGATAACGAACTGGACTTCTCCGAAATAAGCTAAAAAATTATGATCGTAAATCAAAAAATGTGGAGGACTCCTCCATCCTACGTTCGGTATTCTGTGAAAACTCCTGGTAATGCCCTTAAAATTGGGAGTAAGAGTGCTGTCCAATGCACCATCAGCAGTCTCAAGACTGGATATATACGGAGACTTACTTATATTGATGGATACAAATCTTACACCTACACCAAGTGCACTTCTACACAGGTTCCCCTGAACATCTTCTCCACTGCGTAGAGCTTTGGAATGAGGACCTTCATACTTCACCTCATATTGCTTATGAATTTTTGAGTATTCAAGGCACCCTGGACATGTTCTAGCTTGAAGATAGATCTTTAAGAACAAGCCACAACATTAGTTAGGTAAAAGCAGCCGGGTGGAGTTATCGTGACATTGCGATATATATATATATATATATATATATATATATATATATATATATATATATACCGGGTGAGCCAAAAGTTCATTACAATTTTAAAAATTCATAAAAAAAGAAGAAAGTAAGATAAAGAAGTGCGGTTTGCAAGAAAGGGCTCACAACGTAGTCGGATTTTTTTTTGCAGCAAAAAAAGTTTTAGGTAAAAATGTCGCCTATAGATGGCGCTGACTGTCCAAAACACAATGAAAAGGACAACATTACGCTCCATTCACTTATTCTGATAATAACAGTTGTTCAATATGACCTCCAGTACATTGTACGACACAACTAAGGCAACTCGCAAAGCCCGTTACAGCTGAATGCAATATGTCGGAATGAAATGCAGAAACCTCACGACAGATGGAATCTTTGAGTTCGGCTAATGTTGAAGGAGATGAACGGTACACACGTGATTTCAAATAGCCCCACAACCAGAAGTCGACTGGAGTGAGGTCGGGTGATCATGGAGGCCATGCGATCTTGCAACCTCGACTGATCAGTCTCTCTTCACCAAAGGTATTCAAAAGGAATCGTTTTACTGGATTGGCATAATGTGGTGGTGCGTCATCCTGCATAAAGTTTATTACAGATAACACAACTCTTCGATTTAATGCGAGCATGACTTTGTCACGCAAAAGAGTGAGGTAACGCTTAGCGGTTACTGTGCATGCTTTCCAGCCCAATCTGGGACATGGTTCTTCAAAGAAGAAAGGTCCGACAATGAAAGATGAGGTGAAGCCACACCAGACTGTCAACTTGGCTGGATGCAGAGATTTCGTCGTGTATTCACGAAAATTAGATGTTGCCCATATACGAGTGTTATGGGTGTTGACATCCCAGTGTAGTGTGAAGTGCGCCTCATCCGTCCAGAATACGTTAAACAACCAGTAAGGATCGTTTTCGATTCTTGCCATAGCCCAATCGGCAAATGATTCCCGCATAGCTGTGTCTCCCGGTTGTAACTCCTGCAGTGACTGCAGTTTGTAGGGATAGAGATGCAATATCCCGTGGAGGATACGTAGAATCGATTATTGAGGCACATCCAATATTCTTCCAGCTTCGCGAGCACTGCTACTCACAATGGACGATTCCGCCGCTAAATCATTCATTGTGGTTTCCACCGCAGTAATTCGGCTTTCCGCCAACGAGGGTCTTCCACTGCGTGGCCGATCCTCCAAAGAGCCAGTTTCCTCGAGCCTCTTGACAAGCTTGACTATTCCAGGACACGATATGGGGCCTTTCTTCGTCTTCAGTCCTTTCGTCAAGCGAAATTTTCGCAACGCAATAGTTGCTGACTCTCCGTTCAAATAGAACAACTTCACCAACAACGCTCGATCGGGTAATGATAACGTTCTGAAAGCGAATGAGAAATTCTCGAGTATCACGGCCTTTTATCGCAAGATTAATTTGCATAATTCTGCTGAATCTCTCGATGTCAGCGCCATCTATAGGTGACTTTTTTTAACTAAAACTTTTTTGCTGCTAAAAAAAATCCGACTACCTTGTGAGCCCTTTCTTACAAACCGAACTTCTTTATCTCACTTTCTTCCTTTTTTATGAATTTTTAAAATTGTAACGAACTTTTGGCTCACCCGGTATATATATATATATATATATATATATATATATATAACATTTTATTACATATTTCTTAAAACAATTTCAAATATTTATTTGCAAAAAATCTTACTATAAAGTTAATAAATTAGAATTCATAAAACGTAATGAGTTTCACATAAAAATGCAAGAGTCCACAATTAACTTTAAAAAAGTTGCTCGAAAAATAGATGTGCTTACACTTTTATAAATAAATTTATAAAATGTTTAATAATACATGTAAAATAATGTGTCTTAAATTTCAATACTTATTATACCGCAGATGATTTCAGAAAAATTCTTACGCAACATTACACAACAGGTGCATATGCCATCTATCCCCACTCATAACCACTGCAGGGAATAGTTTAAGTGAATAAAGTTTCCGTCCGAAATTAGTTCTTTTTTTTTGCATAAATTTTAATCGAAATGTATTTGATTTGCACATTAAATTCCCAATTAAACATTTAAAACATATATTAGAATGTTTTATTTACAAATTTAAAAAATAATACTTTGTAAGAAAACAAAATAGCTTGAGTCTAATAAAAGAAACAAAAAAGCAAAATGACAAGAATCTGCTTAAGAAGTTGCTAACAAATCTTTATTATAGATGTTATAATACGTTTTGCTTAAAAAAAAACTGTTACACATTTATGAGAAGAAAAAAAAATTAAATTTATAATCATCTAACTCAATATTATTAATATAAAAAATTTGTTTCATAAAATACAGTAGCACCATAGTAGAACAATCCTTCTTGGTGTAACATTTTTAATTCACATTAAAAATGCTACACCAAGAAAGAGTGTTCAGAAAGTGACGAATCTCGGCAAACAGAGAGAGAGAAACAGTCAAGCATTAATAACAGCGAGAGTATTGCCAACATCCCCTAGAATACATGACTAAGCGCGTGAGTTATGAGTCATTAAAAAAAGACGAGTTGAAATCTTCACCCTCGCTGGTTTGTAGTGGTTCGGAATCCACTTTAAACCGTAGGTCCCGGTCTAATTAGCCCTCGTGTGCAAAAAATGACAGTGGAGCAACAGACAAACAATCACCCTCGCAGTTACAATGCCGAAAGTTAAAAAAAATTTACATACATGAAACCATTAAATGTCTAGTTTATTTATCTATTGTAAATTAAGTAAAATATCACATTAAATTTAACAAATATTATGTTGTTTTTATCTTTAGAATAAATAAGATTAGATCTGTTAAAATAATTAACTATAAAATTAGTCCATTATTTAAAGGCGAAAGAATTTTCTTAAAATTTTTTTTTAAGAAAAATAGTAAAATTTATTTTAAAAAAATGAGATTTTAAAATTGTGCACTCTTTTATTAATTATTAAAATAGTTTCTTGAAAATAATATTTGAATTTTACTATCATTAATATATCAAATAGCATTTCCTCCATTTTAAACAAGAAGTGCTTTACACTATTATTGAAACACACAAATTTAACTTTAAAGTATTTATAAATCGAAAAATATAGACAATTTTATATTGATTATTCATGGCATTGGACATTATTCAAAAACAATAATGAAGACTATAAATTTATTTTTACAAATAGAAATGTAATTTATATATATATAATCAAAAATAGGAAACCCTTTTTTTTCATTAATGTGTATAGTTACAAATTTATAAATAATTAATGTATATGTGTCTTACAATATCTCAGACAGATCGGAAATGCTCACATTTTGGGCAAAAATTGCGGTATTTAGATGTGTTATACGTTAAAAGTGGGTTTTCTAATGATTTGTTTACTTGGCGATGCTTTGGCGAGAAAACTTGGCGACTTGGAGAGAAATAGATACTTCTGGAAACATCCATCACCTAAGCTCTAGGACCAATATTTAGTGACATAGCCTAGAAGCTTCCAGAACCTTGGCGAAATTAGTAGATTTCCCCGCCAATTCATGTATAAATACCACAACCCGACATAGTTTTTGTGAAGACAGTCAGTGAGTGAAGACGATTAATCGTGACTGCTAGTCTAGAGAAGCTGTTCTCTGTCTGAGGTATTTGAGACCTGTGATTGAAAGCTGTTACTTATTGTATCTGATGAATTGTAGCTCTATAATTGATTGTTACAGCTGATAATTCTAGTGGAATTTTTACGAATAAAATTCTTTTGTTCATTGTGTGGTGTATTAATTCAACTCTCAATCCTCACGAACCCCGAAGCTCGGTACAACTGGTGTTAGAAGTGGGGTTGAAGAGTTCATGCAGCGTGTTACAAGAAAAATGGATATGGATTTAATGAAAGGTCTTCTCCAAAAATTAGCGGAGCAGATGGCTGAGATGAAAGTTGGACAGGAGATGAAATCTGGACAAGAGGAGATAAAAGCTGGACAAGAGGAGATGAAAGCTGGACAAAAAGAGATGAAAGCTGGACAAGAAGAGATTAAAACTGAGATGATGAAAGAGATAAAATCTGGACAGGAGGAGCTTAAAAAGGAACTTAAGAAGGACATTGTATGTGTTAAAGAAGAATTCTCCAACATATTTTAGGAGAAGATGAATGCAATGGAAGTTAAAGTAACATCAGATGAAACCAAATTTTTGGAAATCGAAGAAAACGTTAAAGAACCATTAGGCAATATGAATAAGGAGATTGAAAGCTTGAAGAAACAAATGTCAAACAAACATGAGGAACCCAATGTGGAATTTATGCCTTCCCTGGCCACTATTAAACTCTCAACATTCGATTTGAAAATCATCCTGGCAAGCTGCGGTTTGGAGAAAAGTGCACTAAAGAATATAGCAGGCTACAGCTAAGTCCCGCTATCGAAAAGCGGGTGAACGTCTGCAAGAATTGGTAGAAGATATTCAGCGACTTTCCCATTTAGCATTTTTGGACTGCCCAGCTGAGACACGTCAAGATCTGGCTGTCAATCACTACATCGATAATGTACGGGATACGTAGATACAGAAAACACTTAGACTAACCAATGTCAAAGATATCGGGTCTGCCCTAGTCATAGTTGCATTTAAGATAGAGCCTGTCCAGCAGGCCGCGCGTAAAGACCGGCATTCAATCAGAGCCGTTTCTGCTACTGATACAGACTATGATATGAGAAAACAACTTGAAGGTCTGCGGTGACAATTCCGTAACTTAGAATTGAGTATTTCGCTGATATAAATGACGAATTTATTCTCGGATTGGATTTCCTCAAAGAAAACCATTTCAAATAAGATTTTAAAAATAAGGAACTACACTCGTGTTCTGAAGACATAGCGATTTTTGAGACGAAATATTCAGATATTAAAACAGTCCATCCTATAACTGCAAAGAGTGAAACAACATTACCACCAAGAACTGAGACGTTAGTTTCCGGAGCTCTTTCAGAAGATAATAATTTTCATTATGGATTGATTGAATATCCAGATTCTGACAATAGCGTTAAAGGAGTGCTAGTGGTTTCTTCACTCGCCGACCTTTCACGAAATGTAATCCCGGTAAGAGTTTCTAATCTAAGTGATAAGGCAAAACTAATAAAAGAATGCGAAGTGCTGTCGAATTGTACTCCAGTGACCTGTATTAACAGAAATTGTCAAACCACACTATCTGAGCCTCCAGGAACTCTAATTAATGAACTCCTTCAGAACGCAGAGCTAGATGATAAACAGAGGAATGCTGCAAGAAATCTACTATTAGAATTCGGAGATCTCTTTTCCAAGAAATCAGATGATGTTGGGAGAACCAAAATAACGCAGCACCGAATCGATACAGGAAGTCATCCACCCATTAAACAACATCCGAGAAGACTACCATTCGCTAAGCAGGAAGAGGTGGATAATCTTCTGATGGAAATGCAGACGAATGACATTATTGAGCCATCAGAGAGTCCTTGGGCTTCACCTATTGTTTTAGTTTGGAAGAAAGATGGTTCTACCCGAATCTGCGTTGATTATCGTCGGTTAAACAACATCACTAAAAAAGACAGTTACCCTCATCCAAGGATTGATGATACACTTGATGCTTTATCCGGAAATCAATGGTTTTCGACTTTGGATCTCAAGAGTGATTACTGGCAAGTAAAGATACATCCTGAGGTTAGGGAAAAGACTGCGTTCACCACAGGACAAGGACTTTGGTAGTTCAAAGTTACGCCATTTGGGCTTTGCGATGCACCTGCAACGTTTGAGCGCCTGATGGAGACAGCATTACGAGGATTTTCCTACGAAGCTTGTTTGGTATATTTGGACGATATCTTCATTGTAGGGCGCACATTCGAAGAACATCTAAGAAACATCCAGAATCTGCTGGAAAAATTAAAAATGTCCATCCTGAAGCTGAATCCTTGCAAACGTAATTTATTTCGACGTGAAGTAAGCTATCTGGGACACATTATCTCTGCTGTAGTTGTAAGAACAGATCCTGAAAAGATCTCTGTCGTTAAGGACTGGAGTCATCCAGAAGATGTCTACAAATGAAGAAATTTTCTTAGACTGTGCACGTATTACAGGAAATTTGTTAGGGGTTTTTCAAGTATTGCCAGACCCCTTCACAAGTTGACAGAAGTTAAACACAGATTTCTATGGACAGATGAATGTGAGAAAGCTTTTAAACAACTGAAAGAGGTGTTGACATCTTCGCCTGTTCTTGTATATCCCAAGCCCGGAAAATTAATTCATTTTAGACACAGATGCCAGCAACGAAAATATTGGAGCTGTTTTGTCGCAGGAAATTGATGATAAAGAATATGTCATTGCTTAATGGAGTAAATGTCTATCGAAACCGGAGCGAAATTATTGGACAACCAGGAAGGAATTGCTAGCAATTGTTAAATCCATAGAACATTTCCACCATTATCTCTATGAAAGACAATTCTTGCTTCTAAAAGATCACGCATCCTTAACCTGGCTTTTAAATTTTAAAAATCCAGATGGACAGGTAGCCAGATGGATTCAACGAATCCTGGAGTTTGACTTTGAAATACGTCATCGCAAAGGCACTCTTCATGGAAATGCTGATGCTTTATCAAGGAGACCATGTAATGGAAGCTTCCGTATTGTTCTAGAATAGAGAAGAACTATCAATTAGTAAATCCTTCGGTACGCCAAGCAACTGTTTCACCGCCATCGAAACCAGACCCATGGAGTGATGAAGGACTTAGAGAAGCCCAAAAAGAAGACCCAGATATAAATCCAATTTTTGAAATAAAAGAATCTTCCAGTATGAGAACAAGTTGGCAGGATATCTCCACCTACAGTTCTGCTACTAAACAATATTGGTCTCTTTCTGACTCATTCCATATTAAAAATGGCGTGTTATACAGGAAATGGGAGTCCGATGACGGACGTAATTTCAAATGGCAGCTTGTTCTTCCAAAATAGAGAATTTCAGATGTTTTGTAAGAATTGCATAGTAGTTCAACTGGAGGCCACTTCGGGGTAATGAAGACTCTACAGAAAGCTCAAGAACGCTTCTATTGGAGCAAAACTAGACAAGATGTAGAGAAATGGTGCCAATCTTGTGATGACTGTGCGGCACATAAGGACCAAAGAAACGCAGCCGAGGAAGGTTGCAGCGGTATAATGTAGGAGCACCTTCTGAGCGGATAGCATTGGATGTTTTGGGTCTTTTACCACAATCTTCAAATGCAACAAATACATCCTAGTTGTCATGGACTACTTTACTAAGTGGCCTGAAGCATTTTCAATCCCCGGTCAATAAGCGACTACAGTAGCAGAGGCTCTAGAGCAGCAATGGGTTTCTAGATTCGGCGCACCCTTACAAATTCATTCAGATCAAGGGACAAATTTCACCTCTGCTGTGTTGAAAGGAATGTGTCAAATTCTCGGAATAGACAAGACGCAGACCACGCCATTACACCCGCAATCGGACGGCATGGTAGAGAGGTTTAACCGAACCATCTTGAATAATCTCTCACTTATGGTTTCCAGAAATCAGCAAGATTGGGAATTTAAGCTACCGCTGTTTCTGCTTGCATATCGCAGTGCTGTCCATGAGACTACCGGATATACTCCATCACAAATGCTCTTTGGTCGCGAACTTCGTCTCCCTTGTGTTCTTCAGTTTGGTCGTCCACCAGATACATCTTCATCGCTAGAGGAATATCTACGAGACATTTAGGCACGTCTTGAAGATGTCCATAACTTCGCTCGAGACCAAATCAACCTGACGACCGAAAGAATGAAGACAAGGTATGACAAAAGAGCGACAGGACATGAATTTCAGGAAGGTGACAAAGTTTGGTTGTTTAACCCGATTCGACGTAAAGGACTTTCTCCAAAGCTACAAGCCAACTGGGAAGGTCCCTACACAGAACTAAAAAGACTGAATGACGTCGCAGTTCGTATAAGGAAATCATCTTCTACAAAACCAAAGGTAGTACATTATGATAAATTAGCTCCTTATCGTAATGTAAAGTAAAAATTAGTATACCATAATCTCTTTGTAAATAGTATAGATAATTTTAATATTTTCTAATTTTCTGTATTTTTATTTTTAATTATTTGTGTGTGTAATGTGTTCTGTATCCTCTTAAAATTTAAATTCTTTTATATTAAATTTGGCCTCCTATCAGGGGATTGTACTGCCCAGGACGTGCAGTCCTTGTGAGGGGGGCAATGTTACAAATTTATAAATAATTATTGTATATGTCTTAAAATACTAACTAGCAAACTTAAATTATTTTTATTTGCAAAATTTTTTTTAAATTTGTTAAAGTATTATATAATTAACTTTAAGAATTAGATCGTTAAGTACAGATAGAAGAATTTTACTTCTCTTGAAAGATTGTTTTAGACTTGTGCCAGCTAGGCTGACAATATAGGGTGCGCTGTGTATGTGCTTTACTTTTTCATACTAAGCCATATTTGGTGTGGAGTTTGATTGATTGACTACAGACATGCCATAGGGACCCATTTATAGGGTAGGCAACCATTCACACCTCATTTATACACAGAAAGGAAAAAGACAGGATAGATAAATAGAGAAAGTATATCCATGCCCGAACCGGGATTCGAATCCAGGACCTCCCTATTGGCAGTCAGGCACTTTGACCACTAGCCAGAGCGGTCAGCGAACGAATTTATGAAAAATAGTAAGACATAAAAATGAGATAGTTTATCTTGTTATTTATTTGTTTCGAAAATAGTCCTATAAAAATTTTATTTGAATTTTAATGTGATAATCAGATCAAATTGAATTTTCTTGAAGTTTTAATTGTAAGTAAAGAAAACTAAAAATGAAAACACAACTTTAAGTAAAAAAATATTTATTATTCAATTTGAAAAAATATACAAGTACATTTATACACTGATTATTCATTGTCATACAACTGGATGTAATTTAAGAATATTCATGAGGAACACGGCTTTACAAAGAGAAATGAAAAACAAAATATATATTTCAGAACTATGATGAAAAGTTTTCGAAGATTTATTTGAAAATAAATATAGTGCAATGGAGCAGATTTTTTTTGTCCAGTATTGTAATCATATACGTATGTTTCTCTTTCAATATCTTCCTCCTTAAAGTGCAATTTGCAAACCTAAAACAAAATATGATATTTTGATTGAACAACTTCTTTTCAATTTTCTATAATTTCAACTTAATTATGTCAATAATAAATATGTTTAAGTTGTGTTTTAATTAAATATTAATTTTTGAATCTTATCATTTCTATATCACAAATTTTTAGAGCATGCTGATAAAAGTATTGAGCACAAGAATTAAATAAAATAATTAATCTTTATTGCTTAAGAAAATTTATTCGGAAATAACATACTTTTCAAATCAGCATTTAACTTAAATGTAAAACGTAACTTTACCGAAGTGTATAAATAAATCAAATGGAAAATGCTAATATTATGATATTATGAAACACAGAGTAGAGTTATATTACATACATAACATAATATAGCAATTTTTATGAGTTATAAAATGAATAAACAAATCAAAGAAAAATTTGTTAATTAAAAGCCTGCATTTTTTATTAACGAGGACATTAATGAGAAAGGAACATACTTGAATAATTCAGAATTCGAGCACTGATTCGTTTCCAGTTATTTTCAGGAGGTTTCATTTTTCTTGATAACCGAGTAGCAGGACCCATTGGCCATTGGCAAATGAACAAATCAGAATCTGGGGATTTTTCAGCTATCCAATTACTTGGGACGACAAACAAAGTATCTTCTTCCTCTCGAAAAGATACTACTGCATACGGACGCCCAAATTAAATTTTAATTTGTAAAATATTCAAATAATAATATTCACGACAATATCTTAGATTCAAGTTACACAAATAAGTATAAAAAGAAGCGACATTGCTGTTTTATAGCTTGCAAAATCTTTTTAATACAAACAAATTATGAAATTAAATAATTATTTCAAGATTTGAAAATAATCGACGTCAATAAAGTGGTGAAGAGTAATATTTACCCCTGATAACAGATATTAAGGACTTTAGAGTTATGACAGAAGAATTTCTATATTTTTATTATCTAACATTTTTCAAATACGTCTCCTTTTTTGGCGAGTTCAAGATTTTTGATTCATGTTTAAATAGCCTCTAGCAACTAACTTAACTGGGTATGATGATATGGACCAGGAAAAAGGATTAAAATGAAATATATAATTAATAAATTGGAATTGAAGAATGAAGGAAGAATTTCAAAAATAAAACATATATATAAATAAATCAAACTAATTTTTTTTAATAACAACAAAAATGTGGTGTATTTTTGCTATTTTCATAAAAGTCAACATAGATGAAAAATGCCATATTTTTCTTTACGTATGTCACCTTCCTTCTCCATACTTAATGATAATTGATAAAAATGTTTTGATAATTTTTGCCTGAAATCTGTTAAAAAGCGTACTTTATTTCTGCTGTTTTTAATATGACTGAATATAATTTACTTTACGGTCTCATAACTTTATTTTATTAATCATTTTAATAATTATAATTTTTTAAGATTTTCTTACAAATAATTCTTTCAATTTTAAAATATTTTTAATGAAATCTATTAGGTAATAAAATTACTGAAATTCATAAACGAAAAATATGCCAAAAATTTCCTAGACGTTACTAAAAACGGATATACTATCAATTTTTTTTTAGATTATTTTCATAAAAATAAAAACTGATTGCAAGCAATAAGATGCGATATTTTTCTATATGTAATTGTCAAGAAATATTTCCAAAACATAATTCTCCGAGCATGAAATTAAAATTATTGGAAAGCTAAAAAATAATAAAAATACGTTTAAATAAGAAGGAAGATAAGGAAATCATAATGAGTATTTTTGTTTGCTTTTGCTTCAAAAAATGTGTCTACACGTTACACAATAATATAAATTACAACACAAATTTTTAAAATAGCAAATTGTATAAAATACAGAGAAATAACGTGATTTTTTACCTTTTTTTATAATTAATCTAAGAAAAGGTGAGGATGATACTTAATTTTTCCTTTTTTAAATTATGTTAACTTATTTCATATTTTAATATAACCTACAATATTTTCAGAAATAAAATAAGAAATTTTGAACATTCATATGTATATCATAAATTTGCTAACGTTATATTTAAGTTTCAAATATTCTTCTAGAAAAAATTCGAAACGTAGTTAATTCGTATAAATTGTTTAGAACTGTATAAATGTACTGAGACACCTTTAAATTACAATAGAATAGAATAATTTAACTTTTTATTTAAAGAGCGAATGAAATAGATATTCCACATTATAATAGGAAATTAAATTACAAATTATCTTGATAGACTTGAGGAACAGGCAATTTGTATACGCTACTTGAAAAATTATGCAAAAGAGGATTACCATAAACTAATATTTCTTTTCAATGAAAAAATGCAACCAAATTAAAATTTAATATTAATATCTTTTAATAAATTTTTATGTAAAAATATAAATATATTACTCAATATTTAAAAAGATATACTCACATGTTTGTATTATCCATTTTAAATCGAATAATGATTGTGTATAGTGCCAAAATGTCCAAATAGTAATCTGGAAGAACAATATACAGACTTCTAAATTGCAAATAATTCTAAATAAAATGAACTATAATCGTTAGGTTAGGTTACGACAAAAACTATTTTGGAGCTTTATGCTCGTAGGCTTATAGCTCGCATTGAGTAAGATTGGGTTTTTATTTGAAACCAAAAAAATATTGATGGATTGACGATTTTGAAAAAAAAAGACAATCAAAACAAAAAGTTAAGCATGGCGTTTGTTTGATAAATGAAAGGGAAATTAAGCCGCTTGGAAAAACAAAGACGAGAAAAAAATTTTTTAAATCTATTAATTAGTTTCAAAAAAGAAATAGTTGCGTCAATTTTCTCTTTTGGTTTCGTTGACAAATCTAAGATCCAAGAGAAAGAAAGAGCTCCGATACCAAGTTCTTCTCTTAAAGAGTTTCTTGCTTGATCATATCGAGGACACGATAGCATTATGTGATCCATGGTTTCTCTTTCTCCACAAGATCATTTATCCGTTGAAGAAAGTCTGTATTTATGTAATTTAGCATTTGTCGGAAAAGATCTAGTTCTAACTCTAGCTAGCCACACTCTTTCAAGGCGAGAATTAGTATAATTGCAGTGAATTTTCGTGATAGAAGACATGTGCGGAAAGTTAGAGGAGTATTTACTATTATTCCATTCGTTGTTATTATAATTGGTAAAAATGTTTTGAAAAATTTGCGTGTGTTAAATACATTTTATTGATTTCCTAAAAAAAAAAAAATAGAAATGTGTTCTTCCATATTATCTTTTGTATTGTGTTTTGAGAAAACAACACCTGGTTTTCAACATCGAAAATTGGAAAAGTACCTCACGTTGAGTAAAGTCTTTTACTCAACGTGAAAGTAAAAAAAATACAATATTTTATGAATAATAATCATATTTTATTGAAAACGTGAACTATTTTGGTGATAATAATATTTTATTATAAAAACGTGAAACAAAAATGTTTCTTATATTATGGATAAGGTCTTCAGGTGAAATCGAGTGCAGAATATAGCTTTTACTAATGGCTGATTTTGCAAGAGCATCTACTTTTTCGTTCCCAGCAATTCCAGAATGACCTGGAATCCAAACTAATTGAATAGATTCGCAAATCTTAGTTGCATTTCCTAAAGCTGATTCGATGTGTTGAATGATGTTTGGGGAAGAGTTTGAGAGAGTATTCAAACTGCTTAGACAGGATAAGGAGTCTGATAATATGACATAGTTGGAGAGAAAATACAGAATTTAGTCACACCGCCAGATATAAAGCCAAAGCCTCTGCTGTAAAAATGGAATTAGAGTTATTGATTTGCCCGGAAACAAAGGAGTTATTTCTGCTGTTATAAACAGCGATTCCAAGTTTATGTTCTAATTTAGATGCATCAGTAAATAATAATATGTGATTGGACCATTCAGAAGTACTATGCAGTTCAAAGAGGTCATTGATATTATTTGTAGGAAGATTTTTAGTCTGAAAAGTATATTTTCTAAGAACTATTTTAAAATTAATATTAACAGATGTAGATTCTGCAGGAACTCTTAAAATATGTGATTCTTGAATTCCATTTTCTTCAAGCCATTCTTTCACTCTCAAAGATAGAGGAAGAACGCCAAAGATATGGCTGTAAGGCATTGATTCCCACAATTTACCACAAAGAGATCTAGTAGAAAGTGCAAGGTTTCTAATGTACATCCTTGTAGAAAGAAAATTTTGTCTTACAGAAAGAGGTACGACCCCTGCTACTTTCAGAAGAAGTGGAATAGGTGTCCAGCGAGGAAGACATGTAGCAATTTTAAGAACTGAGTGATATATCGGATCCAAGATTTTTCGTTCTAATAAGCTCGCAGATGTAAATACATGACATCCATAATCGAAGCTACTTGTAATGAAGGACTGAACAATTTGAAGTAAATGATTAATTTTTGTTCCCCATCTATTTCCTGCAATAGATTTTAAAACATTAATTTTCTTCTGGGTGGATTTTTTTTCATTTGAAAGTTATACTTGAAAGTTAAATTATTAGTAAAATAGAGGCCCAGAATTTTTATGTGCTTGGACCAAGAGACAGGTAATTGGCTTATAGTTAGTACAAAATTTAAAGGAAACTTTTTGGAAGAGAAATCAATGACTGAACATTTTGTGGAATTAATTTTTAGTTTCCCTTCTTCACACTATTATTCAAGTTTTATTATTGCAGTCTGCATTTTTTACTGTAGACTTTCTTGTGATGAATGAGCAGCCAAATGTATTATGTCATTAGCATAAATAAAACACTTAATGTCAGGAGAGAGAACTTCGTAAATATCTGACATATAAATCATGAAAAGAAAGGAAGAAGAGCATTGCCTTGAGGAACACCTCTATTAGAGAAAGTGGGTTGAGAAAAAGTTCCACGCCATTTCACTTTAAAACTTCTATTTGATAAAGAATCCAATATCCAATGAGCAGCATTTCCCCTGATATCAAATTGGAGGAGCTTATAAATAAGACCGTCTGGCCACACAGAATCGTAAGCTTGAGATATGTCTACAGTTGCGCATATGACATACTTTCTCTGTGAGCGGAAAGCAATAATATGATGATGAAGCACAGAAATAACACTATCGCAACCTCTATAAGGCATAAATCCATGATGATTTGGATGAAAATATTTAGAAAGGGAAATATGATTTATTAGACGATTTATAATCATGCGTTCCATGACCTTACATAGAACACTTGCAAGAGAAATTGGGCGATAAGAATTTATTGAATTAGTATCTTTTCCAGGTTTTATTATAGGAATTATGATGAATTTTTTCCAAAATGGGGGAACAATACCGCTTAACCCAGAGGTATTTATGAGTGACAAAAGGGATCGTAAAGCAATGTTTGATAGACCCTTCAAAATTTTAGCTGATATTAAATCAGGACCAGCTGAAGTATTTTTGCATTTAGAACTCACCATTTGGAGCTCTGAAAGGGAGAATGCAGAGTTATATTCTAAATCAAAGTTTGAACGCAAATCAAGAGGTAGTACTTCAGTTTCAGATTGACGAGAATAAAATTTGGCAAATAAGTTAGCCTGAACAACAGGATCCGAAATAATTGAAGTTTCTCTAGAAATTAGTAGATGATGAGTTGGTGAGTCAGTAGATCTATTTTTAAGTCTTTTAAGAATAGAATAAATGTCTTTAGATATACCAGCGTTTGTTATAGATTTATCCCAGAAATTTCTGGAAAAGGTTAGAAGAAGCTGATGAAGTTTTGCAGAAATCCGTTTGTACTGTATCCACAGAGTCTGATTAAGAGAACTTTTCGCTTTTCTCCGAAGTTTCTTTTTTGACCCAAAAGATAACAATATTCCGATGTCAACAACGGAGGAATTTAACGGAAAGATTTGTTTTTTCCTAAATTTATCAAGATAGTTTTTGCATAAAATTTGGAAATGATCTACAGAAACTAGTCCGTTATTAGAAATTTGAGTGTTCATTGAATTGAAGAAGCCAGTCTATAAAATTCTATTGCGGGAAGTACCTTTTGAATAATCGTTGTTGTAGATTTTGACACTTGTTTGAACAGGGACATGGTCACTACCATAACTATCTGAACTGACTGAGAAAGTACAAAAAGGAAAAATATCGGGAGATACAAAGTTATAATCGATAATGGATAGTCTATGGTGGAGTCCGAAATGAGTAGGCTGAGAGGTATTTAAAAGACAAATGTTGCTATCCAATATCCAATCAAGGAATTCTGAAGATTCGGGAGAATTTGAATAACTGACAAGCGCCGAACTTCGTATATTAAAGTCTCCAATTATTATGAAGGGTAGAGGAATACTTGATAAGATGCTATGGAACAAAGAACTTGAAAATTTACCGTGTGGGACGTAAACATTTACTGAAGTAAGAGATGATTTGGATACAGTAATTTTTATAGCTACTATTTCTGTGTCGTTATCTTCTGAGCGGGATATATTTAAAACTTGCACAGGTAGAGATTTATTAACAGCAAAAAGAAGTCCTCCACCACGGCCATCTTGCCTATCTAATCTAATTATTGTTTTATTATAAGTTTGAAATAAGTCTGATTTTTTAAGAAACGTTTCTTGAATTGCTAGGACATCGGAAGATTGAAAGAATGGAAGTTTTATATACGGGCTTTTAGATAGAACACTTCTTGCATTCCAAGAAATTAAATTGAACATTGAATAAAACGAAAAACCTGAACAGTTACTAAAAATCAAAAAAAAAAAAAGTGCGCTCGTAATAAAAGAATATTATTTAAAAAAAATTATGAATGTTTTTTATGCCTTCTTCCTGGATCAATTCTTTCTTCAATGTTAGGTTCTGCATATATAATATTTGGTTGAGGAGACTTCATAATAGGTTGCTCGGGAGATATTATTTGCTGATTCACTGAATTTTTTGGATTTATATTTCTAGATTGGATAGATCTTGCACGACTCTTTCTTGAAGGAGATCTAGAAACTGATCTAGCTGTATTCGAACATGTTCGCATACATTCTTTCGTGAATGAGAACATTTGTTGGACCATTTGATCTTGTCTAGCCTGTATCGCAAGTAATTTTGCTTCAAAAATAGAAGCCATTTCTGTCACTGCTTTTTTTTTTTTTTTTTTTTTTTTTTTTTTGACAATATCAGTTATTTCATTTTGATTCGGCACGAAAGGAAGATGATTTTTGGTTACACTGGAGTAACTGGTTCTTAAAGATTTGTTATAACGACTTCTCGCCTCAATAAATGGAAGGTGGTTCATGCTTTTAAAATGTAAGAATTTTTTTTCTTCAAGCCTCGTAGGGCAGGAAATGTCATTAGCTGCATGATTTCCCTGACAGTTTATACATTTAAGTGTTTCATTACCACAGGGAGAGTCTTTATGGAATGTTCCACAGTTTTTACATAGGAAGACTTCTTGTTTACATTTTTTCGTAGGGTGAGTGTATTTATAGCATTTTCCACATTGGCGAACGTTATCAATAAAAGGAGAAATTGGAATGATAGAATAGAATAAGTTAATAGTTTGAGGTAGATGATGACCAATGACGCTCACTAAAATATTTTCGCTCAGTTCTTCAGAATTCTTTTTTGTAAATCTTTGTAAGCTTAATATCGTTAAGTCATTTTGCGCAATTTCTTCAGCAACAAGGCATAAAGGTAAATCTACATTTATTTCTTTTATAAGAAATCTTGAAGAAATGTATTCAGGTTGAAAACTGGAGTTAACAGGAACACCAAGAATAATGTTTATCTTGCTTATTTCTACAGCAGTATCTGGGCAATTAGTTTCGAATAGAAGCTTACCTTGACGGGTGTGTTGAATATGTATTATTTTCTTGTGATTCTTTACAAGTTGAATTATTTCTTGCTTTAAATTGTAAGGTTTCTTTGGAATAGATGCAGTACCATCAGTGGGAGACAGGAAAATGAAAAACTTAGTTATATCATTTCCCGCAGCTAACTGGATTAGGTGTGGAATAGAATCTTCGAAAGTCAATAATCTTGAAAAGTTTATTTTTGGAATGCGCAAATCGCAATCCGTGTAAATCATTTCAGTCTCTGCTTCAGTTATTTTAAAATCCATAATAATAAGGAAGAAAAAGAAAAAAAAAGAATAAATTAAAAATTTAAATAGTAAAAATAAAAGAACAAAAATACTCTATCTTAGTCAATGAAACACTAAGCCAAAGTCAGACGATAATTTCAAATAGAAAAAGGAGAAAAAGTGTCATAGAAAAACATTAAATAATAAATAACTAATCATAGTTCAAAATTTACGTATTTCGCAATTTAGAACAATCCGCCATTTTCATTATAATCGTTTGGTTTCGTTTGGTTTCCAAGTATATTCAGTATTGCCAGAGGAACACAAAATATTATTAATTTTTCATCCAATTAAAAAACAATTCAGAGAATTATTAAAATTGTATATATTAATTTTTAAGCTGAATTTTTAACGATATTTTATTGACTATTTTTTTTTCTCTAATACATTGTTATTTTTCATTTTACATTAATTAGAAAATAAGAAGGGTTATTTTATATTACCATCATATTGATCGTTAAAATATCATTCAGTCCTTATCATTTTTCATATAAATATTCCCTTTACATAATAAAGCTGTAGAATTTGAAATTTGCAAATCCATTTTTCAAAAGAAAATGATTTTTTAAAAAGATATTTATTGGTAGCATATTACTGATATTATGAAATGTCTAGAGTGAGACGTGCATCTCCATTCTAATCTGAAAATAACACAATAATATTCAAAATTTTGCTTACATGTTCTTGTTGTTTCATATTTATATTGTTTCATCCGTTATTTAGAAAGTGTTTCATAAATACAATGCTTTGTAAAGAAATGACTTTTCCAAAGAAACAATTTGTTGAATTACTAATGGTAATGTTTGGTGCTCATGTAACTGTTCTTCACTTTAAAAAAGCTGGAAAATGTTTAATGATATTATTTAGTAAATTAAAAATGAAACTTTTCACTGGAGAAGATTCTTGGATTTTCAGCTTTTATACACACACTACATTTACGGCTAGCTATTGCTCCTTTTGAAAGTTCACTAAAGACATCCAGTCGCGTCGCCATTTTGAACATGACTAATTGACAATGTCGACGCCTGAGGAGCAACTCTCCATGCCACACCACAAAAGGGAAAGAACAATGAAATTATACCTATATTGAAAGCCACAGTCTCCGTTAATAAAGCCAGTGAATCTTCGATTGGGTCAGGTATTGAGCACATTACTTGTTGGTCAAAACAATGGCGTCTTTCCAAAAGAGCAATCGTGGATAATGATTCTCTACTATGAGTATATAAGATTCTTAATATGACCTTCGCAATTACCAATAAAATGACATACAGGTTCATCAAAAAATACAAAGGTTTCATAATAAAATTAAAGAGTAATTAATGAATCAGTATAGTCAGTTGAAATCAAATTTATTAAAAATATTTATTTTTATTCCAAGAAAACACTTTTAAAAAGTTTTAACTTTTATATATTATATAACTTCGCTCGAGACCAAATCAACCCGATTCGACATGAAGGACTTTCTCCAAAGCTGCAAGCCAAATGGGAAGGTCCCTACACAGAACTAAAAAGACTGAATGACGTCGTGGTTCGTATTAGGAAATCATCTTCTACGAAACCAAAGGTAGTACATTATGACAGATTAGCTCCGTATCGTAATGTAAAGTAAAAATTAGTATACCATAGTTTCTATGTAAATAGTATAGATAATTTTAATATTTTCTATATTTTGTATTTGTATTTTTAATTGTTTGTGTGCGTAATGTGTTCTGTATCCTCTTAAAATGTTAATTCTTTTATATTAAATTTGGCCTCCTATCATGGGATTGTACTACCCAGGACGTGCAGTCCTTGAGAGGGGGCCAATGTTACAAATTTATAAATAATTATTGTATGTGTCTTAAAATATCTCAGACAGATCAGAAATGCTCGCATTTTGGGCAAAAATTGCGGTATTTAGACGTGTTATACGTTAAAAGTGGGTTTTCTAATGATTTGGTGACTTGGCGATGTTTTGGCGAGAAAACTTGGCGATAGTTGGCGAGATTTTTGGCGACTTGGCGAGAAATAGATACTTCTGGAAACATCCATCACCTAAGCTCTAGGATCAATATTTAGCGAGATAGCCTAGAAGCTTTCAAAACCTTGTCGAAATCAGAAGATTTCCCCTCCAAGTCAGGTATAAATACCGCAGCCCGACATAGCTAGTTTTTGTGAAGACAGTCAGTGAGTGAAGACGATTAGTCGTGACTGCTAGTCTAGAGAAGCTGTTCTCTGCCTGAGGTATTTGAGACCTGTGATTGGAAGCTGTTACTTATTGTATCTGACGAATGTTAGCTTTATAATTGTGATTGTTACAGCTGGTATTTCTAGTGGAAATTTAGTGGTCTTGTGTTCATTGAGTGGTTGCTTTATACAACTCTTGATGTGCATCTCCCTTGACTCTTGACGTGCATCAACTAATTGACGTGCATCTCCATTCTAATCTGAAAATAACACAATAATATTCAAAATTTCGCTTACATGTTCTTGTTGTTTCATATTTATATTGTTTCATCTGTTATTTAGAAAGTGTTTCATAAATACAATGCTTTGTTAAGAAATGACTTTTCCAAAGAAACAATTTGTTGAATTACTAAAGGTAATGTTTGGTGCTCATGTAACTGTTCTTCACTTTAAAAAAGCTGGAAAATGTTTAATGATTTTATTTAGTAAATTAAAAATGAAACTTTTCACTAGAGAAGATTCCTGGATTTTCAGCTTTTATACACTACATTTACGGCTAGCTATTGCTCCTTTTGAAAGTTCACTAAAGACTTCCAGTCGCGTCGCAATTTTGAACATGACTAATTGACAATGTCGACGCCTGAGGAACAACTCTCCATGCCACACCACAAGAGTGAAAGAACAATAAAATTACACCTATATTGAAAGCCACAGTCTCCGTTAATAAAGCCAAAGAATCTACGATTGGGTCAGGTATTGAGCACATTACTTGTTGGTCAAAACAATGGCGTCTTTCCAAAAAAGCAATCGCGGGTTATGATTCTCTACTATGAGCATATAAGCTTCTTAATATGACCTTCGCAATTACCAATAAAATGACATACAGATTCGTCAAAAAATACAAAGGTTTCATAATAAAAATAAAGAGTAATTAATGTATCAGTTTAGTCAGTTTAAACCAAATTTATTAAAAATATTTATTTTTATTCCAAGAAAACACTTTTAAAAATTTTTATCACATAACGTAATTAAAATATTAATATACTTACAGAGAGAATTTATTTATTTTTAATATTAAACTGCTCTACATAAACGGATTGAAAGTTTCAAATAACTATACAGCTTTCAAAGTAAAAATCTTAAACGTAATACAGGAAAAAAAAAGGGCATCTTCTTTATCCAATTTTGGATAATTAAACATCATTTTATTGCGATTCAGATAAAGACCATTTTAGACTTATCAGCATCCAGACATATTTTCATGTTGAGGGCCGAGAGATTATAAGATTTTCTTGTTAAGCCGTATAAGGACAGATACTTGCTTCCGACACTGTTAAAGAGCACATTTTTAATGTCGCTTTGCCGATACGGAACCGATATCGTTACGAAATATTCATGCCAATGCCTACTCTTATCCGACACAGCAGATATCGGCCCGTCATGATGCCGATAGGCTTGTGTTTCTGGGTATTATCTGGATTATTATCAAAAATACACTATCATTAAATTATTTTTAACGATAGTGTATTGTTGATATTTAAGCCGGAAAACATCATAGGTACACTAGTAGAATACAAAGGTGAATGGCATAGTACCATCGATGCACTCACACCCTTTTCATAGAACCTTAAAAAACTCACCAGGCCGTACGCCATAAGCTCATCACACCGTGCACTTCAAATGAACGGGTGGGGACACCGCAGCCGCTCTCCGGCCGACGTGACAGAAGGTTCACTGTTCCATGCACTATTGCCGCACAGGGGCTGCTGAGTTTCCATAGGTCAATGTCATTAACCCAATCACCACCCCAGTGTTGAATTGCTACTAGGGTAGCTTCTCTTTGCCACCGTGACAGCAGTATTACTGATATTGATGTACAGCAATATATTAAATAATTGATGCGTGCTCCTGTTGCAAGAAATAGTTGATGTGTTCTCCTGACACAGAATAAATTATAAAAATAAATTTTGAAAGGTATATATATAATGATATATGAAAACATCATTAAATTCAAATGTAAAAATTTATTTTTACTAATTCAGTTTACTCTTAATATTTCAGAATCATAACCATTGTAAAAAATCATAAAAACGCAACATTTTTTATGTTTCTGTTATCCTGTGTTTAATTTATATGATTTCACTTTATATAATGTTTGTAACTTATTACGAAAAATTAATGTATAGTTTTCATTTTTCATTTATGTATTTATATGCTTTTTAAATGTGAAGTTTGCCACTGGATCAAAATATTAAGTGGAGTGTACAGATAAACTTTATAATTTATAAGTTTTCCTTCTAAATTTAAATCATAATTATAATAATCTTTTAACAACTTTAAATTTGTATGACATTTCAATATAACATTTAAAATTATATTATTAGATTAGGCAGAATTTATTCAGAAGCAATTTAATATTAATGGTATAAAATCAAAATGCTTGAAAAGTTATTTTGTTTCTGATATTAATTGTTTTTATTTTTATCTGTAGTTTTACTCAATGCATTGGCAGCTGTATTACAGATAGGGATGTACAGCAATATACTAAGAAATTGCTTATGTGTGCTTTTGACAAAGATGGGAGACACTTAAAAAGAACTTTGGAAAAAGCCCAATTTGGTGTAAATAATATGTAATAAAGAATAATAATAAGCCTTTATCTTTTGTGAACATTTTATTTTTGTCAATAAGTTCCTAAATATTGAAAGCAAATATTTTTTTAGAAAATACAATGAAATAGGAATACTTGTAACTGAGAATACAACTGTATTTCTAATCTCATTGCAATAATAAATTTAATACAACAATTACAAAAATATTGTAACTGTTTATCACCCTTAGCTCTGCAAATATTTCTTATAAACAATTTCAAGTATATTCATATTTAAGTCAATTTTTCTGCTGTTAATATAAAATTGATGAAAAACAATATGAAAAAGGAATTAAACAAAATTGTCTTGTGTGCTATAGTAAAATAGAATCAATGTTCTATTTTAAATAAATAAAGTCTCTATTCTATGTTAAGATATACCTATTGTTACAAACACATTGGAAGAACTAAATGAATAACTTATGATTTTAATCTTTAGAATCAAACTTCTGAATAAATTTATGAGGACTTGTTGAAAATATGTCTTATAGAAGCAATAATAATTTTTTTTTCATATTTTCACAATTAAATATCCACTTTAAAATTAAAAAAAATATTTGGGAATCATAATTTACAATCTACTAATTCAAATTTTATTTTTCTAAACTTGGAAATTATTTAAAAATTTCTTAATGAATATTGTCTCAAAGCAAATTTATTAGTTTTTCTATTAGTAAAAACAATAAATAAATAAAAAATAAAAGCAAATTTCTAATACTGAAATTATTGAATGTTAATTATGTGTCCTTCAATAAAAACTGTTGAAAATACTGATATGTCTAAGAGGGAAACAATATTAGATAATTGGTAAAATATGTTTCATATTATTTCACTTAGGTATGCAATCTGATTTTTTTATTACATTTTAAATTTATTCAAAACTATTAAAAAAAAAAAATACCTTCAAATACAAGTATTTTTATGTATGAAAAACTTATGGATAAAATGTAATTTATGTTAAAAAAAAAAGGTTTTCCTCAATATTGTCTGGCATAGTAACAAAAATACACTATCGTTAAATTATTTTTAAGCGATAGTGTATTTTTGATATTTAAGTCTGAAAAAAGCATTACTGCACGAGTAGAATACAAAATTACATGGCATAATATAATTAATGCACTCAATCCCTTTTCATTGAATCTTAAAAAACTCAGGTGCCATATGCCATAAGATCATCACACCGTGCACTTCAACTGAACGGGCGGGGATACCGCAACTGCTCTCCGGCCGAGGTTTCAATTAGCGCACTCTTCCATGCACTATTGTCACATAGGAGCCACTGATTTTCCATCGGTTCAAGTCGTTAACTCAACCACCACTTCAGTGTTGAAATTTTACTAGGGAGTGAGCTACCCATAATATTAAATGGCTTACGATCAGTTTTTTGAAAAATGAAAATATTCAGACTGTGTCCAAATGTATTGTCCGAGATTTAAATAAATGTTTGATAGATAGACTAGGAAACGTTAAAAAATGTCGTACAATTGACTTATGTACACTGCTTGATCCTCGATATGAAAATCTCGGTACATATTCTCATTCCCAAATGGAATCCCTAAATAAATATTAAATTGATTTAATACTGAACAAGTTAAATACCCAAGTAAATACACAAGCAGTTAATACTGAGAGGAATCGAGACACTGAAACTACAGTTATAAAGAAAAAAAAAACTGGATATCATCATGGGATCCCTAGTAGCAGAGGCTCAATGGTATTACAGTGGCCATTTACCATTTTCATTGGTAACTCACTTTACACCGAATTTTTTTCAGCGGTCTGTACCCAGTAACATACATAAAACGGCCACTGTTTTTTTACCGCACATTGTAAATTGGTTCCAACACCTACTCGCCCTACACTGCATGAACTTATTCTCTTCCAACTGATCCTCCATGGCAAGCTTTCAAGGTACAATGGGACAATGCACAACTCCATTCAGATATTTATGCATACACAGATGGCTCCAAACTTAATGACCAAATTGGCTACGCGTCTCTCCAATTCAAAAATGACTCTCTTATTCACCAAATCCAGAAGCGACTCAACAATGAAGCAACCGTCTTTGAGGCGGAAGCGAATGCGATACTTGACGTCATGCTTTTGCTATTCAGGATAAATCCACATGTCACATCCACATCGATTCGTAATCAATTCTCCAGGCGCTATCAACTAAAGACATTTTCAGCAACACTATCTCCTGGATTAAGATGCTAATTAACCCCTTAACCGGCTATCCCGAGGTAACTCGAACAAACAATTCTGTGCGTTTTCCGGCTATTCTGAGCCCTTAGTAGGAGCAACTAGCTTCACTGAAATGCTTCAAATTCAATCCCCAGAATTGACGGATTACCGTGAAATCGTAGCTGGGGAATTTATTTATTGAACGCTTACGGTTGATTTAACTAATGCGAGCGAAAATCCAAAGTGATTCAAGTAAGAAACAGCTATTTACGTTTTACTTTTCTATATTTATACACATTTAGTTTTAGTAATTAAAGACTATCTAACTATTGAAAATCATAAGCAACGTATATGATACTAATTTTCACTTTTTTTTTATCAAGTTTTAAATTATTAATATTTTTTAGTTTTGTATAAAAATATGTGACTTTGCGACAAGGTTAAAATATAAGAGACTTTTTTACTTAATTTGGTCAAAAATATGAAATTTTAAAATTTTAAAAATTTTGTTTAAAATTAGAAGGGATAAAATAAATAATAAATTAGATGCTAATTTTTTAAACTTTTGAAGGAATTTAGTATTTTAAACAATTCTGCAATGATTTTGTACAAAATAATCTAATTTTAATAAAATGCAACTATAAAAAGTTCTTTCACTTTTTCGAGTTACATTATATTAAAATTGGATTATTTATTTTGTTCTGAAAATAATTAATATTTGTAATATCTCAGGTATTATTTAATTTCACAATATACCTATTTTTAGCTTATAAATTCATTAACTTGCTACTAATTATCTCATTTTAAATGCTTACATAATTTATAAAAGAGTGTCAAAAAATCGGAACTGCTTAACTGTCGACTGGGTACCAAATGCGAGCCCCAAAAATATCATCAAATTTACCGTCCGTGTCCGAAGAGTTAACTTCATAATAAAAATAAAATTCTTCTTCACTGCTTGAATCAGACATAATGTTCGTAACCCGGTAATATTTTCACAAATACAATTAGCTGCTAGAATAACTTCTGAGAATGAAACAGCACTCATATATATGTTTGTATGTGTTTGTGTGTGTGCATATATATATATATATATATATATATATATATATATATATATATATATATATATATATATATATATATATATATATATATATATATGCAAACAAGAATAGGGAAGTGACAATATGACATTTAAATACTTTGTTCTGGCCAACTGTAGGCGATTTATCGACACGCTCACCTAAAATGCATTATGAAACAGATGTTTCCAAGATAATTCGATTTTAAATGTGCATCCACTACACCAGTTCTACATTTGATTTAAATCTACATTTATCGGTTTCCCACGGAATTTGAAAAAATTCCTAAATTCCACAAGTTAGGCATTTGTTAATCCTGTAGTCAAATTGATATACTCAAAATCACCAATCTATCGTCCTGCTATCTTTATTCTATTTGTAATCAATTTAAAATTAACTACATATGCATTAATTTTCTGTTTACTCGAGAATTTGACTAAACATTTTTTGAAATTTTTCATTTTGTTGTTAGCGTCACACTACTCAAATTTTCAGTACACATATTTCAGGCATTGGCTAAAATACCAAGATCAAGGTAACTGCAAAATATGAAGGATTAATATTTTATATTTTTGTTAATTTTATCCTTTTGAAAAACAAATATTCATACGAGAGACGCACTAATTTTAGTATTTGCTAAAACAATTCAAGAAATACTAAAAAATATATAATAACAATTTGTGTTCTTGTATGGAGTGATATTTTTTACATAGAAACGGAAATCTTTAAGTACGAGGAATTTAATATGAAAAATTTGCTTTTAAAAGTTTCACCAAAATTTCATGTTGTCAGTAGCTTACTATATACTATAAAATCTATTGTGTTAGGTAATTAAGTTAGGTTTTATTTTTTTAATTTATTAAAAATATACAATAGCTAAATTTTTCAATCTGTATGTATTAATGCAACAGAAACGCTTCTTTTAATGATTTTGAAAACTATTTAATGATTTTAAACATATAATATTGATTTTGAAAAGTATCTACAAGGATTATCAATTACAAATAAATAGCAAATTAACTAATTATTACAGCTATTTAAAATCAATACATTTTTAACTATCTGTGAAATTAATTTTTATGATTTTTAAGAAAAAGTAATTATTGAAATAATTATATATATATATATATATATATATATATATATATATATATATATATATATATATATATATATATATATATATATATATATATATGTATGTATGTATGTATGTATGTATATAATGATATTTAAAAATTATAATACGATATTCATTGTGATGGCTATCTTATATATTTTTAATTGTTTAAGATTTTTTTAAATACAAAAACTGCTTGGAAATAAATTAAATTTCCTGATAATAATTTACAAAATAATTAAATAAAAATTCATATTTAGTTTAATAACAAATTATGATAAGAACTTGAAGAAATTTTCGAGTAGAACATTCACACAAAGCAAACAGCGAGCACATGTGGGTTTCTACAGCTGACAGCGATTGATGGGCTTTCCCGCTGTAAGTCATTAGAATGTGACTATTGTGAGGTGGTCCAGGATATGAAGGAAATACGTTTCATCAGAATTAGAGACTTTTGTATTCTTGAAAGGTGCTAAAGGGGGAAAAACTTGCATTGCAGTGAAAGCTAAAACCATGTTGCCACCGCGAAGCAAAAATGATGCACTTTCTTCCCAGAATCCCAGACGGTTAAGGGGTTAAAGACACTCCAGGTTTCTTCTACTTCCAGTTGGTCAAAGCGCATATTGGGATTAAACTCAACGAAGCAGAGGACCAAGCTGCTATAGAGGCCACACAATGCCTAACCATTGATCAGGTTATTAAATTTAGTAAGCAACAAATCAAGATCTTACTCGAAAAGGAAGAGATTAATCTCTGGCAGAAGTCCTGGGATGATACTGAAAAGACAATGAGACCTCACACTTTCTACTCCAAAGTCTCTAATAAGCGTCTCTTAGGAAACTTCTTCCTGAATCAAGCCCTAACAGGACATGGGGTATTTGGAAGTTATAGAAATAGATTCCACCACAAATCCAATCGTTGCTCGTTCAGAGGTCGTAGACCCTGAACACGTATTACTTCACTTCCAATACTACAAAGACATCCACTGTAAATGATTTCCACTAAACTTTGCAAATCTTGAACTCAAGCATCTCCTGAATATTCCCAAGGTTAAATCCGGAATTAGAGAAATCCTAGAAAATGAATTTAAACTCCAAATAGATGAAATTCAAAATGACGCTGATACCTCCTCATCAGACTAAATTGTACTTTGCACTTTCCTTGTAAATATATATATTTGTATTATTGTATTCTTGTATTTTATAGTTATTGAATCTGACTTATTTTAATAAAGGCATTAGCCAAGGAGGTCTTCCAGTCGGAACGAGTCTCCATAGATCACTGCCCACGCCCCCATTTGGCACCTATTGCCTTTGAGTTTCCTTCTTTTATTATTGGACTTTATTTCTCCTGGCCAACTCTCGGCCTGTCCGAACACGAGGTTCACTATTTTACTATGGCGACAACCTCCACCGTATGCCTTCGGGTGGGTTGGTGCTTATGAAAGTTTACCGTATATTGTGAACGACACCATCGTCGACTGCTGATAGAGTGTTCGCTGGAACGCGGCTGCAAACATTTACCATTGAAATTGTAGGAAAGTGGTGTCATGCGCAGACTTATTAATAGGTCTAAGCATGCGTGGTGGCCATATTTGGAAATCATTGTGTTATTTACATTTTCTGTACATTTATTTAAAATCTTGAATAATATCATTATTTTTAGCAGATTTATTTAGTAAATACTATAAATTCTTTTAGATAAATAAAATGTGCATATCTTTAAAATATCTATTTTATTCTGACACATTATTTTTACAAAGCTAAATTTTATTTTGTTTTCTTAAAATTAAGTCAAAATGATTATTGCTAATAATAATCTATTTTAAATAATCTAAATCAATTTGAGTATTAAATTTTACTTTAATATGTTCATTGTTTTTGATGTTGAATCCATAATACTAATAATCTACGATTATTATGAACATTAAAAATCAATAGCTACCCTAAAGAGCAATTTTGATATAATCAATAAAGGAAAGTTATATTAAGAAATTTCGGTAATTTAACACATATATTCATGTAAATTAACTTTATTCAAATTTAAAAAATAAGTCCATTTGGAGGCATATAACAAATCTTATATTCGTTTTCCTTACTTAAACCCCCTTTTTTACTTTTTTTGTTATATTTTAAGTATGAATTATCAAACAATAAGATTTGTTATTTGATAAATTATGAATAAAAAAAATTGTTAAGAATAAAATATACTATCTTTTTAGATTATCTACTTTCCCGAGCACGAGTGAAATCATTTCAAAAATATTATCATGCATTTTGCAATATCATATAAGAAATATAAATATAACCATAAAATAGAAGAATAAATTATTTATATGTAAAATGACATTTTAATTTTAATTTATGATATAAATTTATAAAGCTTTTTTTATTTTCAGGCAATTCCTATTCAGCTGCAATATTAGAAGTCAATCGATTTTTCGAATCGCCGTTTTAACGTAGAACGGAGGACCCCCTCTAGTGGTGGAAGCAAAACATGCATTTGTTTCCCACCATGGCATTGATTGTCCAGAAAAATTGCAATAAAATTGGTACATCAGTGCCATGTGAACGCTTTTTTTTTATAAAGCTGGGAACTTTATAAGAGAAAGGCTCACTCGCTTAAATGCTAAGCATTTAAGAGAAATTCTATTTTTAAATACAAATTCTCTTATTTAGTGTAATTTATTTTTATTTAATATGAGCTATCAATGTTTTAGAAATTAGTTAAAGAAAATATAAACTTTTAATATGGTGGTATATTTTTATGTTTTTGCAATTTTCCCTTAATGATATTAATTTTTCTAAGCATGAAAATATATATATATAAGGTAATTTAAGATAAAAATAAAAACCACAGATGATTCTCTAATATAATTATTTAACAATTTAATAATTTGTTGTCATATTAAAATATTTACAAATTTTTACATGATGGTATAAAAAAATAGAAAGATAAGCAAAGCCGATTGTTTTATATGTTCCATACAAAGTAATTTGGGAAATTTGCTAAATAAATTTTGTGCTAAAATAATCAATTTTTGAAGTATTCCTGGCTATTTTATGATGGTGAGTTTATATTGTCTCAGAAAAGTTTTTAATTAAAGTTAAGCACACATTATTTCATTTAGGAAATTACCTGTGAATATGAACAAGAAGAAACCAGTGTAAATAAAAAATCATTTTTAAATTCATAATATATTATTATTAAAAGGAAAAGATCACAAACATTTTCTCAAAATACAATTAACATAAATATTTCCAAGTTTCTGGTCGTAATATCCGTAGTTAACATCTTCATAAGTATAAATTATACAGAAAATGAGTACACACAAAGAAAAGATAAATTGATTTAATTTCAATAAGTAATACAAACTTAATAATTATTAAATTAAAATAATAAATATTAAATTAAATTTAATATTATAATTTAATAATTATTAATTTTCATACATCATAAAGATAAGGAAATTCATTAATATGGAAATTTCATTCTTTTAATATATAATTTACTTATGATGCATTCACCTTTTCTTAAATCGTAAAAATTAAATATATATATAAATAAATATCAGTAGCGTGTTCGATAACAGCAATATGTAACGAAGTGTTCCTTGACAACTATTTATTGTTTTAATAACGATATGTTTAAATAATAACAATATATTACATTAAAAAAGTTCGTTGTGTTTGGAATGGGCTGTCATGTGATAAAAGAAATGATACTTAATACCATTTCGCTATTCTGAAAATAATATTACAGGAAGAAACATCATGTTCCACTTCTCAATTTGATTCTTCCCATAGGCTATATTGTATCGGGGCAATTCTTATTACAAGCTAATTAAAAGTGCTAGAAAAAATGTAAAATAACACTCACCAAATGTGTTGAAATATAAGTTATTATCAGTGAAACGCAATAATTATTTAAAACAAATAAGGCTTAGAATGTTGTGAAATGAAGAATATTTCATTAGTTTGGCGTTGAAAAATTTTGCGGATTGATGAAATAATGTTACTTGTGTAAAAAAAAAAAAAAAAAAAAAAAAAAAAAAAAATTCTTTCTTTAAAATAATTAGAAGAAAACGGAAAACTGTTAAGATACTTGGTAGAAAAATCCAACAACTAAAGCAAACCGCAAACCATAAAGAGGAAATAATTTGAAGTTTTAAACGGAAATAAATTGGAAAAATTATGAAAACATACACATTTAAAATTTTTTAAAGTAGCTTTGAGAAGAACACAATAATTAAAGCGTTACATGAAAGTATATATTTTTATTAAAATATTTATTTTATCAAAATATATATATTGTAAATCTTGATTTAACATATCTATTTAATGCTGCGTATTTTTCTTAATCATAAAATTTCTATGTAGAACAATCTTATTAAAAGACACTTTAAAAATTATGTTAAAAAACTCCCTTGTTATTTGAATTAAAAAAAATAATAGCTACAAATTTATAAAGGTAGAAGCAATAAAAAATAAATATTTCCTTACGAGTGTGCAGCTTTTTTTTAAGATGTAGTTGTAGGCATATAGGTAAATAAAAAATAATTTTTCATTTACTTAATATATTTTTTTCTCAAAATCATACACACCTATAATCATTTCAATTTAAACAATAGCTGTGACGAAGAAAGGTATATTCCCTATAGAAATCATTTAATTTCAAATTTTTTTAAATTATTCTATGTATATTTTAATAAAATTCATTATAAAAAGTATTAATTTTAAATTCATTCATTTATAGGTCAACTAAAAACAAGATATGTCCAAGAGGAAAAGAAAACTTTAAACTAAACGAGTTCAAAAGAAAAGCGTAATTGATTCTTCTTTGCAAAGAAAAAACCTTTAAGTAGTTAAAAATACTTCCTGAAGTAAATTTTGAGAAAAATGCTTAGAAAATCATAACTAAAATATGATATAGCAATGTTTCTAAGAAACTTTATTCTCCAGAATAACATTTCAATGATTTTCATTGAAAGGCAGAACAACATGTTAGAACGAGTAACCAATAATGTATACCTCAGCATAAAATTACTTTCCAACGAGCAATCCTATGAGTTAGCTCCCAAAATATTATTCAATACACTTCAGTATCGCCAAAAACTGTTCAATATCGCTAATAACATCTCAATATCGCCAATTATTAGTGGCAATGAGGTATTCGTCAAATATTTTGCAATGAGCAATCCTATGAGTTGGCTCCCAAAATATTATATAATATACAATTATAGTGCCAATAACAGTTCAATATTGCCAATATTATCTCAATATCCCAATTACACCTCAATTTCACCAATAGCACCTCAACAACGCCAAAAAAAGTTCGTTGTTGGCGGCATTGAGAATTTCCTACATAAAAATGAATAGTTTTCCGCTATTTTTAAGCCAATCAGAAATCGCCAATTTTATTCCTTATTTTATAAAAAATATTGGTAACTGTTATCAGCTCAAAATATAAAAGTAAAAACACGATATCTAACAATAACCGTTAGGCACATTCCTAGAACGCTGTCATACCTTCACTTCGTTTCACCTAGACATCATTGATTTTTATGAAGATATTAAAAAATACTGAATACATTCACTGAGTAATACTGCCCCTGAAATATCACACAATATTAAACAATGTTCAGAAGATTTCAAAAAAAAGATTTGCAAACCATAAAATTATATGAATAAACTTTAAAAAATGCATTTGAATCATAATCTTCTGAAATAAACTATTGCATAATAATTCCTAAACTAATTTTCTCAATGTTATAATATTATTTAAAATTAATGGATCAACATTCGGCATTCATCGGTATTCGCAATATTGGTCTTTGTGCTACTTGTTAAGGGCGAATTTCAAGGACTAAGTCTTGAAAGTACCTTGTGGATATTCTGTATATAGGTAAGCATCTTGTTAATGGGTTTTCTAATAATTGAAATGTATAAAAATATTATAAACTATTTGCATAAAATACATATAGAATATTTATTCAAATTTATAATGCCTTTCTTTTCTCTACTTTCTCGGAAAATACTTCCTTGTGACGCATGGAAGAAAGAAAGCCATTGTAGGGTTTTTTTATTCAAAAATTTGATTTATAATGCACTTATAATTAAAAATAATGAAAGTTTTCAGTTTTTCTAAAGTAATCACTTTTTCAAAATTAATTGAATACTTTAAAACCGATTTTCTCCAAGAACACTAAAACAAAAATCATACAATTTATCGTTTAGAAATATCTTTTTTCTTATAATTAACAGAGAGTATCCTATTATTATCTGCATAAAAAAGGTAGATTTTTACAAATTAAGTACTAAATTATGTTTATTAATTATAACTTAAATTTACAGAAAGTTTCTGGCAACAGCTATTATTAATGATTTTTACTTTTGGTACTAACTATGAATGAGAACCGCCATAACCTGTCTGTTTCTGGTGATAAACTAATTTTGTAAGCGTTGATGACTTGTTTTTAGAAGAAGCTCATCATCTATGCAGAAAGTATTCTGACTTAATTGGTATTTAATTTTTTTTCTTGTATCTCTCTTAGAAGTTTGTGTTCGAGAACATTTTGATTGGGGTAAACTCAGAGAATAAATAAAATTATGTTATTATGTGCTTTGGGATAAATGTCCCATAATATTCACGGGTTATTATATTTATGTGATGATATATTTATTTATAATTACATAAATATATACATGATATATTTATGTAATAGTAGTTTCTACTTTTTGATGCCTAATACTTTAAAAAATTAAAATCATACAATTAGGTTTAACTGCTTAATCGAAGAAAATATAAACAGTTGCAACATTTTAACAAAATATGCTCCGAACTGTTTACATATCATAATTTTGTAGTTGAGGAATGGGAACTAGTTCAGCATCCCCATATATTGGCAAACGCGGCGAATGTTTTTCGTCGCCAAAGTAAGCGCGCCAAACTAACACGGGAAATTTCCCGAAGTTCGATCGAAAAATAAGCATTTTAGAAAATTAAAAACGGGAAATAAATATAAATGATGGACTTATTTGATATGAAGTTTAGCTGATATGCCAATTGATATGTTTATTTCGACATTTTTTTTCGTTGTTACCAGTGTCACATTTCAGTTTGTCACCAGTGTCACATTCACATTTCAGTTCTTTTAAAAAAGGCATGCAAAAGATATTTTTCTAAATAATTACACTTTATAAAATTTAAAAAAAGCAAAATTATTTTAAATATAAATTACTTTATAAAATTGAAAAAAAGCATTCAAAAATTATTTTTCTAAATATATACACTTTATAAATTTTAAGATAAGCATGCAAAAAATATTTTTTTAAATATATATACTTTTAAAGTAAATAAAGATAAAACACTAATACAATAAAAATATACATTTAGAATTTGAATAAAATAACTAACACCTGCGAATTTTGGTACTCATCCCAATTATTTCCCAAAACGATTTCAACAAATTTATTAAAACAATTTTCATTTGCAGCTATGCAAGCTTTATGAAACATACATTGCAAAGTAAAATTTAAAATCTGTAATTATTTATTGTATTTAACAAAAATGTAAAAGACAATAAATTAAGTTAATAAGATAATAAATATATAATAAATAAACCCCAAATATAAAATAAAATAATATAAAAGAAATTGTAAAAAAGAATTTACGATAATTAGACGCTGGTGACAACGAAGCCCAAATGAGGGAAAATCCCTTCCAATTCCAATAGAAACGTGGAACAAAGAATGTTCTAGAACAATGAAAGTCAAAGTAAAATTTAAATAGCTGTAAAATTTATGTAAAACACAAGAAAAATGAATAGTGGCAACAAAAAAAAAGAAATAGTAACTAAAACTGAATTTGGCAACACTACAATAAAAACAAAAGCAGAAATCGGCAACACTACGAAGTAAACAAAGGGCGCCAAATTTGGCGAGAAATCATATATGGGGATACTGAACTTGTACCGAGGAATGAGCATTAAGGAGGCTGTGATAAACCAGTTGACCGCCATTATGTTTTTAGATGAATGCTGATGTTAATTTTTACCATTATTACTGAATATGCGAAAGAGAGATTGCAAGCCAAATTAAAAATAAAATTTGACGAGAGAAAATCTACTCAGCTCTGCTGTATTTCAAGCTAAATCTGATAAAAAAATTTTTTCTATCTCCTGTACTCATGGACATATAACTGAGCATGACATAACTTTAGAATAAAATAAAGGAAAATTCAACAATTTAAATTTAGTTGTGATTATTGAAATAACAGGTGCTGTTTATTAAAAATGGAGTTTTTATTTCAGTGAAAAATATTTTTCTAGTATCGGAAAATATTTAATAGCAATTTTCAGAAAGCAGATTTGTTTGAACTTCAATGTTAATCCCCTATTATAAATGTCTTTCTTGTTTCTCATTCTTCTGCAATTCAGTTATAATTTATATTCTGTTCATAAAAAAATAACTATTTTGCCTTATGAAAATGATTTTGCTTATTTAATTTTTGCACTAAGTTTTCATTTTTTAAAATATTGGTATATTTATGACTTTACATAGGATATACATAAGACTTGTTGTCTTGCTGATAGTTTTGTATACATTTACTGATTTTTTTTTGTGAAAAGAACAAGATATGTTATTTAATTAAATACATTCAAATAAAGATGTAAAGCAAAACACTAACATCTAGAACGTAAATTAATTTTTATGGTTTTCTAAAAGTTGGTAGTAACTGCTGCAATGAAATCATCAAAAGTGATATATTTTGAAAGTCACACTATGGATTATAAGAGGCATTCTTAAAAACTATAAATTTTAAATGAAAGAATTTATTTTCTTGAGTATCTGAATTCCAAGAAACTTGATAAACCTTACCATTATATTCTAAAATATCATACAGTAAAGATATGGTGGCAAAAAAACGACAGACACGTACAGGATTGGCGCAATTTCAAATTTTCACGGCAAGCACTCTACAACTCTGTGGCCAACCTAAATTACATAGCTAGGCACGATAGCTGTCAAACAATGACGATCACGTTCAAACTTCAGCTTAGAAGTCGAGCGTTTTTCTGAATTCCAAGTATTAAAAAATTTAATACTTCATTGTAATTACTGTAGAAGTTTTAAAATTCTAATAAATAGAAACAGAATTTTTAAAACTTAATTTTTAATATACCGAGCAATGGCGCCCACCTTAGAAAAATCAGTGTAGTGCGACCTACTACTGTGTCAACCGAGCAATAAAGCTAAATTTCGAACATTAACAAATTTCATTTTTTTTATTTAAACTTTATTTTTAATATACCGAGCAATGGCGCCCACCTTAAAAAAACATCAGTGTAGTGCTATCTACTACAGTGTCAACCGAGCATTAAGCTAAATTTCTAACGTTAACAAATTTCACTTTTTGTCTAAACTCAAATTTATATGTAATGAGTAGTTACGCCCACATTAAAGAAATTTAATTACATGGCACATTCTAACACGAACATGAAAACGCTATTCACATAACTTAACATTCATTTTTATAAATACTTTATTTTCTAAATATGAATAAAAGTGTAATGAAATACAAAATTGTTCACGTAATCTTCATCGATGTCCGAATCATTACTTTTCGGTGAATATACCGTTTTTATCGCTTCTAAAAAATCATCTATTATGTTTTCCAGATGATTCTTTCTCCATATGTGCTCCGCAAAAACGTAGAATCAATATATCCTCATCCACTTATTAATTTTCGCAAGCAACACACAAACTTCAAAAATCAAATAACGAAACTCAATACTTCAAAATTATTCTGTAATAGTTGCATACAAAACATGCATGTCCTGTGATCTCGTAACCTCATAAAAGGAAAAACATGGCATATATACGTAATCGAAACCAGTAAACCAGTCTGGCGCAGTTTACCCTCTGTACGCTTCTCTACTATATAGCAGATAGGACTATTAAAGTAGGTGGAGAATTAATAATATCAGTGTCCGAATCCATATTATCTCATATCATAAATTTAAAAAAAAGTGAACTACTAAATAATATAATTAAATGTTAAAAGTTTTCACATTAATGTAAAATTTCTGTGCAGTTATTCTCTAGTCCCTCAGAAAACCGTCCGCTAAACTCCCTTATCCTGAAAACAAATATTGTCATTTGAATGTCCATATTGATCCTCTGATATGTTGGATGTGTTTTAGGCATCCCATGGATGTCATCTTGGTATATTCTAAGGGCATCCTTAAAATAAGTTTCTTATATATCCATTTTTGGATCAGTCAAACAAATATTCTGGGAACAGAAAAGACACCCAGTGTTAGATTTAATGTCGACTCCTAATCATCCAATATGTTCCACGATTCCAAATACCTCTCGTGAGATCATATGATGCTCATCCCATTAGCATCCCACCATTTCTCTCACGAGCCAAATCACACATCTGTAGCTCACAGACCTATGTGATATCCAGATAGAGACACACACACACAATTGACCCTTTTGCTCATCTGTCTTGGTATGACTCAACAAATACTTTCATCAATACCTTTGCTCCCTACAGAAAATCAGACACAACACCTATTGTTTTTCAACAACTATATTCTTCTCATTGCTGTCAGTATCAATCATACAAATCTGTATTTACAGATGGTTCTAAAACAGCAGGACATGTGGGCTAAGGAGTTTTTATCAATATTACAGCTTTTAGTTACAGCCTACATTCATCCTGCTCCATCTTTACTGCTGAAGCAATTACCATCTGTTCATAACGTGCTTCAGCATGTGAATACAGATGATTGTCATGAATTTTGTATATATGCTGACAGCATGAGTTATTAAAGCCTTGAGAAACAGTAACATTACCTGTCACCAGTTGTGTCTAGAATTTTCAAAGTATTGGATTCCTTTGCTGGCAAGTGATATAAAAATAGCATTTTGTTGAATACTAATCCACATCGGTCTTAATGAAAATGAAAGAACAGATAAAGCTGCTCAGTCTGCATCAGCACCAATATTACCATTTGTTTCACTCTCTGATATGAGAAATAGTGTAAAAAAAATTTATTTACTTTGACAGGAGTTATGGATTATGCAGGTCACTAACAAATTGCACAGTATATTTTCATCTTTCACCCCATTGTCAGTTTTACCGTTACGAAGTGCTGATGTACGATTAACTTGCCTTCCTATTGGACAAACACATTTCACACACAGACATTTGTTTCTAGGTGAATTAAACCCAAAGTGTGCAATGTGTGTCGCATCATTTCCTGTTCAGGTAAAAGCTTACAGAGCTGTACAGGTTTAGCGCGATTGAAAATGTTTGCGCTAATCTAAATTACGCCTCTATCTGCGATATCCGGCTACCAGTGCTGATCGCGTGCGAGCTGCAATTTAGAAATCACACATTTTTTCAAATTTTGAATATTTCATTATATTTAATTATTATAGAAGTTTTAATATTTTAATAACTAGAAATAAAATTTTTAAAACTCGAATTTTAATATACTGAGCAATGGCGCCCACCTTAAAAAAACATCAGTGTATCACTGCCTAGTACAGTGACAACTGGGCAATAAAGCTAAACTTCTTACGTTAATAAATTGCATTTGTTGTGCGAACTTGAATTTTAATTAACTGGGCATGTGACGCCCAGGTTCAAAAAATTTCAGTATGACAAAATTTGACACTAACATTAAACACTCAATAAAGCTTACTTAAAGATGTGTATTTACTTATCTAAACATGCATTTTTGTAAAAACTAGAGTTTCTAATAATCTCTGAATAAAATTTTAATGAAAAATAAAATAACTCACTCTGCTGAGAAAAGAATGTTTGAGAGCTTCGAAGAAATCTTCTACTGCATTTTCTTCAGGCAAACCCTGCGATGTATGAATCAAACTGACCGTGATCATTTTTAAAACCTACAGATCTTAAATTGTCCAACCAAATAAAAATTCAAAATAATATAATTTTGAAAAAAAAAAAAAAAAAAAAGCAATATAGTATTCAAAATTTCGAAACAATATTTAAAAAATTATGAACAGTAAATCTTATGAAAAGTCAAGATAATTTAACTTTATAAAAATTCGAGGTCCTATAGCGGAAACATTAACGTAGCATATTCTTTAATTGTAAACAAAATTACTCATTAAACGCAAGGGCTGCTTGCAAAACGAATTTCGTGCATGTCATGCAACTACCTTAAGTCATAAAATGAAAACCTCATTGTGAAAACTAATTCCAGTCCATTAAACTAGTTTGGCGCACTTTATCGCACACTTGGTGCAGTTTACCCTCTGTACAGTTCTGGTGCAGCATGTCCATTTTTGGACCTTGCGCCATAAAAACCAACCAACCTCTGTACCAACCAACCAACCTCTGTACAGTTCTCTACTCTTTAGGGACTGTTTATCATATTTTAATTTCGTGTCATTATTTTAATCAACAACATTTACACTCTTTTAATACTTATTTTATAACTTTATTTGATATAATAGGGGATACACCCCATGAAAACATATTCACTTTCTTCAGGGAATAGTTTTCATGCATTTCATTTAATTTGTAATTAAAATTAAATATATATTTGAATTTTCCTTTTTCATATTTTAAAATAAAATTTTGAAATAATATATACACTGATTTTTGTTTTATAAATCTTTAATTTTGCTTGTGGTTTTTTTTTTTTTTTTTTTTTTTTTTTTTAAGTAAAATAAATGAATGAAAATTAAAAGTAAAACTATAAAAATCTTACTTTTGGTGCAGCATGTCGAATTTTGGACCTTTTGCCATAAAATTCAACCAACCAGCTTAGCAATAATTGCTATTTCTCCTTCCCTAAAGTTTTCTCGATTGTGAATGAAAGTATTTGCTAGTTTGAATGAGTTTTGTTCTTTAGTATGGGTTTCTGTAATTACACCTGTGTCTATATTTAATGTTATAAAGTCTTTTAGTTGATTTTTGGCTGAGACCATTGTCGTTCCAAATTATGATGGTAATGGAGAAAAATTATTATTGAATTAGATAGTATCTGTTTGTTGGTTTTAGCTGGCAGCTTTAATTATGAATGTTTTGGTTATTTCTATTATTTATGATGATTTGATAAAGTTAAGATTTTTGAGTTCTATATTTGTTTGTTGAGATTCATTTGTGGTTATTTCGCTTTCTACATTTACTTTTTTGAATTGTACTTTTCTTGCGGCATCAGCATAGCTTTAGCCAATGAAGGTTCTAGTGGGATACATGTCATTGTTTGAATTGCTATTATCAAAGATTGGTCTGGTTTTCAGGCTTGGGATATTTTGGACAGTCTTTGTGATTTGTGGTGTGCTCTCCTCCACAGGTTCCCAGTATATCTTTGATTTTAGTGCATTGATAACTTAAGTGTTCCTTAGCGCATTTCAGACATTTAGGAGCATGACAACAAAATAATTGTAAGTGATGAAAAGTTTGATATCTATAACATTGAATTATTCCATGTTTTCCTCTATAAGATTAGTTTTAAACTCTTACGTTGTTTATATCATTTTTATTGTTTTTGTTTGCTTTGTGAGTGGCAAAGTAACAAGAAAAAATGGTAATTTTATGAGGTTTCCTTCTGATTTTCTGGTAAATTGTGTAACATTAAGAACTGTGTATCTAACATTTTGTAATTCTTTGATTATATTTTAGAAATTTCTGTTTCTTCTAAGAGACTTCTTCTAACTACTTTTATGTTCTTATCAGTTGGAAGGATGTAAGTATGGAAATTTTCAGTTCATCAAATTTGGCAGTAACTGCACGATGTGCATTGGAATCTGGTACTCTTAAGTTAATAGAATATCCAGACATTTTTCGTGAATATCCTGTTATTTTCATATTGTCCAGCAATTATTTAATTTGCTTCTATTTATTTTTTATATTTTTTATTATTATTATTGGGTGAATCTTAGGTGCTTTTAGTTTACCCATTTGGAAATTTTTAGTGTTACTTGAATCATCTTCATTTTTCTTGTTTTGTGAATCAGATTCTTCAGTTTCTGCATTTTTATTTGTAATACTTAGATATTTTTAAGAAATTTCTTTAAAAAAAAATGCTTGAATTTTGGTTAATATTGGTTGTTTCTTTGGTGTTGAATGTAGCTTTGGTGTGGGGTGTATCCATTGGCATTGGAGTAGCTTCGGCGTTCGGAAGATAATGAGTGAAGCTTATGGCTTCTGATTGCTTATTTTTATTAGCATTATTTTCGACAATTTTGACTTTGTTACGTATATCTTTACTATTTGGAGTTTTCATTATGGATGGTTGATATTCGACATTTTCCTTTAGATTTTAGTGATATTTTCATTCGTATTGTCTAGAAAAAATTCGTTTTGAAATAAACTCGAATGAATATTTATTCTTGTGGCTGGCATCTATCATATTTTGGGGTAATGAAAAGCTGTTATTTTTTTTAAAGACAAAGGATTTTTATTTTTAATTCCCTTTGTTAATTTGCTTGATTTTTCTGAAGATTTTGTCATATTTAGAATTTTGAACTGTTGTGCAAATGACATGAATATAGTACAGATTTTATGTCTTTGATCTTCATTGAAATCATATGTGTTTTCTAAGTCTTTCATCATCATTCCAATTTCTTCAATTTTATTTCTGAAATTATCTATGAAAGATTTTGCATTGCTGTTTGTAATGGATGAAGCACTAAGGCCAGTTAAAGAAATTCCCACTGGTTCCAGTGTATTCTCTATCCATATCTTCATCAGCTTTCATTCTTTTGTCTTGAGGATTAGGTCTAAGTACGGCCAGATTTGTGCTGCTGGGAGAGGCATCTGAGTCCCCCGGTCCAAAAACATACCCTTAAAATGGGCACAGCAACAGTCAACTTTCTCCTCAATTGGGATTTTGCTTTTTATTTCTCCTAGAGAAGGTGAAAAAGCTGAGATAGTTTTCTCTTTAAAAAGTCTCCTCTTTTTGAAAAATGGGAAAATTATGGGAAAGAAGTAGGTAGAGCAAATATCAGGTATGTCTGTCGTGGTCAACAGCTATGCTCTGAATAGGATATCATTTGCTATTTGTTTCTTAAGAATTTAAGAAATGAATTTAAAATTTCAAGATTTTCATTCTTATGCTTGACTTATGCTTAGTGTGCATACAAATCATGTCTAAAATAAAATAAATTTATATGAATATTAGAAAAAAATATGTATACTTTGTACAAAAAATAGATTGCTTAAATTCTTTGTTACTTTCAGCATTCATGTAACTTGTTTCAAGTTAACCAGTAATGGAAGTTTTATTGCTGAATTTACATGATTATCTGCAGTGTCTTTCATAAGTAAGTGATGTTTTATTAAAATATGTTTATTGTAATTTTTAAAGTAAAGGTTTGATTTAAATTTTCTAAATTTCTTAAAATTCAAAAAATTTACTCCTTATAAATTTTTTTCATATATTGTGTACTGTCAAAGATGCAGATGACTAGATATATATAAAGTACTGTCTGGCAAACTAATTTCAATTCTATATTCTGCACCAGTTTCGAAAGTTGAATCATTATATTATTAATATAAAGATCTTATTGTTTTAATCTGTTTCTGGTTTAGAAGATATAAATTCATTTGTTTGTATGTATATATGTAAACATAAAAATATGCTGTGCTTTACTTTTAAGTAAAACTATGTTATTTCTTAAAAGAAAAATGTTGAAAGCTTTTGTAAAAATAATATTCACTAGTCAAATATGCAAAAACCATTTTGAAAAATAATTATTCGTAAAAGATAACAGACACATACAGGATTGGTGCGATTTCAAATTTTTGCACCAAGCACATTACAGCTCTGTTACCAACCTAAATTACGTCACTACGTGCGATAAACGCCAACCAATAAATTTTGCGTTCGAACTTCAGCTTTGAAATTGCATTTCTTTACGAATTCCAAATATTTAAAATGTAATATTTCATTATATTTAATTACTGTAGAAGTTTTAAATTTCTAATAAATATGAGTTTTAATATAATGAATTTTAATATAATTAGCAAATTTTAATATAATGAGCAGTTATGCCCACATTAAAGAAATTTAAGTACTCAGCAAATTCTAAATCTAATATGAAAAATGCAATACACACAACTTATACATTCATTTATTTATGGAAGCATTCATTTTTATAAAAACTTTGGTTTCTAACTATGAATAAAATTAATGAGAAAGAAAATAACTCCCCTACTCTTTATCTCCAAATCGTTACTTTTCGCCGAATATAACGTTTTTATCTCTTCTAAAACATTTTCTATTATGTTTTTCCCAATGATTCTTTCTCCATAAGTACAGCTGAAAATGTAAAATCAGTATATCCTCATCCATACTCATTAATTTTCGCAAGCAACACACAAACTCCAAAAATCGAATATCGAAACTCAATGCTTCATGATTATTCTGTAATAGTTTCAATGGTTACATACAAAACGTGCATGTCACACAATCACGTTACCTCATAAAACGAAAAGCACATCATACATACGTAATCAGAACCAGTAAACCAGTCGGGCACACTTTATCGCATGCTTGGTTCATTTTACCCTCTGTATAGTTCTCTATTCTTTAGTGAAATACATTTAATGGATTTCACTTTAAAATTAAGACAAAAAACTAAATCTTATTCTGCTGAATTATCATACAGATTTGTGTGAAAAAGTTCAATATACACATTAAATAAATTTTAAATCTATAATTTTAAAATAGAAAAAATGCTTAATATTGTTCAAAATAATTTAAAAAATATTTTCATAGTAATTAACTTTTGTGTCCTGCATAAATATATCTTCTATAAAAATATTTAGATTTCAGATAAGGTGGTTCCAAAAAAACCTAGAGTACAGCAACCATAGGTTTATTGTACAATACCCCTCAGAAAGCACTATTTGAAGAGACCAGTGGCTGAAGCAAAATTCAGCAGACACTTTACAGGAATTTCCTGCAGCATCCAAGGTTCAATCAAGTGTTGACCCAGGTATTCAAATCTATGTGCAGGAAATGTTAGTAGTGTGCGGATGCCGGAGCTGGCGCAGTGATGTTTAGACCATAATGTGTGCCCATAAAAATTTCCACCCCCTTTTAAAAACAATGGCTCGCAGCGCCACCATTTAATTTCTACCCACTTTTTAAAAGCAATGGTGTAAAAAACCCCCATTAAATTTCCATCCCTTTTTAAAAAACAATGGGCATCAACAACATCAAAACAATGGGCAGCATCCAAGGTTCAATCAAGTGTTGACCCAGGTATTCAAATCTATGTGCAGGAAATGTTGCACATTCACATAAAATGTGTATTGAATTTCTTTCATATAATGACAACTCTACAAGTGGGATCATGTGAAATTCCCATTATGGTGAGATGTCTTTTAAGGTGGCAGTGTCCTGTGAGTAGTCCCACTGCTTTCTTTAGACTGCTTCTATTAAGCTTTAATAATTCTTTTGCCTTCTACTAGAACACATGCTATTTAATAACTTTGCTTGTCTTTATCATTGGCATTATACCAGTTCATAAACTGTTGTTTTCTGAAGAGGTCAAAGACATTCTTTCTGATCAATTCTTTTGAATTACCTAGCACTGGTTCAGGACCAAAAAAGTCGGTTGTTGATCCAGTACTAGCCATTTCATGAGCTAATTCAATGCCAGAAATAACAGAGTGCCCAGGCACCCGCATTAAAGTGATGGGGTTATTATTAGCTAATTTACACAGAGTGAGATAACATTCCCAGACAAGAACGGAAGTTACACTGACTTCTGTAGAGCTAGTAATGCAGCTTGACTGTCACAGCAGATAATTATTCTTATACAAGAATAGTTTCTGTCCAAGCATATTCTACTACACATGAGATTGGCAAACACTTTTGCTTGGAATACAGTTGTATATTTACCCAAAGGGAATGATAACTTTTTGACATCAGCTGGAAAACAAATACCAGCTTCAGTGTTAGAATTCATTTTTGAGCCACCAGTATACCAGTAAATACAGCTTTCACTGAGGGTACCATTATTCCAGTCTTCTCTCAAGGGAAATTTGATTGTATAAGGCTTATCAAAAGCATATTTAACAATCTTGTAATCAGTACGCATACTTATAAAAGGATGACTAGTTACATCATCATTGAGGTTTCCCCAGGATAAAAATCTAGAGTAGTCCTTCCACTGACCTGTATTTTCAAGCCTCTACATGCTTAGTATTGCTTCTGCTTCAGTGCGCATATAAAGAGGATTCATACCAAGCAGAAGCTCTAGTGTAGATGTGGGTTTAGTTTGAAAACACCCAGAGATAGCTACACAAAGCATCCTTTGTAATTTTGTTAATTCTGCTTTAGCAGTTTTATTTTAGGCCACCAGACCACTGAGCCATAGATAATACTGGAACAAATGATCATAGTGTAAATCCAATGAATAACTTAGGGATTTAAGTCCCAAGTTCTTCCACCCCTCAGGGGGTTTACCTTCTTTAGGTAAACACGGGTGTCACAATCCCGAGGTACCCTAGTGATGTTTCCTCTTCTTTACTTTCTTCTCTCCTCTACTCTTCTGCTTTTTCTTCCTTTTCTCCCTCATTGTGGTTGGCTCGTTAGAGGTTGAGGGCTCCCCTTGAGTAGCTTTCGCCGCTCTGTTGCTATTAGCTACTCCTGGGGACTAAATCACCTACGTGTTTGCAGTGTGTGGAGACCCGTGTCCCTGGAAAGTAGGATCCTGGTAATTGAGGCCTCCTGAGACCAACACATTGCTTTGGCCTCTGCTTGAGGTAAACGGGAGGTGTGTTGTGGTCCTCAGCACATCAATCGGCTTTATGGATCAAGCGATCAGTACATGTACTGGGTGACTTGTTAAGGGTGGAGACCACTTTAGGGATGTACTGTGAGCGTATAGGGACTGACTAGCACTGGTACAACAACCTGTATCCCCTCGTATGGCTCCGTGGTGGGTGGTACCGTCTAGTCCCTGAATTTTAATTTATGCTGCATGGAACTATCTACTTTATCTTCACTCCCACGGGAGGAGCAATTGTCAATGTGTTCTGCAAAATTTTTTATCATTCAAAAAAAAGGGGAACTTTTCAGTTTGTATCCCCTTTTGTCATAGAAAAAAGCATTTCAGCTTTCCTTGGTGAAGTGAAATCACTAAAGAAATTAAGATCTGGCGATCTATTACTGGAAACGGCCTTTGAAAGGCAATCTATACTGATGACGACTATGCGAACTCTGGGCGACATGGATGTGATTGTAACACTTTACGGGAATTTACATTTTTCTCGTGGTGTGATTACGGCAGAGGATTTGCAATATACATCTACTGATGAGATACTTGAAAATCTTAAATCTCAGAAAGTATGCGCTGTAAAACGATTGACTATCAAAAGAGATGGCATTGTATTAAAAATGAATAACTTAGTTTTGACATTTGCCACTCCAGATTTACCGCAACATGTAAAAGTTGCTTATTTGTGGTGTTCTGTTAGACCATACTTTCCAAATCCTCTGAGATGTTTTCAATGTCAACGCTTCGGACGTTCAAAATTAGCTTGCAGGGGAAAACTTACTTGTGCCCGTTGTGCTAATGTCGGCCATGATAGTATTACCTGCAATGCTAAAGAGGTGTGTGTCAACTGCCAAGGTGACCACCCCTCCTACTCTCGCTCTTGTCCTGCCTGGCAGATTGAAAAGGAAATCACGGCAGTCAAAATAAAGTATAAAGTCTCTTACCCAGAAGCTTGTAAAATAGTCTCATCACGCACTCCTCAATCTGGCAATAGTTACGCTGCAGCAGTTAAGAAGATCACCAGATCTTACGGTACTCAAACAGAAACTGAATCTGTTGACACAAAAAGATTGCCTATTAAGCAAAAAGTAAATCCTACCGTACCAATAATCGCCAATTCAATTTTGGCGAAATCAAAAGCCGTAAAGGCTAGAAAATTAAAAATTGCCAAGGAAGGCCCTAGAAAGTCTTCCTTAGCAGCAAAAAAAGCTCTTCTCTGTCTGGATGCAGACACTGTAAAACTGCATCCATCAGATGATGATTTCAATTCTGAAGATTCATCTGAGATGACGATAAGCAACAGTGATAAAGGATAGAATATATTCCAATGATGGCTTCCTTTGTTTCCTGGAATTGTCGTGGATTTCGGTCTCGCATTGATGACATCAAATCCATCTTCTCTCGCTGGTTCTCCAGGAGACATTCCTGAACCCCACTGTTGTCACCAAAATGCGTGGGTTTCAATGCATTAGAAATGATTATGGTGGTGATGCTGCTGTGTCTGGTGGAGTTTGTATAATTACATCAAACAAATATCCCAGTACAGCACATCAGTTAAGAACTACACTCCAGGCTGTGGCTGTGAGAATCCACACCGCATGTCTAGTTACAGTTTGTAGCCTCTACTTACCACCAAATGATGTCATCCAAGAAGAGGAACTGAATGACTTACTTGATCAACTCCCATCTCCATTTTTATTGCTTGGTGATTTTAACGGACATAGTCCTCTGTGGGGTAGTGATGATACGAATTCTCGCGGTTGTCAGATAGAAAAGTTAATTTCTGACAATTGCCTCTGTCTGCTAAATACCGACGACAAGACTTATTTTCACGAACCAACACGGACATTTCACTCTCTTGACTTAGCTATTTGTTCTCCATCACTCCTGCCATTGCTGAATTTTGCTGTCGGAAATGACCTCTACAATAGTGATCATTTCCCTCTAATCGTGTCTCAGGCTGGAAGTAATAGTGTGCGTCGCAAACCATCTAATTATGTGTACAGTCGAGCCGATTGGACACTTTTCACGCAATTGGCTGTGATTAGCGAAACAAGAGTTAAGACAGATATGATAGATGATGCCGTTAAATATGTCACCGACACAATAATCCGAGCTGCGGGTGTTGCTATCCCTAAAAATTCCATCATTCCACATAAACACAGGAAACCTTGGTGGAATGAAAAGTGCCAACTCTCCTATAAGAAACAAAGGAAACAATGGAATATATTCCGAAGATACCCTACAACGGAGAATCTTGTTGCTTTTAAAAAAGCTAAAGCTCAAGCTCGAAGAGATAGACATCAGAGTCAAAGAGAATCTGGGATTCGCTACATGTCATCAAACAATTCCTCGACAACAAGTAAACAATTATGGAGAAAAGTTAAAGCAGCCAATGGTATTTATCCGGAATTTTCCATTCCTGTATTAAAAACCGGAGCTGCAATACACTCCTCAGCGGTAGATATTGCTAATGTCTACGGTGAAACCTTTGCTAGTGTTTCCAGCTCTGATTCGTATAATCCTACTTTTCTAAGGCTTTAAAGAATCGCTGAGCGGACACATCTAAGCTTTCATGATCGACATATTCTACCCTATAATTGTGAGTTTGAACTGTCAGAATTGAAGTCTGCTTTATCTAAAGCAAACGACACTAGCCCAGGACCAGATGGAATCTCGTATCAAATGCTCCATCATTTAAATCATGATTCTTTATTAAACATACTTTCATTGTTTAATAGAATCTGGACTGAGTATGCTTATCCTACAACATGGAGAGAAGCGATAGTGATTCCAATATTGAAACCTGGCAAAGATTCAACTGACCCTCTGAGTTATCGTCCAATAGCTCTTACGAGTTGCTTGTGCAAAACGTTTGAGCGTATGGTCAATGCTAGACTTATTTACGTCTTAGAGAAGAATAATTGCACACACCTTCACCAAAGCGGATTTCGAAGAGGACGATCCACTATTGATAACATAGTAAATCTGGAATCCCAAATTCGAAATGCTTTCGTGAGGAGAAACCATCTTGTTGCAATTTTCTTCGATATTGAGAAAGCATACGATCGTACGTGGCGTTATGGTGTTCTCCGTAATATGCATAATCTTGGATTTAAGGGTAATCTTCCAATATTTATACAGAATTTTCTAGCTACTAGGCTATTTAAAGTACGTATTGGTAGTACAGTTTCCAATACTTTTACTCAAGCTGAGGGTGTCCCTCAAGGTAGCGTTTTAAGCGTAACCCTTTTTAACCTTGTCATCAATAACATACTTCATCAGTTACCATCTTCTGTTCATAGTAATATATATGTTGATGACTTGCAAATTTCATATCAAGGATCAAACATGAATATAATTGTGAGACAATTGCAAACAGCTGTAAACAATTTAACAATTTGGTGTGAACGAAATGGTCTTAGTATATCTCCTAGTAAGAGTTGCTGTGTCCATTTTTGTAGGAAAACTAGTCTTCCTCCTGATCCTGTGCTTCACATAAGCAATAGACCTATTCCTGTGGTGACTGAGATAAAATTCCTTGGGGTAATTTTCGATAAGAAGTTAACTTTCCTACCGCATACTTTATATCTGCGGAAGAAGTGCGAGCGATTGCTCAATATCCTCAAGGTGTTGTCTAATACATTTTGGGGTGCAGATCGCTCTTCACTGCTCCAAATTTATCAATCAATCATTTTATCTTGCATTGACTACGGTTGTGTTACTTATGGATCGGCTAGATCTTCCATTTTACGTAGATTGGATACAGTCCACCACTCTGCTTTAAGGATTTGCTGTGGAGCATTTTGTACATCACCCGTCCAGAGTCTATATGTAATCTGCCAACAATTACCATTAGACCTGCGGCGGATACAGCTGTCTCTTAAATATTATTCTAAAATCATATCCATTCCTCATCATCCCCTACGTTCCACGATTCCAAGTGCTGCGCTTAAGAGATTATATAATGCTAGACCATCAAACATTCCACCTTTTCTCTGTTGTATTAAATCTATTATTTTGCTTTCTGACCTATGTGATGTCCGAATCGAGTCTACCGACCTTTTCGCACATCCCCCTTGGTATGATCCACACATTATTGTGCTGAATCCCTTTGGAAGTAATAAAAAATCAGACATAAATACTGCTATTCTTCAACAGCTTTATTCATTCCATCGCTGTCAGTATATTATGTGCACTCCAGTATTTACGGATGGATCCAAATGTCCAGGATCAGTTGGTTGTGGAGTTTATCTTGATGATACCTCCTACAGTTATAGCCTTCACAAATCCTGCTCCATTTTCACCGCTGAGGCTACGGCTATATACAGAGCACTTCAGCTGCTACAAACTATAAATGAACGTAAATTCTGTGTGTACACTGACAGTATGAGTGTATTAGAAGCTTTGAGGAATAACAACTATAATTGCCATCCAGTTGTGTCTAAGATATTCAAATTAATTGATTCTGTTACTAACAAGGGATTTGAGATACATTTTTGTTGGATTCCAAGCCACATAGGAATAGATGGCAATGAGAAAGCTGATGCTGCCGCTAAATCTGCAGCTACTTCCATTTTGCCTTCAATACCATCTATGGACATGAGAAAAGAATTCAAGCATTTCATATATTCACTTTGGCATGAATCCTGGAACCTGCAAGTCAGCAACAAACTCCATTCCATATTTTCATACATCATTCCATTATCTGTTTTATCTCCACGAAGCGCAGACGTCAGACTGACTCGCCTTCGAATTGGTCACACGCGTTTCACCCACAAGCATTTCATCTTAAGTGATCTCCAACCATGGTGTGAAAAGTGTGATGAGCCATTCACAGTATATCATATTTTAATTGTGTGCCCAGATTTTAACCATAAGCGTTTTAGATATTTTAATAGTAACATTTTAACATTAGAAGATCTGCTTGGGGAACCACCCCATTGCAACCTATTTGCGTTTTTAAAAGATATAGGATTTATGAATTTTATCTGATTTAGAAATATTTTATTTAAATATAAAGTTTTTAATTTTATACATGTGTATATTGTATGTTTACAAACTTTTAATATACATTTTAACTATATTTCTATTTTATACTTTTAATGTACATTTTAACTATATTACTATTTTATACTTTTAATCGGTGAAAAAAAAAACTGGTGTATAATGTCTTGCGATTGGTGCAGCTTGTCCTTATCTGGACCTTGCGCCATAAAAACCAACCAACCAACCTACCCAAGTTCTTCCAAATGCATTTTTACATGACCAGAAAGCTTTTTTTGCTCTTTCAAAACAAAAGTTTAAGTGCTTGTTCCAACTTAAGTTCATGTCAAAAAATACCCTTAAGAATTTAAGTTCTTTGGAGCAAGTTAATTCTTGATCAAAAAAGTTATCTTTATCAGACTAAGATTCTTCTTCTTTATGAAGGCTAAAGCAAGTTCCTTAGCCTTAAAGTTCTTCAAAATGAAGGATAGGTTTTACTTCGCACTATCAGTGGATCTACCAGGTTGATATGTATATGGAGAGTCGGAAAGTGATTTTTCCACCAAGTAGACTTCTCTAATATATCTATATCAGCTTTTCAATTGTTTTTAGAAGAAAACATGTTAAGCTGATAGGTCTAAAAGATTTACCTTCATAGTAATTATCTTTCCCTATTTTAGGAATAAAAATTACTTTTGTATGCCTCCAAGCAATTGGTATATGCCCAAAGGTTATACTTGCCCTAAAAATTCTACAGAGAATAGGAGCAATGCACTCGACTCCCTCAATAAGCAGAGCTGGTACAATTCCATGCATTCCCGGTGATTTAAAAGACTTAAAGGACATTATTGCCCATTTTGTTCGATCATAAGTTTTGATTTTTTTGGCAACATCCCATTTGCTTCTACTACAATTTGATGTAGAGAATGTAAAATTATGAGTTCCATATATTTTTTAATGTTTTAATGTCAGTGCAGTAATTTTGCAAAGAATTCTTTTTAGAATTCCTGATAGCTTTATTATAAATTGTAAGTGCCAGTTTATATTTCTGCCACTTACCATTATTTTTGGCTCTATTAAAGAACTTTCTACATTGTCTTCACAGTTTACTTAACTCTTTAGATCACCAAGGAACTAACCTTGGAGAGCAAGTATTGCTGACATCACAATTTTGATAGTATGCTTGAAGAATGGCATGTTGCATGTGATCAACGATCAAGTCTAAATCTGCTCCGAAGTCAATTTCCTTGAGGAGGTCTTCTAGATCTTTTTTGTAGGTACCCCATTACGTATTTTTTTGGTTTCCTACCTACCACCTCTAGTCTGTTCCTAAAACAGAAAAGCTAATGTATGGTGGTCAGATAGGCTCATTTCATCAGACACTTTCCAATCTTTAATAAAGTCAGAACACTTACTGTTTCATGAAGTGATGTCAATGACTTCTCTTCTATTTATAAGAATAAATAGATTGATACAAAATGTATTCTGAAAGATCCTCACCACATCTGTTGCAATCATACTTCCCCACATGGTGTGATGAGCCATTTACATCACATCCTATGATGAGTTTCTTACTCAAATTGTTATAATCTTGAAGGCTGACAATTTGCACATTAAATATGTCTTTATCTTCGAAATGAAGATATGAAGACATAAAGATGAAATCATCTTTGATTCCTTGTAATAAACAAGATACTTTTACAGCAAAATTATCCCCATTTATGTATTTGACCAGAATGAGAACATTTAATTTGTTTCTAATAGAAATACATGTTCTTGGTCTCAAGCAATATTTATCATAAAGTATGTTAAAACCCTGAACATGTAGGCCCAAAACAGAACCATTGCAAATCCATGGCTCTTGAGTTAAAGCAATGTCAACCTCCCCTCTAGTCATCTTCTTGCTAAAAATATCTGAAGCTGATTGACTATGGTGAAGGTTGATCTGTGCTACTTTGATGATACTGACCATTGTGGCACCCAAAGAAGCAGTGCTTCCCAAGTCTCCATAAGTATGGGACTTACTTATTTGAGTTTCCTGCAGAATTTCTATCTTACTCTCAGATAGAGGAGAGCTAGGTTGCAGGGTTATATCAGAACTAGAATCTAAATCCAGTTCTTCAATGTTAGGTAATTCACTTTCCTTACTAGAAGTAGGATAGGATTTACTTGAGAGGAAGTTGCACCTTCTTGTACAACTTCCATCTCTTCAATGTTCTGTACATTCTTCTGGTTTGTGTCCTGGAGAATTTTGAATGTTCCCCTATCCAAACCAGTAGAGGCACCATAATTTGCCTTTTAGTGGCTTCTGAGGCTACAGTATCAACCTCGAAGATCCATCTAATAGAATGTGTGTCTACAGATTTCTGCAGAGTACGCCATTCTAAAGACTGCAACTCCAGGTTGAGTCTATTTAGCTGTTTCAGAAAGACAGCAGGATTCTTGGTATGAGTGTCCCTTGTCTTAAAGGCCACCTTTACCAATTTAGGCAGATCACAGGGATACAGAACACTGAGCCCCTCACCTCCAAGCAGATTCTTGTTACCATGGAAGGATGTTTTAATCCATTCCACAGTTTCAAAGCCATCACATTGGAGAATTAGTGCCTCAGGCATTAAGCTAAAGCCTTCAACCCTAGGCTGATGATTTCCTATTGGATCCTCATCTCTGTCCTGGTCAGAATCTCCAGCTTTATGGAGTCAACATTCTCCTTGTTGAGTTTGATGGTTTTGAAACCATCCTTCACAATAGCTGCTTTATGGCTTTTAACAGCCTGAGTAAAAGTCTCAGGTTGATCATCCCTAGTCTTTTTGGAGACAGTGATTCTGGGAGAAGGGGTTAACGCCTCAGACCTAAGTCTTTTGGTGCCACCCTCCTTCTGAGCAGTCTCCACCTGCTCCTTTGCTTTTTTGCGATGCCTTAGATTGTGTCTTTGTGATTTTGTGATAACTCCTGGTTCTCAAACTGTGGTGCCTGTATGCTGCCTTGTGGCAACTCCACTTCCTCCAGCAGCCAGATTGCCAGTGCTCTCCTTTTTGCCGGGTTTATGTTCCTTAGGAACTGTTTCGCCTGCTGATGGGATAACATCAGGAGACGTATCCAATCCTTTTTTTTATCATTTTTATTTTATTTTTTTTTTTTGTTTTCGTCATTTATAAGTGACCTAGGAACTGGGAGGAAATATAAAGTCACCACCTGCATAGTCTCCCTGTACAAGTGGAAAGCAAACACAATAGGATTTTGTGAGGGATAAATGTATTTAAATGAGTTCATAATTGTAATTTGAAGTAGCAAGACGAATCTATCACTGTTATTATTTTGTTAGAATAAATATTGAAAACCAAATAATAAAAATTCAAACCAGTTATACACTTACACAAAAAAATAATATAGAAGTATATAATGTTTAAAAACTGTATATTTAATTGAAATACTTGTTTTGCATAAATTGTATTGTTTATTAACCGCAATTTATTTTGCTGTGAGAGTAGGAGTTATCTCCATAAATGTGTATCTTTATAGAGCAAAATTTTTAATGACAGTTTAGTGGATAACATTTTTGTTTCTTTGAAATGTGATAGAACTTGTATGCTGATTACTGACTATTTGTTACTTTTGTAAATCGGTTTTAATATCTGGAATACATTTTAAAATAAAAAGATTGATACATTTTTCTTAATTTTCTGCTTGTACAAAAAAGGGATGTAAAAGAAAAAGAAATGAAAAAAATAAATACCTAAAATTTGTGGAGCTATTCATTTCCAGATTTTTCATTTCATTTTATTTTGATTATTTATTCTGTTTATATATAGATGTATTATGTAATGATTTACTTATAAAAGAAAACTATATCATCAAATACAAGTTTAACTCACTTTAACATGAAGGTAAAGAATTAAATAATTACTCTGATGATACACACTATACTTGTATTATTCAAATTCTTGGAATAAAATACAAGTTTTTTCCCCCTTCAAATAGAAAAAGTAAAATATCATTGAGATAAATTTTAATAATGTACGCAAAATATTACTGAAATATAAATGTAATGAAATAAAAAAGTTTATATTTTTAATAAAAATTTCTAATGCATAATCACTTTATGGAAAACTATTCAGCTTTAAAGAAAAGTAACATAATTTGATTTAATACATTGAAAGTAATTTCTTGTTTATATTTTACAAGACAACAATATTATGTAAAATAAATCTTGTATTGAAATTATATTATCGTAAATAATTTTTGTGAATTATTTATATAATTTATTTTAAAATTATAAAGTAAATTATCTTTTTTTTTTTTTTAAATATATAAATATTGAAAATCATGCTGCTTTGTCAGTGAATTCATTCAAAATATTGAAAATCTTTTTAATTTAAACACACATATGGTATGGAATTTGCAGTCATTAATTTAAAAGCTACAAGACCAATTATGTAATATTTCTAAATCTTGTTATGAAAAGGCAATCATTCAAAGAAAGGGCAATAAATCAAAAGAAAGGTTGTATATAACGATATTTATTTCTTAAAACTTATATTCTGCCTTTTAGTTTGTTTTTTAAATGTAGATTAAATTTTTAGATAAAAAATATTTTGTTTTAAAAGACTGTTTTAATATATTTACCTTAATATGTTTTTATTGCGAGCAATTTTTAATTATAAAATTGGTTTCTCAAACATTAATTTTAAAACATTAAATTAACATTTTACTAACAAAACTGATGAGGTATACAATTGAATGACCTCTTGTTATATGAATGTTTATAGACTAATTAAATATAATGTAATCTCCCAAATATAATTGAATTTAAGACACAAATTTTTAATGAGTTGTGTTTTACAAATTATTTTGAATAACTAATTTTATTCATTAACTGTGCCAAATGTTTTATTCATGAGACAAATATATTTAAATTAATTATTATTACCTAAGGGCTTGTTCAATAAAACGATATAATTTGGTTTCTTTAAAAGTCTAACCTTTTTTAGAGTTATCTAAAGCTTTTTTTTTTTTCACTTACAGAGTAAAGTGGAATTTGTTGGTAAGAAAATACTGTGATTTATTTATGAATATATAAAAACTAAATATCAATAAGCATAAATATACAGGTATTTTGTTGTTACATATTAATAAATACTAAAGAATTTTGAACTTAACTCTGATTTATGATTTATTTCTTAAATATTAAAATTTAATCTATAGCAAATTACTATTGTTTTTTATTGACAGTAATTATTTTCTTATTCTTTACAGCACCTTGAAACTACAAAATTCTCAACCTCTAGTGAATCATTTTTACCAATAAATTGCATCCAATAAAAGAAAAAGGACATTGAAATTAAAATATTCAAGTGTGAAAAGGAATTTTAATTTAATTCCTTTTAGAAATACACTTAGATTGTGAAATAAAACTTTTTACATTATATAATTTATAGATTATTTTGCAGTTTAAGTAAAGACGCTCGCCTTTTAATTTTTTTAAAAATGAATTATTGTCATCTCACAAAAACACTCCGTTCTGGCAATACGATTTTAAATGGCCATTATATGAATAATCTTTATGGAGATGCATGCAGGTCAGTTTCATCATTTCAGCTTTCATCGTTTGAACTTGTATTGAAAAAATTAGAAAATAGGGACATTTTTTGGATGAGGGAATTTTATACTCTTGTAAAGAAATTAGATGAGACTTTGTTATGTTGGAGTTCTGCTCATGAAGAGGCTCTTCAAGCAATGCAGGATTTCTTCCTTGGAGTTTATGAAATTGAAGATAGGCAAAAGGAACTTGATGAAGAAGGAAATGAACTTGAAGAAAGAGGTAATGAACTTGAAGAAAGAGGTAATGAACTTGAAGAAATCAAGAAGGAAATTGAGTTTTATAAGACTTTCATACTTGAATATTCTATTCAGGTTTTGAGGAGATTCCTTGACTCAAATTTATTGCTTCCTTTAAAGGCTAGTCAGAAGCTTCTAACAAATAAAAATTTGGAATTATTTCATATAGCTTTAAGAATTCTTGAAAACTTTTTTCATCGATTCGAATACTTAGCTGAAAAATATGCTGAAGATCAAATCTTTATCAACAGTCTTTTTGCTTATATGAAATTCGAAGAAATTTGGTCTCAAGCTTATGAGTTAATAAAGAATCTAATTTTGACAAGAAAAAATCCTTTAGACTTATCTGCTGTTGCAAACATTCAAGAAATTGTTATGGAACTAAATGATGTCCAATTTGGTGGTTTTTGCGAGATTCTTGCGATTACCCTTTCTAAACTTGATATGTATGAAAATAAAATATCATTATATGCTAAAATAAAAGAAAAGAAAAATCAGAATTTTGTTGCTCGGAATATCAACCATGATATAATTTTAAAAATTCCAAAAATTATTTCAAGGCTTATAGACATTGCTTTTGCTACACCCTGTGTTAACTCATTGCCAAATGATAGTCCAAATGCGGTTGCTCAGTTGGTACATTGGATCCTTGATGAGTTTAATGCTGAGAAGCAGAATGATTCATCATCTATTCAGTGTCATCTAGAATGGTTAGAATTCCCTGCTATTTCTTCTCCTACCCTATATATTCAAAAACAATTTGGTTTGACATTTAGACCTGATGCTCTTAGAGTACTTGATCATTTACTAGTTGGCAGATACAGAAAAGAGGTTCAGGAAGAATTAGTAAAGTTGCAACTGATACCGCGGCTTTCAAATTTATTTGATCAGTTTACATGGCAAGATGATCTTAATGACTGTGGTAATCTCTCAATAGAAAACAATCCATTTCACAAAGGCTCTATAAATAAACTGAAAATTCAAATGTTGAAGATTATTCACAACTTCTGTGATGATTCTGAATATAGGCTTGTTATGTTGTCCCCAAATGAATATAGTGAACTCCAACATTTAAGAAATAACTTGAATATTACTAATGATTCACCATGGCTTACACATAATATAATGTGTATTGGAAATGAGGGTCTGTTGAGTAAATTAGTTGAAATTATTAAAAATGAAATTTACAATGTTGAAATTAAGTTTTGGCTAACTCAAGCTATTGTAAGCTTCTTACGTAGTAGTTCTGCTGCTGACCAAGAATTCCTTCTTAGAAGAAATTTACTCAAGGATATTGTTCAAAACCTTGTTTTCAACAAGCCAAGAAATAAAAAAGTTTTACAAGGTAGCTTTAACCTTTTAGGTGAATTGGTGAAGTTTAATCCAACAGCATTAAAAAAATTAAATTCAATAATTGGCAATTCAAGGATAAAAAAAAAGTTTACTGCTCTAATGGATAATCATATTGTAGATTCTAATATATTCCTTAGGTATATTATTCTTTCGTATGAATTTTTTTGCACGTCTATTGATAAAAATACAATACACTCTACTAAAAGTCGCAATACATTCTTGTTTGAATATAGTAACCATCCTGTAAGACGTTTTTACCTGCTGAAGGTACTGTCTGTGATCAACATAAATAAATTAACTCATGAGTATGTATGCTGCATCAATACCATGCTTATCATACTAATATTTGCGCTTAGAAAGGGAGAGCTTTCACACTATCTCAGATTCCTAGCTACATGGTTAAATGTTTCGTTGTTACGGAATTTGAAAACTTTATTGTTATTATGGCAAGAGCATTACCTGCGGAAAAATTTTACAGTTCTTGAAAAAACCTCAAGAATTTGTTTTCAAGAATGGAAATCAGTTGTTTCACTTCTAACTAGTGATGACTGTAAAAATCCATGCACAATTGCGTTTTATACTGTTCCTTCTAGTTCACCTTGATCTTTATGAACTCTTCTTTTATAAAGAGACTTGTAAAGAAACTGTACAAGTATTTGGTAAAAACTTTCGTTAATTAAGTTTTCATTCAAATCTACCTGATTTTTTGCATTCAGTTTAACTTTTTATTCATGTATCAATAACTATAAATATTTTATGTTCAAAGCAAATCCTAAATACATAAAATTATTTTTATGTAGCAAATCATTTTGTATTTTGCATACAATTTCATTTATTACAAATAATTTTAACTGGTTTTAAACATGTTAATTCTTTATAATTGATAAGTCGCCTTCATGTCTTTTTCATGGCTGAACATTATGTTTAATAAACTATATCTATTTTGTATTTTTAATATATACAATAAATATAATTAAATTAATATTTTTCTGATCTCTTTTTTATTTTGTTGACTAAATTTTATCTGCTAAAAAATATGATGTATGTTGTTAATCACTTGAACTTGATAATAATATCTGAACAAAAATTGTTTTGATGTAAATCAAACCCTTTTTTGCAGTAGATGTTCTTATATATTCATTATCAGTATTGCTATATTGAATTATTTACTGATGACTCAAATTCAAGTGTTTATATATGTTCTGTGGTATTCTTGGAAATACCATTTTAAACTAGCTTTTAAGTATCATGTTTTGTTTAAACTATCAAAGCTGTTGCTATTGTATGTGATTTAGAAATGATATAATCCAACTTTCTTTGAAAAAATACACGTACAACAATCCTTTTAATGCAGAATACATCGTGAATCCATTTTAGTTTTGCATATAGTATGAGATAACGAAGCCATTTCAGTGTGCACATATTATAACACAATCTGTTTGGCATAAAATCTTCTTTTTTCCGCCGCGTTGTTCACAATTAAATTGCCTAAGACTGCTGTAAGACATTTAGTAACCACTAGTTAATGTAAATCGCCTTCTGGCAGAACTTCCTATTGATAGTGAGTCGTGAGTGAGGGAACCTTGAAACCTCTCATTAGAGATGTAAAATTCCCTGGAGTTTTGAGGGAATAAACTCAGCCAATCATATTTCGTTTTAGAGATTCTTTTTTCTCATATATTAAATGAAGTGAAGTAAAATTTAGTATTTCTTCATTTCTATTTTCAGTTCTTTTAGGTATTAGACACAACAATCTACACTTATTTCGAATATAACGACTACCAAAAACAGCCTAGAAGGTGTTCTAAATTTATTATGAGCTTTGTGAAAAAACTCAATCTTACTCAATGCTAGCTATAAGCCTATGAGCATAAAGCTCCAAAACTGCTTCTGTCATATTGCATTACAATTTAGGTTGTAAGAGATTACTTTTTGGGCGATCAATCTATATATAATAGATTTGTAGTGTCTTATGTATTCGAAATTGCTTTATTATTAAAAAAAAATGATTTCACTTTAATTTTAATATATTATATTTCTTAAAAACAAATAATTTGAAAAAAGTAAGAAAGTAATTGATTTTTTTTTCAGTCTTTGTAATAAACTGAAAATTGATCACTTAAAAATAAATAATGCCAAGCAAATTGCTTTCACTTTTGTTTTGACTTCTAATTGACAATTTTTTTAATTTATCACTGATACAAAAAGATACTGTTTCATGTACTACTTCTCAACTGAATATATCTAAATGGTGCACAAATTTAACCAATGTAAATTAAAGTATGTGATGAGACGACATGTAAGTTGGGAACAAAAAAGAGCTCTTTCAGCAAATCATCATTTAAATCATATCTTGTAAGAATTAATGTGACAAAAGTTTTATGAAATAAGCTAGAGTTAAAACAATGTTACAATTTGCATGCAATTTTGGGTTGCTTTGAAACTGCAAATGTTATTCCAATCCAATTATAAATATCTTTATTTTCAGGGAGAAATTATCATCAATATATTCTAGCATTATTAGCATTCTCTTAATAGTAACTTATTACTATTTAAATTGACAAACTCAAAATTTAAATTATTAACAATTTGTTAAAAAGTCACATTTGTAGCTACTTAAATTCTATTTAATATTAAGACTCAAAATAATAAATCTATGTAAAAAAAAAATTTATCCACAAATGTAATCCTGAATAAAAATACATTTTCTTTCATTAAAATATTTAAAATAATTTTCTTTTATACCTTCAGATTAATTAACAATTTTTAAGTACAATATATAATGCAGACTTTAAAACTATTTCTTTTGCAAAGATCTGATTCATTAATTTATACAACTATAATATATCTATAGTTGAATTATTCATTGAGTTTTTGAAAACAATTTTTTACAACATTAAAAATGATTTCAAAACAGTAAGGTAGAATCAAAATCTCTTTAAACTATTGTTCATCATTTCTGAATGATAAGACAGAAAATGTGGGTGAATTAAAAGTTATTGATAATCTGTCATTGAAAATATTTCCATTTTTCAGACTTTAGTACTAGGAATGGAAATAACTTTATGGTAAAATGAAAATAATTTGTAAAAGTCAAAAAAATGAATTCTGAAAAAAAAAAAAAAGGTGTTCTTGCTTTATTATCATTTTGCACTCACGTAATCTTGTTATAAATTAAAATTATTTTTTTAATTAACGGACACTGGCAGCGTGCATTCGTCATCGTCATACTGCCCCATCACCTGGCGTAATGGTATGGGGTGCCATTGGATACACGTCTCGGTCACCTCTTGTGCACATTACATTTCTGGTGTGTTACGACCCGTGGCTCTACCGTTATTCGAGCCCTGCGAAACCCTACTTTTCAACAGGATAATGCCCGACCGCATGTTGCCGGTATTGTACGGACCTTCCTTGATACAGAACATGTTCGGCTGTTGCCCTGGCCAGCACGTTCTCCAGATCTTTCACCAATAGAAAACGTCTGGTTAATGGTTGCCGAGCGACTGGCTCGTCACCAAACGCCAGTCACTACGGTTGATGAACTGTGGCATCGTGTTGAAGCTGCATGGGCATCTGTACCTGTACATGCAATCCAATCTCTGTTTGACTCAATGCCCAGGCGTATAACTGCTGTTATTACTGCCAGAGGTGGTTGTTCTGGGTACTGATATCTCAGGATCTATCCAGCCAAATTTTTTGAAAATTTAATCACTTGTTATTTCTAGTATAATATAATTGTCCAATAAATATCATTTTGTTATATGCATTTCTTCCTGGTGTAGCAATTTTAATGGCCAGTAGTGTATTTACATATGTTTAAAATAAAAGGAATTTAATGTTTCATGATTTGTTTAATCTTGTTGCTTTTGGAATGATTTACGAAAATAAACATGTTTTATATTAATTATGAATAAATTCCTATTAGTGCTAAGAATTCAATTTAAAATATATATATATTTAATTACTCTACTTAAAGAAATCAGAAAAGATTAATTTTTCTATGTAATTAAGTTGTGACACTAAATTTATTTAAAAAACCAATAATATTTTGCAAATATTTATTTATTGATTATAAAGTGTAGAAAAATTATGAGACTGATCACACATTCGAATTTATTCATTAAATATTCAAACTTCTACTATTATAGAATCAGGTTCAGATATCATACATCGCTTCATGTAAGAGTGTAAATATTTCTTTGAACTATCTCAATGAAATACATATTTTCATCTTTAAATTCATGAAGTATTCAAAAAAATAGTAATTTAAAAACACACAATATATAAAAAGATAATTATTTTGATATAAAATTGGAATATTTTTTGTTTCTTTTTAATATTCATGCAGCGCTATCTGTACTTCAAAACATTAAACTCTAAATAAAAATTCACATTTAAATTCATGTAGTTTTTGCGAAAGCAGATTCACATGATAGATTTCGCAACATTTTTTTCAAACACGTCGAAGAAAAATTTTTTGCTTGATTAGTCACTGAAACACACGAAGTGAAACTGGATTTATAAATCTAAGTCAACAATCTTTAAAATGAGTGATATCTTTAAGTGATGGAAATAGAATTTACTTTCAATGCAAAAATGTAGAGTATTAGAAACTAAGTCGTCATTATTTTTAAATGCGATTATTTTCAATCTTTTCTAAATTTCAAATTTTAAAAGTTTTAATTACTAAATTTGGATATTTTAGATTTTCTTGCTTGCAAAATATTCTTATCTACAATCAGATTTTAATGTTACTTTTCGAACTATTATTGTTCTCATTCAACTATTTTATTGCACATCAGGTTTCTTAAAAGCCAATTATATTTACTTGATTTTAAAAGTATCCTACATTTTCAAAACATTTTGATGGATTAAACTTACTCCAATGAAGTTTACCACATATATAATTCTTTCATTTATTTATCTTGAAAATTAATTTCAGGATGTTTTTTTTTTGGATAAATTTGCCATTTCAAGATTCTATGAATTCAAATTTATTCCGAAACCAAAATGAGTTTACAAATCAAACATAAAATAAAAAATATGTTATGAGAATAATAAAAAATAAGTTATGAGAATAATATAATAAGTTATGAGAATTTTTGACTTAGCAAAAAGATTTAAATATATGGAGTTGGTAGACTAAAATTTGTCTTTAAATATATTATAAGGTTTATTAATAATGGCTAATATCATTATGATATTCTTGAAATTATTTAAAGTATAATGGAAGAAAAGCAAAGGTTTTCTATATGAGAAACGTATAAATTTTCCATAGATTTAATTGTTAAAAATTATATGTAGCAAAGATTTGCTTTCAAATTTTATTAATATTTCAAAATTATGCATAGGAAAAAAAAATCAAATGTTCATCGAAAAGTTTAACATTTTATGGTAAACACTTGTTCCAGAAAGTTATGGCAGACTTTGCGTGGGAATTCATTCTCGGAAAATATAGATTCGTCACGGTGAAATCTTGGAGTAACAGTAGAGCGGAGAGCAAATGACACTCTTTCAGTAAGGAGGAAGGGGGGGAGGGGTAGAAATGTGTGTGTGTATTGTTCTCTCACGCGGGAGTAGGAGCTTTTTCCGAACAAGAAATTGCAGGAATAAAAAGACTAACATTGTTCCAATGATTTAATTTCAAAATAAAGAGTTCTAGATTTAGTATAGGTTTTTTAATTTAGAAGAAGTAAATATATTTCTCATAAATGCCAAGGAAAAGGTAGCACAAAACATGCCAAGGGAAATTTTGTTTCTTATTTGTTGTAATAATACATTTTATGCTTCAGAAAATTGAATTCGAAGATTTTGCACCCAAATTTTAAGTAATTAATTAGGTTAAATTAATCAATTAGGTCACACACAATACTTGTTAATTATAAGTTATATACTTGTTATGAATATTTGAGACAGTAAACTCCCGATTATCCAGATATCTAAATGTTAAAAAATTTTAGTTTTTAGGAAAGAAATATTACAATGCTTAAAAAAGGAAATTATGACTGATTTTTAAAAAAGCAAATTTTGAACAAATTTGAAAATAAGGAATAATTTTAATATTTCTTAAGGAATAAGGGTGTTTATTCAAGTTGTTGACTGAATAAATTGATCAAATGCATATTTCTGTTGATTTTTACCTTTTCCATACTTTTCAAGATCGTTTTCTATAGCCATGTTACTCGATTTCATTAACAATAGGTAGTTTAGCGAACTTACTCTTATTATGATATTCCTTAAAGTGGACTTACAAAGAATCAAATTATTATTTTTTCAAATTCAATTCAAGATTAAACAACTATCAACTAAATTGAACACTGTCCTTTTTTGCAATTAATATTAGTATTAATAAATTCTAAATGCAATAATATAATCATTTAGTAAAAAAATTTTAATTTCAGTATCATTCAATTCAATACCATGAAAAGAAAGTGGTTGGGGACGTTAATATGCGACGTCCTTCCACTAGTGTGGAAAGGAGGGTTGGATACAACTTATTCTCCAAGGTCACACGGCCTCTCTTCAGATGTGTCACCTGACCATGGCTCACAATGACGAGGTTCTTGGTCCTAACCCACATTAACCTAACGGTACAATCTCGAACTCGCCTACACTGTGCTGTATCCGTCTGGTTTTAGCAATATATAAATTTTTTATTAATTACTATTATTAAAAATTAAGATAAGAACTAAATATCATTCCCATGTAGCAAGTTTAATTTCTGTGCTTTTTTCATGAAAAGCTTCCTTTAAAATGCCCGTTCTAACATTCATCAACATTGTTGAGGTCTCTTTGTATTTCTTTACAAATTTCAAAATGGACCAAACAACAAATAATTCTTAAATATTTCTAATTTTATTGCTTTAAGATGAAAAACTATTAGATGATTTTTCAGTTTAGCTTTTAAATCATTAACAAGGATTATTTAATCACTATTTAAATTTTTATATATATATAAATTCTAACTTTTAGCAATGTTATTTCGCAATATTTTTAGTTAACATATTTTTTAACTTTCATTAGATATAGCTGCAAAAGTGTGCTCTAAATTTATACAAACAATAAATAATTAGATATTGAAAAGATAACTATGTAAGCATTTGGGGGGGGGGGGGAGCAATGTATAACTTTAAAAAAAATCGTGGTTTAACAGCTTTGTTTTTAAAGGAAACATAATTTAAAGTTGGACTTTTAAATAAATTGAAAGAATATAATGAAGAATAATGAATTCAGGGAATCTAAGAGGTCTGCGCTCCTTGCATTTAAAATGAGCTAAAGTTCAATTTTTTCCTAATTTCTCCTAAACAAAAATCAAAAAATCAAATGTCCTTTTGAAAATGTTAAGAAAAGCGTCCAATCACCGTTTTAAACAGCCAGTAGTTGAAATTAAGAGAAAGATAATTCCATCTTATTAATGTTGTTATACGCTCCTTGCATTTAAAGTGAGCCATAATTCATATATATGATATCAATGTACGTTTCTTAACGAAAAAAGCTTAGATTTACTTTATTTAATTCATCTATGTATATATTATGTCATAAAAGTTCAGTGAAAATCGAAGACCTCAACATAAAGCGAAAAATATTAGAGTTAACACCAACATAAAGCGAAAAATTACAAAAATTTAATATATTTATCAATCGAATTTTAAAACATGAAGAATAAGTGATCAAAAGATGGGTTTGTAATAGTATAATGATGTAAAAATTGTCCACTTTAATATGCTTTCAACAATTTGGAAGCAGAAAATTCAATGAGTAAAATATGCATGTTTTGACAACAAATTATTAAAATTGAAAGGGAACCATAAAATTATTAAAATTTATCAGATGTATTAGGGTCATAATATCACTATTTAAAAATAAACTTATTACATTTAAAATTAAAAATATCATCTTTATCAAAATGTATAAGTACAAATGCTGTTCGCATACGTTACTTTTAATTATAAATGAATTAAATTATGAATGAATTTAAATTATTTTGATAATGGTATTAAATTGTTATGCCTATTTTTCAAGGAATTCAACAGTATTCGTCGTAAAGATATATTTTTTTTCGTTTACGTAAAATAGTTGGATTTGTGAATGAATTCTTTTTTCTTTTATGAATACGTTTTTCAAGGATTTTAAGAATGTCAAACATTTATGCGCATTCATTCCGGAAAAAAAAGTAATTTATTTAAAATTGGAATATAGTGAAATTAGTGAAGTCAAAGAGTTTTATAAATCAGGCATCTTATGAATGGCGATGCGAAATCAGATTGAATTGCTTGTGAAAATCGGTTTTGAAAACAAAAGAGTGTAATTAGACATATCAAAATTATATAGAAAAATGTGATCAGGAAGATCAGTCTAAGAGTCTAAGTTTATTTTTTATATCAATAACATAGCCCGAATAAGCAGTGTATCCTAGACTAGCCTTTAAACAGCGGTTATCAATGCGATGTCAAAGTACTTTGAAAAGGGTTCACAATGATAATTAAATCGCAAGACCGTGTTTTTTTGGAACAGATGGCTCAATTCCTTCACTCTTAAAAAAAAAATTAAGGCCTTATTTTTAGTCTTTGGATGCATGTCTTTCTTACTGTCAAATTTATTTTTTTTTTTTTTTTTTTTTTTTTTTTTTAAATTTAGGAGTGTCAAAATAAAGTTCCGCACCCGATACCATCAGATTTTGATATGCCGTTGTCTAATTGGCAGGAATATGTGCAAGAATGCTTCAAAAAATTATAGTGAATTCAGTTACATTCTATATCTTATATATGACTGTTTAACCTAATTTTTGTTTTTACGTATTAAAAAATTAATTTAGCTTAAAATATGCACTGAAAAATAATGCACTACCATGCTGTTATTGAAAATATTTTAAAATGTTGTCAAATACTTATTCGGGGATACTTTAATTATAACAGAGTATTTTCGATCACTTTTTACATTTTCCTCCACAAAGCAAAAGTAAGCGGATACTTGAATCTCCATAGTTATTACTATACTAATTTAATAAATAATTGCAACTTTTGCTTAAGAGTAAATAATTGCAACTTTATTTTGTTTAAGAGTAATTAATGTGTTATGTAAACATGATTATATTGCATAATAGGGACGAGACGCGTTTCTTGAGGTATTCAGGAAGAATTGAGATTCTATCCATGCATAAAGCTTGAGAAATATTTGATAAAATATAAAAAGAAACATAAAATGAATTCACAAAATAAAAAAGCCATTATACTGATGATTTTTAATTCGCACAGAAATTACAAATTTCCAACATAATTATTTTAATGCTCTAAGCTGTAATAAGATTTTAATTACATCGGAGATTACAAATGAAAATGATTAAAAATTATGTGATTGAAATATTCATGAGTAATAGTTTTTATATTTGGAGTAACACAATTGCCAACAAATAATTATTATAAAATGTCCTCTTCCCCATAAATTTAACTATATAATGTTTGCGATTCATAATAAATTTAATTGTAACTTCTGGTTTTACGACAAAATAAAGTATAAGTTTTATCTTACGCATTTAATACTTTTTAATTGTGTTGAACATTAACAATGTTGTGGTTTAGATTATCATTGCTATCTTTCTAAAATGAAATTAATCTACATCTTTATAAATGATCTGAATAATAAATTTAAGCTTGATTAGTTTAATTATTTAACAGCAAGCATAAAGCTGGAATTTAATTTAAAAAAATTCAGAGATATTTTTATTAATATATCCATGATCTCTAGGAAAAGAATTTAATTTTATTGAAACAGGTAGCAAAACGAAAAAAATATTTCACTGACAAAATTTTATGCATAATGGATTATTAACTGCTGAAACAGAAAAAATAATTTCTGATCCTCCTATTTTAAAAGTAATTCCCAATAAAATTAGTCATGTATAATTGTGGTGATTTATATAAACCTTTAAGCTTACATAAATCACTAATATTATATATGACGAAATTATTCGATATATAAAAAATATAAAAATGTATACAATTATTTTATATGAATACAAAATAATTAATAAAAGTTTTGGTTATATTAAAAAACTTTGAAGACATAGAAAAAAAACAATCTAACAAAAATTAGATTAACTAATATTTAAAATAAAAAATTAGATTTATATATGTGAGTATTTAAAAAAGATAAAATTGTTTTCAATTTTTTCTTTAAAGTATAATTCTTAATTTTCTTCATTAAGTTTCTCTTTCCATTCCCGTAAACTTTTTACCAGTTAAGATGAAAGGCTGCTTTTAAGAGTTAAATATAACCACGCCTCTTTGAGTGCTTATCCAACAAGGAGGTCTTTGATAAGCTTAGGTTTACTATACATAGGTATCGGTAGTGAATATGCCAATAGTTCATCTTGGCGAAGCATTTTGCGCCACAGTTCTGCTTACGGAAATATCCCCCAGAAGTTTTCTAGGAGTCAAATAAAAAATTTCAAGGAGGTATCAACATTCACATTAAGTAATTTTTATTTTATTTAAAAAATTGTTCTTAACCAAATAAGTATATAATTATGTACATGCAATATTTTTCATTCATTTCTGTTGTAATAAAAATAAATAATTGCAAACATTAATGAGACTATTTTTTATTTAAGTTAAAATTATTAATGATTATTTCAAAAGCCTTCAATGAAATTAAACTATTAGATATAGTTTTAAGAGTCCATTGGTCATTGAAAAGACACTTTCCACCAGGCATATTAAATAATTTTTATTTCAGTCTTTACTTCATTTTCATTAATAAACAAATTTAAGCAAATTGAATTAAATTATACGTAACTATCATCAAAAAAGGAAAACATGGAAAATACGTTTTAACTCAAAAATTTTATATTTAAATATTAATATTCAAATAATTTTATACAATACAAGGAAAACAACAGCAAACAGAAAAGAATAAAAATCGCCGGTCTTAATTGCGCAATACATTTATTTTTGTTTGGTAATTACTTCACTTCACATGTTTCACTTCACTTAACTTAAATCTAAAAATTACTAAAGCAAGATATCATGAAATTGTTGTAGCTGAACTAGATCCTGAAAACGTTTATTAAAGTCAACAGTTAAGGATACAAAAAATTTATTATCGATTGTGCCTCCATCTGGTATCAATATTTAAAACTACTACTAAACTAAGTTTTTCAACATTATTTTTGAAAATTTTAAAATATTAAAATTAAAACAAAAAACAAAGGCTAAACTGAGTATTACGGTCACACCTCGTAAATCTCAGAAGGTCGCCACGGTCTGAGCGAAAAGTCGCCAAATCGGTAAAATTTGGCGATTATTTTTCATCGCCAAGTTTTTTCGCCATAAAATCACCAAAAGCGATTAGGCGCCAAATGTGTCACTATGCATATCGTCCGAATACCCCTGAAACGCTAGTCATTTTTATTTTGGATTTTTTTATCGGCTGTAAAGAGCGGTAATTTAAATCTTGATTTTTCATATTTATATTTTATTTCACTTCGGATGTAGCGTGTAATATAAATATTATATATTTTATATACACTTTTTTTTATTTCGGGTCGGATATCGTGCCGGAATTTCAATCCTATCTATTTGTTTTATTTCGCTGTGTGGATATTGTGCAGAAATTTCAATAATGTCTTTTATATTCCTTTTGTATTTCGCTGAGAATATAGCGAAGGAATTTCTATCCTGTCTTTTATATTCGTTTTGTTTTTTGCTGTGGATATAGCGCCGGATTTTCAATCCCGTATTTTATATTCAATTTTGATTTTGCTGTGCGTGTAGAGAGCCTGGTGAAAAATGTAGGTAAGAATTTTATTTTCTGCAGGCATGCTGAATTCCTAGAAGTGTATGTATTTAAATTTCCAATAATAAACGAAACTATAAAATCTATGCTCTAAAATTATTCTAGATTTGTTTACTTTTATGTAGTAATGATTTGTAATATTCTGTGTTTAATAGCTGAAATTCTGTTTTTTTAATTTGTTTTTAACTAAATATTATTAAATGTTATTATTTTTGCTACTCTATTTACTTAATTTTAATCCTGAAATATTTTTAAATAGAATTTTTAATCAATTCTTATTACGATCAGTGTTTTCTTGCATGCGGTTAGGCTTAGCGATTCGAAATATGGGGGGAAAACCGGCATTTAGTTTTAGGGGAGGGAAGGGGGAATTTCTAGTCGGGTGAAACTCCCGCCGTTTTTCTGCGCCAATTACAGGTCGATTGGCACTCTTTTTGGGTTGCCAATCAATTTCCAAAACACCCGTCTCAAGCCCTTGGCGAAAAATAATTTCGCCTAGTTCGCCAAGGTGTGACCGTAATACTCAGTTTTACCAAAACAAATAAATAAATAAAAAATTATATCATTTTGCAGAAAAAAATAAATGCATCAAGGTAAGAAAAAATTCCAGTAGTAATTCACGATTTTAAAGGAGTCAAGTCGAAATTCAAGGAGTTGTGCTAGCCCTGTTGATATGCTAAAGTCTTTCCTGCAAACTGGACAAGGGGCCTAATTTTCTAAACCACACAAAAAATAATCTTTGTATGACTTCTCAAGAGTCCACAGGTCATTGAAAGAACACTCATTACTAGTATATTAAAAAAATTTATTTCAGGAATTGTTTTATTGATAATCAAATTCATCCAAATTTATTGAAATAAAACGCAATTTTTACCAAGGAAAACATGGAAAGTACATTTTAACTCAAAACTTTTAAATTTAATAATATTCAGTGAATTCTATAAAATATAGAGAGGAAAGAAAAGAAAAAGAATAAATTAAAATCACAAATATGATTTCATTGCATGACGATCTTACTTGTGATTACTTCACATAAATAAATCTATACATCTGGCCCTGACTGAACTGGATCATCATGAAATTATTGTGGCTAAACTGGTAAACAGTTATGAATACAATAACAATCTAATAATAATTCTTTGGCTATCTAATGGTAACATTAAAAGCTGTTACTCAGTTTGTTTTTAGACAATTTCATTGAAAATATTAAAATATTAAAGCACAAAATTCAAATATTTTCTAACAAAATAATTAATGCATCAAGTAAAAACTCCAGCAGTAATTCATGACTCAAAATTCAAAATTCCACACAATTCAAAATTCCAGGATCTTAAAGGAGATTGCAGGTGTTATACAAACATTGGACTTATTGCTTTGAAACATTAATTTTTGACAAAAGAATTTTCAATTCAGTTTCTGATGCAGATTTCCCCATTAACAACAAAATAAAAAAATACATAAAAAGTATGTAACAAACAAAAATATAAGTTAAGAAGAATCAATTAAAGTTGTAAAATATTTCAGTTAATAAATCAAAAACTCCACACTTACAACACATGTACGAAGTACTTATTAGTAAAATTATCAAGAATTGATTTCATTTTTCTTTCTCAAAATGTTTAATTCTAAATATTTCCCCTGAAAAAAACCTCATTTTTTTAAGGATTTCTTTTGTATAAGTTGGGGAAATCTATAACTAAGACACTCTCCGTGATAGTTGTTTGTTTGTCACTCAACAGTCATTTTTTTGCACACGACGGTTTAAATTTGTGATTGTTATCAAAAGGTAACTTTAGATTTCTATTGATTCCAGAGTTTTTCTAATTTTAATTATGTTTGCAATTGTTTAGAACTTCCTGCATTGATTTGAAGAAAGTTTCATTGAATCATTCAAATGAAAATGGAAAATTAAGCTTGGTTTCTTGATGAAAATATATACAGCCGCTGTTAACAGTATAATTACTTTGTGTAGGATACAATTTGTAGGAAATGTTAAAATTTATTCATTTAGTTCCCTTATTTTTCTGTCCTGCATAGATAAGAACTTGATCAAATCAAGCTTTCTTTCAATTTTCATAAATGCTTAATATGTTGAAAATCAAAGAGATAAATCAATTTGATAAGCCATTCTTATGTGTATGCATTGCTTAGGAATGAAACTTCTGTTAAAACTAACATACAGTACATAATTTGGTAAAATCAACATTGTGCAAACAAATGATTTAACAATGATCATTTGTGTAATGTTTTAGTCATAGCCAATAACAAAAAATATTTTAAGAACATACATGTTTAGGAGTACTGGTTATTATAGTAAATCCATCTTCATGAAAGGTAACATAAGGAGACAAATTTAACCTTTTCCGTGGTGATGAACGTATAGGAGTTTTAACAGGAGAAGATAATCTGAGAAGGGGGCTTACTTTTTTAGGAGATTTAGTTGGAGTTTTAAAAAAAAACATGGTCAGGAGCACCTGAAAAGATAATTAACAAAATTAAATGAAAAAAAGAATTAAATTACGCAGCAAGATGCAGAGCAATCAAATTTTAAGTATTTTAAAAGATGAAAACAAATAATGAAGAAAATAAGAATATGACACATAAAAATGGAAAATAATCAGCAGATAGACCAGTAGAGTCTGAGTATAACAATTTCAGAATAGAGTGACAAATCAAATACTCAACTTATACTCCATAACATTTGTTACAGCAATCCTCAGAATTATTTTTCTTGTATTATAATACCCTACAATTAAGATTCAAGAGTGTAAGCTTTGGAATTCTGAAATAGAAACTAGTATTCTTGCTTTTCCGCTATATTATTTGAAATGGAAGAAAAGAGGTTTCAACACAGAAGATATCAATAAAAACAGTTGACTTTCTAACTATTTGGGAAGTGATGGTACAGTAGGTAACAGTGAGAACTGGATAACCCTGTCACTTTCTGACTATTCTTTTATTTCTTTAATGGTGAAAATGATCGTGGAAGCTAAAAATAGAAAGGATGGACACTTTCATGTGAATATGATGCACAGCAAATATTTTGCACTTTTAATAATTAGAAAATCAAAAAATTTAAAATGCTGTAATAGGACAGAATATCTACTATGTATATAAATAACGAAATAAAGTATGTGTTAGTGATTTTCAAATATTTGTGTTTTAAAATGTAAAATGTCGATTAAGAAACCAATTCTGTTTAATTAAATACAATTTTGATGTCCAATCAATTATTAATGACCTTAAATAATCAAAATTTAATTCTCCTTCAATAACAGGATCTCTAATTGAAGTCTTTTGATCAGGACATCATACAAAGTTTTAAAAGGTTATAAAAAAATATTAATTTTGCAAATTAATGGTTCTTAAAAAAGTAAAGAATGTGAAGTGAATATTCTGCCAATATTGGAATAAGCGAAAACATGGATTGTTATTAAAAAAAACCATTAGACATTAGGATTTAATATAGATGATGACTGAAATATTCTTATGGTCCGAGGCTGTTATCCACTTATGATTTTAACTGATTTAAAATTATAAATAGGAAGAAAAAACAAAAAATGTTAACTTCATCAGAAAAAAATATATAACTAAGCAAATTATAACATAGAAAAAAATTCAAGTAAGCACAACTATTCTAAAAAAAAAAAATCCTTATAAAGAAGCAATTTTTAACCTTAGCAGGCACAAGTATGCTAAAAGGGAGATGCGAGCATATCAAGAAGAAAATATAATTTTAAAAAAATTATCAACTGATTGAAAGGAAAAAATACACATACAAAACAGGAAGCATTTTTGCTGTAATATTTAATAATTAAGTCATTAAACTAAAACAACTTATTAAATCAAAACTCACTGAATTTAAAATAAACTTAATAATTACTGTCTTTCTTGGGCCTATCTTGAAGAGCAATATTTTTTAAAGGAAGTCATAGTATTAAAAATAAATATCTGTTATTTTTCTGTATTTTGCAGAGATATGTTTTTTGTCCAGAAAAGTTACACCCAGAAAATCTAGTTGCACAAATGTAGGATGTTGAAAATAATAGAATGTGAAAAGCCCTTGTTTTTAGAGCAGAAAACTCCTCTGCTTGTCACATTCAAAGAGTGATTTATTAATAAATTGTCTTTTGGTTTTGTTATTTGTCTTGAAGTCAAGGAAGATTTCTTTCCTTGCAATTTAAAGACCTTTGGGATTACTATGAAATGGATCTCTAACACACTTATAAATTGATATCAATTTTCATCAATAAGAAAAAACTTTTTAAAATTCTTTGCTGATTTGGCTAAAGGATTTTCAAAGGTTACAAAAGCAACTTTTACATATTGTCCTTCAACCTTGTAAGGTTTAATGTAATCATCCCCATTTGCAAACATTGATAGATTTTTTGCTGTAAATTTCTGATCTACATTACCAATTTTCTAGAAAAACCATTATATTTGTATCCAATATCTGTGTATTTGATCCTTGGAGTAATAAGTTCAATTTAATTTTTCAAATATCCCAACTCAGTTTACAAGTAAATGTTCTTCAACTTAAGATTATTGCAAAAATTTTTGGCATTGGCAAAATTTCTCACACAATAACTATCTTGCCTTGTAATCAAATAGTAACTTTGAAGGTACTGCACCCATGTCATTATAAAAAACGAGCACATTTTTTATCCCAAGGGTAGTATTTTTATATAGTTAAATATGTTAAATGCAATTTATACAATATTTAGACCAGGATTCATTTCTCTGAAAGCCAGAGGTTCTCTGTAAATCATGCAGTGTGTCAAAATGTGCTCTGCTAATTTTTGTTTTACAAGTGCTAATATACTTTGGAATCAACCAGGCACTGAACAAGCACCATTAGTGTATATTCTGATGCAAATTTTCTATTCTATACTTGTTTTGTTCATAAAATCATTTAAGATAGAAAATAGTGAGAAAACTGTTTCTTTATTCTAAATGATTAACAGAAAAGTAGTTCTAATACTGATGTGATAAAATTGAACATAGGCAATGAACCAAGCATTTTATTACTATTTGTTACCGCATTAAGCTGCATTGAAAACAATATCCTGCAACTTCAAAAAAGCTGATAACTTGCATCTTTAAGTATATCATCAATTCTAGAGACAATATTATAATTTGAAAGAGGTATGGACTGGTCATTGCTAAATTGTCTTAAAACATTTTCAACAATCTCAATTGCTGCTGGCAAAACAATGGTCAAAAACGGTGTGAGGCTTTTTATATTTGGCTATTTCATATTGTTACAAATTTATAAATAATTATTGTATATGTCGTAAAATATCTCAGACAGATCGGAAACACTCACATTTTGGGCAAAAATTGCGGTATTTAGACGTGCTATACATTAAAAGCGGGTTTTCAAATGATTTGGTGACTTGGCGATGTTTTGGCGAGAAATAGATACTTCTGGAAACATCCATCACCTAAGCTCTAGGACCAATATTTAGCGAGATAGCCTAGAAGCTTCCAGAAACTTGGCGAAATTAGTAGGTTTCTCCCCCAAGTCAGGTATAAATACCGCAGCCCGACATAGTTAGTTTAGTTTTTGTGAAGACAGTCAGTGAGTGAAGACGATTTGTCGTGATTGCTAGTCTAGAGAAGTTGTTCTCTGTCTGAGGTATTTGAGACCTGTGATCGGGAGCTGTTACTTATTGTATCTGACGAATTGTAGCTGTATAATTGTGATTGATACAACTGGTATTTCTAGTGGGATTTTTACGAATAAAAGTCATGTGTTCATTGAGTGGTTGATTATTCAACTCTCAATCCACACGAACCCACGAAGCTCGGTACAACTGGTGTTAGAAGCGGGGTTAAAGAGTTGATGTAGCGTGTCACAAGAAAAATGGATATGGATTTAATGAAAAGTCTTCTCGAAAAATTAACGGAGCAGATGGCTGAGATGAAAGCTGGACAAGAAGAGATTAAAACCGAGATGACGAAAGAGGTAAAATCTGGGCAGGAGGAGCTTAAAAAGGAACTTAAGAAGGACATTATAAGTGTTAAAGAAGAATTCTCCAACATCATTCAGGAGAAGATGAATGCAATGGAAGTTAAGGTAACTTCAGTTGAAACTAAGATTTTGGATATCGAAGAAAACGTTGAAGAGGCGATAGACAATGAGAATAAGGAGATTGAAAGTTTGAAGAAACAAATGTCAAACAGACATGAGGAACCCAAAGTCGCATTTATGCTTTCCCCAGCCTCGATTAAACTCTCAACATTCGATGGAAAATCCTCCTGGCAAGTATACAAGACCCATTTTACGATGGTAGCGGAAGCTAATGGATGGAATCCCCGAACCCAAGCTTTTCACCTGGCGGCTTCTTTAAGAAGAGACGCGGCCGATGTCCTCGAGACCCTTCCGGAAGAGCAGAGGCACGATTTCCAAGCCCTATCGAGTGCGCTTGAGCTGCGGTTTGGAGAAAAGTACAATAAAGAATATAGCAGATTACAATTAAAATCCCGCTATCAAAAAGAGGGTGAAAATCGGCAAGAATTGGCTGCCGATATTCAGCGACTTTCCCATTTAGCATTTTCGGACTGTCCAGCTGAGACACGTCAAGATCTGGCTCTCTATCACTTTATCGATAATATGCGGGATCCGGAGATACAGAAAGCACTTAGACTCGCCGATGTCAAAGATATCAGATCTGCTATAGTTTACGCACTTAAGATAGAGGCTGCTCAGCAAGTCGCACGTAAAGACCGGCACTCAACCAGAGCCGTCTCTGCTACTGATACAGACTGTAATCTAAGAAAATGAATTGAAGATCTCTAGCGAAAAGTCCGTAGCTTAAAACTGAGTAAAGGTGGTAGAAACACGAAAATTCAGTGTTGGACTTGTGGTGAGGTCGGACACGTCTGTAGAGACTGCCCGAAACCAAAAGATAGTGGAAATGATCTTCCACCACAGCAGGGAAACTAATATGTGGCCATCTCGCGGGGCGGAGATGTCCAGAGAGTCAGAAGCCCCATTTTAAATTGTGTCACATTTCTTCCGTAAGTGGCGGAGACAACGTTATGGGACATGACGTTTCGTTATGGGACATGTCAACGAAGTTCCCCGCAGAATGATAATCGATACTGGGGCCAACGTAACCATCATTAGGATAGATTTGGTTCGCAAAACTTGGTAAGAAACTCATCTGGACGCCGCCCTGCATTACCCTCCAAACTGTGACTGGTGATAAGATTAAAGTACATGGAAAAGTCAATCTAAACATTGCAGTTGGTAATGCCGTGTACCATCATATGGCATATGTCGCTGATATAAATGACGAATTTATTCTCGGATTGGATTCCCTCAAAGAAAACCATTTCAAGTTAGATTTTAAAAATAATGAACTACACTCGTGTTCTGATGAAATAGCGATTTTTAAGGCGAAATATTCATATATTAACAATCCATCATGTAACTGCAAAGAGTGAAATAACATTACCACCAATAACTGAGACGTCAGTTTCCGGAGCTCTTTCAGAAGATAATAATTTTCATTATGGATTGATTGAATATCCAGATTCTGACAATAGCGTTAAAGGAAAACTAGTGGGTTCTTCACTCGCCGACCTTTCACGAAATGTAATCCCGGTAAGAGTTGCTAATCTAAGCGATAAGGCAAAACTAATAAAAGAATGCGAAGTGCTGGCGACTTGTACTCCAGTGACATATATTAACAGAAATTGTCAAACCACACTATCTGAGCCTCCTGACACTCTAATTAATGAACTCCTTCAAAACGCAGAGCTAGATGATAAACAGAGGAATGCTGCAGGAAATCTATTATTAGAATTCGGAGATCTCTTTTCCAAGAAATCAGATGATGTTGGGCGAACCAAAATAACGCAGCACCGAATCGATACAGGTAGTCATCCACCCATTAAACAACATCCGAGAAGACTACCATTCACTAAGCAGGAAGAGGTGGATAGTCTTTTGATGGAAAAGCAGAAGAATGACATTATTGAGCCATCAGAGAGTCCTTGGGCTTCGCCTATTGTTTTGGTTCGGAAGAAAGATGGTTCTACCCGATTCTGCGTTGATTATCATCGATTAAACAACATCACTAAAAAAGATAGTTACCCTCTTCCTAGGATTGACGATACACTTGATGCTTTATCCGGAAATCAATGGTTTTCGACTTTGGATCTCAAGAGTGGCTACTGGCAAGTAGAGATACTTCCTGAGGATCGAGAAAAGACTGCGTTCACCACAGGACAAGGACTTTGGCAGTTCAAGGTTATGTCATTTGGGCTTTGCAATGCACCTGCAACGTTTGAACGCCTGATGGAGCCAGTATTACGTGGACATTCCTACGAAGCCTGTTTGGTATATTTGGACGATATCATCATTGTAGGGCGCACATTCGAAGACCATCTAAGAAACATCCGAAAGGAAGAGAATCATATAATCTATATGAACTAGCATCAATCTCTAATATGACGAGTAATAAATGTGAATTAAAGGGAATTAAGATTTGATTAAAATCAATTTCCGTTTTGCTTTAGATTTAAACTGCTTCAAAATTAGTGGTTTAGTTGAACAAAACATTTCTCCTTAGCAATTAATTAGATGCAGCAATTTCGAAGCATTTTTTAAAGTTTTTGAATGGATATAATTAATTCTAAAAACATGTAAACTAATCAGTATTTTTAGTTTGAAGCATTTACAATTGCTTTTACCTTTTCAAAAGATTTACTAAGTCCTTCTGCACTAAAAATATGCCCTAATAATTCACTTTTATTTTTAAAAAAATAACATTTACTTATATTGTTAAGTAAATTAAATTAACTAAGCCTAATTACTCTTTTTACATACATTTTTACTCCTTATTAGATTTAATGATTTCAGTTCAGAAAGAGAGAAAATCCTCGTGACCAAGCCAACTGGCACTTGAAAAAGAGGATGTACTAAACTTAAATGGCTTAGACTACATTGAAAATTTCTTAAAATCTTTGAAGGTTATAAACTATAACAAAAAGTTCAAATATAAAACTGCCTGGTTTCGTATTCTTTAAGGCTAGGACCCATCCTGAGCCACTGAAGAATTCCTCTTTACTAAAACGATCATACGTGTCCAACAGTTTTGAAAATTCCTTCTTTGTTACTATGAAAAATTATACTTGTTCTGAAAACTCGAGTGTTTAACTTTAAGCAATTTAGTTCATTTGTATTTATAATAATTAAGAGACTAATATGAATCCCATTTATATCGACAATTTTTCCCATTTAATTTAACATTATTAAATATTCGATCACAATTTTAGCGTTATTCGCATGAATATATCTAATAGTGTTATTTACTTCGAATCTATTAGAATTTGTATTTTCTAGAGGATTATTATTTGCTGTAATATATTTGATAATAATTACGTTATATTATTGGATATTTTTTGTTTCCTTTTTTTTCACTTTAATAACTCAGAAATACAAACTTAAAAATTATTTCCAGTTTTAGAATAATTGCAAAATTTTAATTTATTTTTTCAAGTTAAATTCATTTCAGTAGTATACATTTGGGGTTTCTGGAACAGGTGGAGCAGTGGATCCGCGGAGTGGGGGTGTGGTAGTAAGGCGGAGGAGGTGTGTTAGTAAGGTGGAGCGGGTGGTTTCTTGGGGTTAGAACCTTATCATGGTTAGCTCCACCTGATATGAAAAGTGATAAGAGATTCCAGAATTATTGCCAAGTGAAAATTTTTGAGATGATAACGATTTCCATACTATTATTTTTTTGACTTTAAATAAGTATTGAGAATTTTTAAAACATACAATTGTTTAGTTAAATGGAGAGTTTTGCATAAATAAATAAATTGTAAATATAAATGGCGCAATACTGATTTTTAAAATTACAAGTAGTTTAAATCAATAACATCTTATTTTAACACTAAAAAGAAAGAAGCATAATAAAGTAAACATATACAAATTATATAGACAAAAAAATTCAATTAAACTTAGTGAATAAAACATGAGGACAAAAGATTAAAAGAAAAGCACTTTTATTGAGTAGACTATTTAAAAATATATACATATTTATTTATTAATATATACATATTTATACATATTTATTTACAATATTATACATTATACAAATATATACATATTTATTTATTACATAATTTTTTTCAGATATTACAGTTTCCGTAAGCTAAAGTCCTAATTCCATCATCCAGAATATATCGTTTATTATCAAAACAGCACAAACCAATTTTCCTTTGTTTAACAGTATATAAGTTATGATTGAAATTTGATATTTTTATTTGATCAATCCTATTGTATTTACGTTGCATAAGACAATTGAAATAATCCTCGTGATGAAGAGTTCTCTTTACAACAATTTTACTTATTCCCTTGGCAGTTTTTTCCTCCATCACCAATTTTAATGCTATACATCTTTGATCTTAGACCAACAAATTGTTTGGCAACCGTTCCATTTAACTCATCTTTCATTTTACCCATTACCTTTTATTTAAATTTGAATGAAGAAAGTGATCTGTGGGGTAATCTGAAAAATCAAATTTATCTCGATGTTGTACTAAATCTTGATACAAATCTTCAGTCTCAATCTCATAGCATAGTGAATCTGTATCAGTGAATAAAAGTTCAGCTTTATCACCATATATTTTCCTAATTGTATTGTAATGAAAATCGTACATGAGTATTTTACTTATATCTAACACAGAAAAACCTGCATATATTGGTCTGTTTAATATTGTTTTTGCTTTATACATCTGCACAGCGACTAAGTCTGAATTGAAGATTTGAAAAGAATAAAATAAGGAGAAGATATTAATTTTTTAAATTTTTTCTCTGATTGGATTAATTTAATATTCACTCGCTTTCTCAAATTCTCCATCGTTTTACCAAAAACTGCATTATTCATTAACTTAAACAGATCCTTCTCGAAAACCGTTTTGGCGAGTTTTCTTTTCTCTGTATTGAATTCAACATATGGTTTTAACCATGGAGTTTGACGAAATTTTAATATTCTGTGAAGTTTTGTTATCCTCATACCAAGACTCAAATATAATTTAAGGTTACGATAGTGAAGAATATATTTCACTTTGCTGCTTAGGTTTGGTGCTAATTTTATTTGTTTTTCATTTGTAGTTATGTTCATATCAACTGCAAGATCTAAACAATATTGTGACAGCATTGAATTTGTAATTTCTATTTTTTCAGCTGCTAAAGGATAGTCATTGTGTTCGATATGGAGGGCATCTGGATACTCCAAATCTGCTTCAATGACATAACCAAACATATCGTTGTCACTTATTTCCATAGGCTTAAAATTTTTATTTCATTCTCATTTAACCATTCAAAGTCAGACACTGGAAGTGGTTGACTTAACGCATAACCATACAAGTTATTGGCGTCAAGATATATGATAAATTTGCTAGGTTTTTCAGGGTTAAAATTGGGTAAAAATTTGTTATTTGCTTCACTAAATCTTTTTGAAATAACACTGATGCCTCCTCTGATTCCCTCTTCAAAAAATAAATACATATCTGGATCTGTTAGAAGTTCTAAAGTTATGGAAGTTTTCTTTAGCGCGGCATTCCAAGCAAATGAAGGCAATGTAATTGAATGGGCGGGATCTAAATCATAATAATCGAGACATAACTTTCTAAAATTTTCAAATATGTCCGCTAGTAATAAAATATCTGTTTTTATATATAAATCATGATAATCTCCCAAATTTTGTATATTTAATTTTTCCCATACACGTTTAGCATGTTCATAATCCTCATTTGATATATCCTCACATTTTATGTTGTCATAAAATGATTGTTTAGGAGGTAAAGTAATTTCCTTAAACTTCTCCTCACAGTCAATGTAACTGTATGGATAAACTCCTTTCCTAGCTAATAACTTTATTTCCTCATCCCTGAAATGTTCTCTCATTATGTGAAACTTTTCCATTTCCAAATTACCAGCAAGTTTTTCTAAAGAAGCCGGGAGAAACTGTAAAGAATCTATAAACTGCAAATCCCCTATACTAAAAGATATGTAACTTTGCATATTATTAGGAATACATTCTATGTCTTTATCTTTAAATTTCCCAATACTTTGCATTATTAGATGTGAATCATACCCTCTTAAGTTATGAAATATAACAGGTATCCTATTTCGAATTTTATAATTTAAGTTACAATTTGGATGTGCTGCCCCTCTATACTTCCCCGATATGTGACAATGATCTCTAACCCTTTCTAACGATAAAAACTCACCACAAATATAACAAGAAGTTGCATTATTAAAATTATTTCTATCTTCATTTGTAAAAATCATCTCTTTGTTTACTTTTAACATATCTCTTATTTCATGTTCATCTATTAAAGATTGTAGAAAATGAGTGACAACATCACGCCCTCTGTAAATAACAGGTCCTTTAAAAGTCTTACCATCATTTCCAATTATTATGTATGCATATCCGCAAGGAATGTGATGAGATAAGATATTTTCATGCGACACTGATGGGGAATTTTCACAATTATCAGTCTTGACAATGAATGATTCGAAATCTGCGTAGATAATAAACGGAACACGCATTTGCATAAAAATACTTTTAAAACGACACCATTTGTTATCACTATTAGGATATATAACTCTCTGTGCATCATGTTTTCGACAAATTTCAGCATGTTTTCTAAAATAATATTAGAAGAAAATCGTTGTAAGCAAAAGTTACAATAGTAACTTTTACCTTTGTGTTTAGTTAAATGATTTAAAAGACTACTCATACTTTTAATATAACAATAATGACTTTGAGTTTCGTTACTCAGTAACAATAAATTAATGTGTCTTTCGAAATTAAATTTACTTATGTACAAGGGAATATCTCTTTTTTTCATAACCAAATACATTTATATTAATTTTGTTATTTTTTCAAATATTTTTACTTGATTTATTTGGGTAGGAAACTTAATACCTTGGGTATTAACTTTATTTTCATGCTCAATATATTTAGTAACTCGATGAGGGTTATTATCAACGGGAATAAACCTGCTAAAATCGACCATAAGAAGCACTTATTATCTGTATTTTCACATTTATAACTGCATGCTTTAAAGTTAATTCTTTAGGCAGAGGAATATAGCTAGAGGGTGATAAAGGTGAATATGTTCCAATATTTAGATCTAATTCGTTAATTTCATCAAGAATCCAACCACTTCCATGTCCTTCAAAAGAATCAAATGAAGATGAAATTTTTGTTAATCCCTTATCAATATTTGAATCTAAATCTTCCTCAGAAAGATTTGTGAGGCAACTGCTTCTAAAATAACTTGAGCAGGTTTCGATTTCTGTTTCTGATAAATATCTCTTAAAACTGCATTTGAGACTCATGTACCATTTAATACTATGCTTCAAAGTAATTTCTCTTTTCAAAATATTTTCAACTTCTTTCTTATGGGCAGTGAAAAATGTAGGCAAATCTTTTTCATCACCAGTGATCTTATAAACTGTTGCTGCATTATTTAAAGCAAGTTGACAAGGATTTGCATCATTTGAAGTTTGCTCACAAGATGAGGTGGCGGGTCTACTCTTCTTTTTATTCACACCATCTACGAATGATGATTTTCGCCTTGGTCTTGGGTTGTTATTGTGAGCGACACGTTCATGTCTTTTCACACTGCATACTCGAGTAAAAGTTGCAGAACAATTTTCACGAGGACAAGGAATGTGATTTGATGGATCGTGAGTTTTTTGATGTCTCACAAGATTTTTTTAAGGGTGAAATGTTTATTGCAAGTATTACAAACTATTCCCTAGAATAAAGAAAATTTATTTTAAAATTTTGAAGTGTATACAGTTTGATTATTTCATGTTATATTTATATTAAAAATATAATTTTATCATTACAAAAATATATTCGTGTTTCACATAATCTCCCTCTTCCTATATAAAATGAAGACTTCATAATTATTAAAATTTTAAGAAACACACTCTGTATTTAACATAATTCCCCTTTTTTATAGTGTTTCCAAATTAGACCATCGGATGACATATTTTTTTTTTCCAGATACATCATTTGTAAACAAATTATCTCAAATTTGTTTTCTAAAAACTATTTATGCGGTTATCAATTTAAATAGTCACACCGCTACATATCAGCAGATTTATGCAATTTAATTCATGCAGTATCCTGTTTTATTATGAGCTTATCAAAAATTAAGTAGATAGATTTTTACTTATATTATAAAACTCTTATCTTTATTTCAAAAGTTCAAGATAAAACAAATATGAAAATGAAAACATACTAAAAAATAAATATATTTTTACATTTATATTTTGCGATTAAAATAATAAATATGATTTTTATTTGTCTATTTTGTTCAAAATAAAATGGTAATATAAATTATCATAAAATATTTTTAAAAATTCAGTATTTAAGAGAGTTTTTTTGCCAAAAGTATTATTTTACGATACACATTTTTTTTTTAAATGATTCTAAAGATAAACCTAAGTAAACTAAACAGTTAATTACATGAAAACTTTTAAACTCATAACATGCTAAATCTATAACTATGGGTAATAACAGTTTTCTTGAAAACACTTAGAAACTCTCACAGAAGTTATTATTTTTTTTTTATGAAAATTTTTACTTTTACTAAAATTATTACTTATTATTTTAAATGGAAATTAAGTTTCTTATTTTTAGTTACTTTCTCAAGAAATTTTAATTTTTTACACTATACAAAAAAAAAAAAAAAATCAATTAAGATTCCCTTTGACAGTTTCTTTTATCGGAGTGTTTTGGAATATATTTTATAATATAATATAAAGTACTTTTAATGCATTTACTTCATTAAATTAATAAAATATTAAATAAATGGTAAAAATATAATGAAAACACTTACATCTGAAGTATTTCTTGTTTCTTGCTTTACTCTGCTCTCATGAGAATGGTGATTTGAACTAGAACACCCAGAAGTAGAAGGATCTACATCCCATATTGGCTGTGAAATATTCCATTCACTTTGTAACTCACTCGCGTTTAGGATTTCTTCAAGTACATCTGCTGGGACGCCAAATTCCTTAAACAATAAAAATGGAATTGTCATATTTCTTTATTTTGATTTTAAAAATAACCATTTCAGTAACATTAAAATTACTCAAATAAAACCATTTTAACTTTTTCATATTTAAATTATTTTAATTTAAAATTTAATTTAGAATCTTAATTTTTTCTCTTTACTCCAATATAATTTTTAAGATATAATTTTATATAACATAATGTAATTTTAATATTGCTGAAATGAATTTTTAAATTAAAATAATTTAAATATGAAAAAGTTAAAATGGTTTTATTTGAGTAATTTTAATGTTACTGAAATGGTTATTTTTAAAATCAAAATAAAAAAATATGACAATTCCATTTTTATTGTTTAAGAAATTTGGCGTCCCAGCAGATGTACTTGAAGAAATCCTAAACGCGAGTGAGTTACAAAGTGAATGGAATATTTCACAGCCAATATGGGATGTAGATCCTTCTACTTCTGGGTGTTCTAGTTCAAATCACCATTCTCATGAGAGCAGAGTAAAGCAAGAAACAAGAAATACTTCAGATGTAAGTGTTTTTATTATATTTTTACCATTTATTTAATATTTTATTAATTTAATGAAGTAAATGCATTAAAAGTACTTTATATTATAAAATATATTCCAAAACACTCCGATAAAAGAAACTGTCAAAGGGAATCTTAATTGATTTTTTTTTTTTGTATAGTGTAAAAAATTAAAATTTCTTGAGAAAGTAACTAAAAATAAGAAACTTAATTTCCATTCAAAATAATAAGTAATAATTTTAGTAAAAGTAAAAATTTTCATAAAAAAAAAATAATAACTTCTGTGATAGTTTCTAAGTGTTTTCAAGAAAACTGTTATTACCCATAGTTATAGATTTAGCATGTTATGAGTTTAAAAGTTTTCATGTAATTAACTGTTTAGTTTACTTAGGTTTATCTTTAGAATCATTTAAAAAAAAAATGTGTATCGTAAAATAATACTTTTGGCAAAAAAACTCTCTTAAATACTGAATTTTTAAAAATATTTTATGATAATTTATATTACCATTTTATTTTGAACAAAATAGACAAATAAAAATCATATTTATTATTTTAATCGCAAAATATAAATGTAAAAAATATATTTATTTTTTAGTATGTTTTCATTTTCATATTTGTTTTATCTTGAACTTTTGAAATTAAGATAAGAGTTTTATAATATAAGTAAAAAAATCTATCTACTTAATTTTTGATAAGCTCATAATAAAAACAGGATACTGCATGAATTAAATTGCATAAATCTGCTGATATGTAGCGGTGTGACTATTTAAATTGATAACCGCATAAATAGTTTTTAGAAAACAAATTTGAGATAATTTGTTTACAAATGATGCATCTGTAAAAAATATATGTCATCCGATGGTCTAATTTGGAAACACTATAAAAAGGCGAATTATATTAAATACAGAGTGTGTTTCTTAAAATTTTAATAATTATGAAGTCTTCATTTTATATAGGAAGAGGGAGATTATGTGAAACGCGAATATATTTTTGTAATGATAAAATTATATTTTTAATATAAATATAACATGAAATAATCAAACTGTATACACTTCAAAATTTTAAAATAAATTTTCTTTATTCTAGGGAATAGTTTGTAATACTTGCAATAAACATTTTACCCTTAAAAAAAATCTTGTGAGACATCAAAAAACTCACGATCCATCAAATCACATTCCTTGTCCTCGTGAAAATTGTTCTGCAACTTTTACTCGAGTATGCAGTGTGAAAAGACATGAACGTGTCGCTCACAATAACAACCCAAGACCAAGGCGAAAATCATCATTCGTAGATGGTGTGAATAAAAAGAAGAGTAGACCCGCCACCTCATCTTGTGAGCAAACTTCAAATGATGCAAATCCTTGTCAACTTGCTTTAAATAATGCAGCAACAGTTTATAAGATCACTGGTGATGAAAAGATTTGCCTACATTTTTCACTGCCCATAAGAAAGAAGTTGAAAATATTTTGAAAAGAGAAATTACTTTGAAGCATAGTATTAAATGGTACATGAGTCTCAAATGCAGTTTTAAGAGATATTTATCAGAAACAGAAATCAAAACCTGCTCAAGTTATTTTAGAAGCAGTTGCCTCACAAATCTTTCTGAGGAAGATTTAGATTCAAATATTGATAAGGGATTAACAAAAATTTCATCTTCATTTGATTCTTTTGAAGGACATGGAAGTGGTTGGATTCTTGATGAAATTAACGAATTAGATCTAAATATTGGAACATATTCACCTTTATCACCCTCTAGCTATATTCCTCTGCCTAAAGAATTAACTTTAAAGCATGCAGTTATAAATGTGAAAAATACAGATAATAAGTGCTTCTTATGGTCGATTTTAGCAGGTTTATTCCCCGTTGATAATAACCCTCATCGAGTTACTAAATATATTGAGCATGAAAATAAAGTTAATACCCAAGGTATTAAGTTTCCTACCCAAATAAATCAAGTAAAAATATTTGAAAAAAATAACAAAATTAATATAAATGTATTTGGTTATGAAAAAAAAGAGATATTCCCCTTGTACATAAGTAAATTTAATTTCGAAAGACACATTAATTTATTGTTACTGAGTAACGAAACTCAAAGTCATTATTGTTATATTAAAAGTATGAGTAGTCTTTTAAATCATTTAACTAAACACAAAGGTAAAAGTTACTATTGCAACTTTTGCTTACAACGATTTTCTTCTAATATTATTTTAGAAAACATGCTGAAATTTGTCGAAAACATGATGCACAGAGAGTTATATATCCTAATAGTGATAACAAATGGTGTCGTTTTAAAAGTATTTTTATGCAAATGCGTGTTCCGTTTATTATCTACGCAGATTTTCGAATCATTCATTGTCAAGACTGATAATTGTGAAAATTCCCATCAGTGTCGCATGAAAATATCTTATCTCATCACATTCCTTGCGGATATGCATACATAATAATTGGAAATGATGGTAAGACTTTTAAAGGACCTGTTATTTACAGAGGGCGTGATGTTGTCACTCATTTTCTACAATCTTTAATAGATGAACATGAAATAAGAGATATGTTAAAAGTAAACAAAGAGATGATTTTTACAAATGAAGATAGAAATAATTTTAATAATGCAACTTCTTGTTATATTTGTGGTGAGTTTTTATCGTTAGAAAGGGTTAGAGATCATTGTCACATATCGGGGAAGTATAGAGGCAGCACATCCAAATTGTAACTTAAATTATATAATTCGAAATAGGATACCTGTTATATTTCATAACTTAAGAGGGTATGATTCACATCTAATAATGCAAAGTATTGGGAAATTTAAAGATAAAGACATAGAATGTATTCCTAATAATATGCAAAGTTACATATCTTTTAGTATAGGGATTTGCAGTTTATAGATTCTTTACAGTTTCTCCCGGCTTCTTTAGAAAAACTTGCTGGTAATTTGGAAATGGAAAAGTTTCACATAATGAGAGAACATTTCAGGGATGAGGAAATAAAGTTATTAGCTAGGAAAGGGTTTATCCATACAGTTACATTGACTGTGAGGAGAAGTTTAAGGAAATTACTTTACCTCTAAACAATCATTTTATGACAACATAAAATGTGAGGATATATCAAATGAGGATTATGAACATGCTAAACGTGTATGGGAAAAATTAAATATACAAAATTTGGGAGATTATCATGATTTATATATAAAAACAGATATTTTATTACTAGCGGACATATTTGAAAATTTTAGAAAGTTATGTCTCGATTATTATGATTTAGATCCCGCCCATTCAATTACATTGCCTTCATTTGCTTGGAATGCCGCGCTAAAGAAAACTTCCATAACTTTAGAACTTCTAACAGATCCAGATATGTATTTATTTTTTGAAGAGGGAATCAGAGGAGGCATCAGTGTTATTTCAAAAAGATTTAGTGAAGCAAATAACAAATTTTTACCCAATTTTAACCCTGAAAAACCTAGCAAATTTATCATATATCTTGACGCCAATAACTTGTATGGTTGGGCGTTAAGTCAACCACTTCCAGTGTCTGACTTTGAATGGTTAAATGAGAATGAAATAAAAAATATTAAGCTTTTTGAAATAAGTGACGACGATATGTTTGGTTATGTCATTTAAGCAGATTTGGAGTATCCAAAAGCCATCCACATCGAACACAATGGCTATCCTTTAGCAGCTGAAAAATTGGAAATTACAAATTCAATGCTGTCACAATATTGTTTAGATCTTGCAGTTGATATGAACATAACTACAAATGAAAAACAAATAAAATTAGCACCAAACCTAAGCAGCAAAGTGAAATATATTCTTCACTATCGTAACCTTAAATTATATTTGAGTCTTGGTATGAGGATAACAAAACTTCACAGAATATTAAAATTTCGTCAAACTCCATGGTTAAAACCATATGTTGAATTCAATACAGAGAAAAGAAAACTCGCCAAAACGGTTTTCGAGAAGGATCTGTTTAAGTTAATGAATAATGCAGTTTTTGGTAAAACGATGGAGAATTTGAGAAAGCGAGTGAATATTAAATTAATCCAATCAGAGAAAAAAATTTAAAAATTAATATCTTCTCCCTTATTTTATTCTTTTCAAATCTTCAATTCAGACTTAGTCGCTGTGCAGATGTATAAAGCAAAAACAATATTAAACAGACCAATATATGCAGGTTTTTCTGTGTTAGATATAAGTAAAATACTCATGTACGATTTTCATTACAATACAATTAGGAAAATATATGGTGATAAAGCTGAACTTTTATTCACTGATACAGATTCACTATGCTATGAGATTGAGACTGAAGATTTGTATCAAGATTTAGTACAACATCGAGATAAATTTGATTTTTCAGATTACCCCACAGATCACTTTCTTCATTCAAATTTAAATAAAAAGGTAATGGGTAAAATGAAAGATGAGTTAAATGGAACGGTTGCCAAACAATTTGTTGGTCTAAGATCAAAGATGTATAGCATTAAAATTGGTGATGGAGGAAAAAACTGCCAAGGGAATAAGTAAAATTGTTGTAAAGAGAACTCTTCATCACGAGGATTATTTCAATTGTCTTATGCAACGTAAATACAATAGGATTGATCAAATAAAAATATCAAATTTCAATCATAACTTATATACTGTTAAACAAAGGAAAATTGGTTTGTGCTGTTTTGATAATAAACGATATATTCTGGATGATGGAATTAGGACTTTAGCTTACGGAAACTGTAATATCTGAAAAAATTATGTAATAAATAAATATGTATATATTTGTATAATGTATAATATTGTAAATAAATATGTATAAATATGTATATATTAATAAATAAATATGTATATATTTTTAAATAGTCTACTCAATAAAAGTGCTTTTCTTTTAATCTTTTGTCCTCATGTTTTATTCACTAAGTTTAATTGAATTTTTTGTATATATAATTTGTATATGTTTACTTTATTATGCTTCTTTCTTTTTAGTGTTAAAATAAGATGTTATTGATTTAAACTACTTGTAATTTTAAAAATCAGTATTGCGCCATTTATATTTACAATTTATTTATTTATGCAAAACTCTCCATTTAACTAAACAATTGTATGTTTTAAAAATTCTCAATACTTATTTAAAGTCAAAAAAATAATAGTATGGAAATCGTTATCATCTCAAAAATTTTCACTTGGCAATAATTCTGGAATCTCTTATCACTTTTCATATCAGGTGGAGCTAACCATGATAAGGTTCTAACCCCAAGAAACCACCCGCTCCACCTTACTAACACACCTCCTCCGCCTTACTACCACACCCCCACTCCGCGGATCCACTGCTCCACCTGTTCCAGAAACCCCAAATGTATACTACTCATTTCTTCTAAGATTATCTTTGCCCCAATATTGAGAAATGTTTTCTAAACAAGTTTTTTTTTAATTCATATAATTTTCATACTCGTAGATTCATTATTTCGATTTGAAGATTTCGGTATGAGTCTTAAGCAAGTCTGTGAATGTATAGTAAAATTTTTATTATTTACTTCAGAAACTTTATTAACATTGAAAGAAGATGTTAACATATTAACTTCTTTATTTTATATGCTAACATCTTCTTTCAATGTTAAAATTATCGAAACTTCAGTAGCTAAAGTAATGTTAATTCTGCCTTGTAAAGCATTTTCTCAAACATCTGGTTTACTTAAACCACAAATAAATTATGCTCCTCGCTTTCAATTTATAACAGATTTTGAACATTCTTGGTTAAAATCTGTGAGGTTAAGATAATGTCATTGACATAAATCATTAAAATAATGTAATGTGTTTACACTTTAGTTTTTTTTATTGTAAAAAACTATATATACATAACATCATCTTAGTGCTTGCTGTTCTATCAGCAAACTGGTGTTAAGTTTTGGAAAATAATTTCAACTGATGGCGATTAACCACTTAAGACGCTATGGTTTTGAGGACTATATTTGCTATTTAATTATTATAATACATTTATTGTTGTCATAATGGTAAATAACATAAAATATTGTTTAATTTACTTTAGTTAAGATTATCAATTAGTCGTATCATATTGTCAATTAAATTAAGACATGAAGACCCATCTTCATATTTTTGTTTTAAAGAATGCTTATTTCCAAGATAACTGTTTATCATACCGAAGGAATTTTTCAGACCTCCGCTATTTTTCGCTGTAAGTCTAATGAGCGTAGTTTTGTTGGGTCTAATTTTGTTTTTTTGTTTGACATGATGGATTTTTAATTTTATTTAAGTGCAAGGTGAGTCACTTTTATTTTCGAGATGCTTTTAAGTAGTGATACGGGAATCATGCTTGCACTAAATACTGAACAGCGAGGAAAATTTAACTACTTCACAAGTTTTTAGTTAGGGAAGAAACTGCACCCACTCTGGTACAAGAATATTTCATAATTTTTATTTTAATTTTTTTTAAATGATACACATTTCAATACTAAATTAGCCGACTTCACTGCAATTTTTCTTTAATCGAATAATTTTTTTACCGAACATTTGGAAAACAGATATTAATAGCACACTGCCTAAACCAAAAAAAAAAAAAAAAAAAAAAAAAAAAAATTAAGAATTAAAAAAATTCTTCAGTGTGATGTGGAGCTACTTCAAAAAGACGTAAAAAAACTGAGATAACTGGTGAGGAAACTGAAGGAATTCCATTTTCTACTCAATTGAAGGTGCAAAGAGAAATTGTGTCTGTTAATAATAATGAACACACACACACACAAATAAAGTGAAAGTTATTTATATTTCAGATACTAATTCTTCATATATAAGATAGCCATTTAATTTTAATGACATTGGCTAGTTAGTGTCTAAGTATACTGGGGGAAAAATGAAAATACCAAATTTTGGCTACAGAAACTTAAAGCTCTTGCTGCTTCATTCATTTCATCAGATATTCAAAAATTAATTTTCACACAGAGTATTAGATGGTATTGCTTTGTTATTTGTAAAAAAAAAAAAAGAAAAAAAAAAACCGCAATACCTATCGCTTCTCAGAATTTTGCTTCAATTTCGGGATTTGATAAGCAAATTAATTCAATAGAAACACATGACACTTGGAATCGTCAGAGAAATAAAGTTAAGGAATGAGTATTTGAATATTTTTAATTGTGAAAAAAAGTACTAGTCGGGTTCAACTCGATGATACGGTTACAATTCCTAATGTTCTATAAGGCATCAATGATTCTCCCCAAAATACAAAAATTTTAAATGGGGCCACTAAATTAGTAGAATGTAAAATGAAATTAAAAATTTATGAAAAACAGAAAGTTTCCTAAAAAGGAAAAACTAAAACTTCTGTGGTAGAGCTAACAACTATGAATCAAACCCATTCAAAACTCATATCACTTCTATTTGCAGTTTCAACTATGGAAAAAATAGGGATGAATCTATTAACTGTAGAGACAAAAATAAGGGCTTAAAGTACTTCTGTTGTAATTATTTTAAGTATAAGACCAGTGACAATGTTTCTCACCAGTCGAAATCCCCCAGTTCATATTTATAAAAACTCCATCACATACTAATGGGACATGCATAAAATGTTATTTTAATTGATCTTTGTTATTTTGATTAATGCTCTCATTGATACCGAAAGTCATGAAACTTAATCACGCGAGAATTTGTATCATCATTGTCTGAGCTGACTGATTCCCAATAAAAGAATTTGGCAGCTCTAAAATATAGCCACTTCGTTTATTTCAGGCAAATATAGAAATCATTAATGATTTTTTTTGACAACAATTTATGTGTTACTTCTTAACATCAAGTGAGTTTACTCTTAATTATCTGTACACATATATTTTCTCAAAGGACACTAAAGGTCAATAAAGATGATATTTTGTTACGTAAACTAATACCAGTAATATAGAGTATTATTATTGGTATCTGCATATAGTTACTATATACAGTTATATTGTTGACAATACATCATACATTATTTTAAATCATATACGTGACAAAAAATATAAACAGGAAACATGCACTTTTATCAACAGTTACAAATCCCCAATAAGACAAAAACAATATACAGGAAAATTTCTATTGTTTTAACAAATGCTACTTCAGTTTAAAAAAACAATGATCCTCTGAATGTTTGACCATGAAAAAGAATTCGTACCCAAACAAACTAAATATTTGTTAAATGAAGATGTAATAAAATCAACATACAGCAAATATACTAGTCTAATTTATTTTGCTTTCTATTTTCTCATAATAATTATTATAATCCCTTAAATTAATTTTACTCTCTCTTATGCAATAACTTCTAAAAATTAAAGAAAATTATTGAAAATATGTTTCTATTGCTTATTATTAATGTTATACTAAATTTGTAACAAAGCGCAAAAGCAATCGCTTTTATTAGCTTAAAAAATTACTTCTTTTATGTTGATATATTGCCCCTAATTGTATAAAAATACACTAATTTTTTACTAATAACGAACAATACAAATTCATGAAAGCGCCTTTTGATTTAACTATCAGCCCAGCAGTTTGTTTCTATACATTTATCTTGTGTTTTTAGAGGACTGATAGCAGATTCTACTTTTAAAATGTGCATGAACTTTTTATTATACCTTCCGAAACTGAAGAAGATGGATTTATTAAATTGAAATAAGTCTTAAAAACTGCTTCAAGTGCAGGACTAAATATTAATTTTTAGAAATATACTGATTTTTAAAAAATAAGACATGTAGCACTTATCTGGTTTAATAGGAACAAAGAAATAAGTTCCTTAAATAGCTCAAAATAATTTATTACAATTAAGGGTACAATTTGAGCACAACACAGATACATATACTACAAATAAAACAAAATTACATCTAAACACATAAAATTAAAGGGAATAGGGTAAACATGAGAGTCATATGGATATACGTCTCATTCCTACGGTTGCTGGAGAGGGACTGACTTCCTTGGTGATGACGTCATGGGTGGTGCTGAAGATATGGGGCGCTACAGACTCCCCCTCTGGCTCCGCCGACGTCCCGGCAAGGAGACAGGATTGAGGTTAAGGTTGAGGTTGTCTACGTGGTCTTCCTCTACTTTTCAATGGATACACTGGCCCTTTATCTCTAGAGGATTGTTGATAAGGCTTCAACATACTGGTATGGTAAGTACCGAGTACTTGATCAGGGGCAGCAGGATCTGCAACATCATATGTATTTGGGGATTTATTCGTTAATATAATATAAGGTCCTTCACGCTTGGGCATGAATTTTTTACTTGTTTTGGTTTTGGACTTGCTCACGGGATGTAAAGTGATCCAAACTTTATCACCTGGTTGATAATAAACGGGTCTATGCTTCTTGTCAAAGTACTCCTTTCTAGCATCTTGCTTTTGCTCTATACGTTCTCTAATTATGGGTGTAAATCGTGCAAATTCTTTTAAGTAAGGTGTTATCTCTGCGACGAAGTTATCGTTATCAATGACAGCTCTAATATCATGATTGACATCGTCTGTGGTTCAGTTCTCTTCCGAACTGAAGGTAAGCTGCCGTATGACCTGTAGAATCACATTTTGCGGTGTTTAAAGCAAAACGTATCATGGGTAGTTTGTCCTCCCAAGTATCATGTGAGTCACCAACTAGAATTGCTAATTTGGGTTTTAGATCTCGATTTTTACGTTCAGCAGGATTTGCTTGAGGATGGTATAAAGGTATAAGATCTTGCTTAATATCTAGGATCTTACAAGTTTGTTGCATTACAGCACTGACAAATTGTACACCGTTGTCGCTGATTAGTCTTCTAGGTAAGCCATAGCGTAAGAAGACTTCTTCTATCAATATTTTAGAGCAATTGATAGCTGTGGCATCTTTTAGGGCAAAAAGTTCGACCCATCTTGTACTTGTATCTTCAACAAGAAAAATCCATTTTTTCCAGCTGGGGTCTCTGGAAGAGGACCAAACAAGTCTATTGCCAGCGTCTCAAATCTTTGTGAGTAAATAGGCGTTCTGAGTAATCCAGCAGGTTTCTGGTTGTTAGATTTGTACCGATTACATTCAGCACAATCTTTCACGTATTCGACGATAAACTTTCTCATACCAGGAAAGAAATATCTAGAAGCAATTTTATGATACGTATTCTCAGCTCCACAATGTCCTGCCGTGGGAGAATCATGATATTGCTGTAGGACACGTTCTCGCTCGTGACAAGGGACAACTAACTGTGCTTCTTCTGACTCTGTTTCAGGCGAATATCGATACAGTATTCCCTGATTCATGAGATAACCTCTACTAGTCCAATTTACATAATTTTCATCTTTCCGTCCACTTTCAAAGCAGTCTATGATCTTTCTTACATCCTCGTCCTTCAGTTGTTCTTCGCGAATGTCTTTAGATTTCCGGGATGGTAAATCTATGGAAATAGTGTTGAAGTTACAAACAAATTTGTCCTCTGTATCAAATGGTCTAGACAGAAGATCTGCAATTACATTAGATTTTCCTGGAGTGTAAAGTATTTTCGGATGATATGACTGGATTTGAAGAGCCCATCGAGCTAAGCGTCCGGATGGCGATTTAATACTCATAAGCCACTTCAAGGGTTGGTGATCTGATGCAATAATGATTTCTTGATTTTCCACATAGCCACGGAACTTCTCAAGAGCCCATACTACCGCTAGTGCTTCTTTTTCGGTAGTTGAATAATTTCTTTCTGCCCAACTGAGCAATCGACTGGCATATTCAATCACATGTTCTTCCGGTCTTTCTCCTTGGATAAGGACTGCTCCTAGAGCGTAATTACTCGCATCAGTTCTTATGAGGAATGGTTTAGATCCATCTGGCTGAGACAACACAGGAGGTGAAATCAGCCGTCTTTTTAACTCTTCAAATGCTTTCTGCTCTGTATCACCCCATGTCCATTGTTTATTCTTTTTAGTTAAGTCACTAAGGGGTCTAGCAACTTCAGAAAAATGGGGAACATATCTCCGGAACCAGGAACAAGTCTGTAAGAAGGACTGAACTTCTTTAACACATTTTGGTGTTGGAATTTTTGAATAGTGGATACTTTGTCAGCATCTACTTCTACACCTTTTTCAGTTATCCAATGACCTAAATACTTCACTCTGTCACAAGAAAAATTGCACTTGCTTCTATTGGCATTGAGCTTAAATATAGAAAGTCTTTCAAACACTTTTCGTAAATCTGATAAATGTTCATCAAAAGTTTCTGATAAGATAATGATATCATCAAGGTATGACAATGCAAAAACATCTTTGAGACCAGATCTAAATTTATCAATGAGACGTTGAAAAGTTGCGGGTGCGTTGCGCAACCCAAAAGGCATACGTAAAAATTTAAAAGTTCCAAATGGACAGATGAAGGCTGTCTTCTCTTGGTCTGATTCATGAACTTTGACCTGATGATAACCAGATCTTAAATCTATCGTAGACATGTATTTCGTCGACTTGGCCTCAGTCAATAAATCATCCATTCTAGGTAGTGGATAGTTATCCGGAATAGTCGTTGAGTTTAACTTGCGGTAATCAACACACAATCTAATGGTACCGTTTGGTTTAGGTACTAATACCACAGGACTTGCATAAGGAGACTCACATTCCTCAATTATTCCTTCTGTTAGTAAGGAATCTAGCTCTTTCTTCAACAACTCTTTCTTTGCAGGCGTCATTCTATATGGTGGTTCAGCAACAGGTAGGCTATTTCCAGTCTGTATTCTATGTTCAATAAAAGGAGTAGGCTCCCCCTGGCTTGAAGTTATTTTCAAATTCTTCCAGCAATGAATTTAATTTGTTTCGTTGTTCTCTTGTCAAATGTTTTCCTTCATCATTCCTCAATTTCACGGAATTAGAGGTTTCTGAAATTTCAGCAGGTATATCAGGAGAAGTTAATTTCTGCGACATTATTACTTTTGCAGTACTTACGGTTTCGGATGGTTCACGATAAAATGGGTAATGTCTGTGTGGATATTCACTAAAATGCCAAGTGCCATTCTGGATGTTAAGCACAATTCCAGCAGCCTGGAGAAAGTCAGTGCCAAGCAATGTTCTATTGCCTCTAGCGTTTGGTAATGCAATAAATTTCATACGAACTTTCTTTCCCTCTACATTAAGATTTACGACTGTTGACAAAGCTGGGACATTTCTTTCTTTTCCATCAGCAAGTACCATTGTAATATTCTTCTTTTGAAATTTGAAACCTTTCATTTTCAATAAACTATAAAATTTCTCTCCCGCAATGGAATTTGATGCACCGGTGTCGGCACAAAAGCTGCTTTTTCCCCACAAACAGTTGAGCTGGACAATGAATCTGAAGATTGTGCGGTATACAACTTTACACCATTAACAATTGTTTTAGCCTCTTCTTTTAATTTGTTGCACTTTGGACACTTAGACTGAATAAAACCAGGATTACCACATCCATAGCAATGAACAGAAAATCTTCTTTCTGGCTTGTCTTTAGTAAATTTTGGACTTTCATAATTGGAATATTTAATTTTGTCATTTTCCTAGAAATAGGAAGCTTATAGTTTCTCTCTGAAGCAGATTTAACATAGTCTTTGAAGTTTGGCTTCTTAGCAAAGATAGGTGAATTTTTCTTCATTCCCAGTCTTACATTTTCATAACTGTCAAGCTTTTCTGCAAGTTCTAAAGGATCATTCAGCTCTGACCATTGATCAACAAAATGTTCTCTAACCTCTGGAGGTGTTCTTTTCTTTAACTGGTCAGCTATAATTAAGTCTTGCAATTTCTCAAAAGTGACGATATTTAATTCTTTTACCCATCCTTCGAAATACGATTTAATTTCAAAATAGAAGTCTTTCCATGTTACTTCTGCACTTTTTCTATGTTGCGAGAACATCTGCCGAAACTTATCTGAAGTAAGTCTAAAACGCTTCAAGAGCATCTCTTTCGCCTTTGAGTAGTCTTTAACGTCCTCTTCATTTTCTCTAGCAATTAATTGATTTATTTCGGCTGGCAATGAGCCTATCAAGTACGGCATCCAATTCATCTCAGGTATATTCACTAATTTTAATTGACGTTCAAATACTGTCAGATAAAGTCCGATTTCATCTTTATTGGGATTAAATTTTGGGAGAATTCGATTCAGATCCCAGTTTGTTTTCTCTGTTTCACTGGATGGATCTGTGGAGGAAAGTACCTTCTGAGCTTCCACTTGAAGTTTTAAGCGTTGCAATTCATACGCTCTCTCTTTTTCAATGCATAGTTCTTTTTCTTTGGCAATTCTTTCGCATTCAGCTTGTTTTTCTTTTTCAAGCCGTTCCTCTATTATATTAGTTAGCATATTTTTCACCAACTCTTCATCATAATCTTTTGATTTGGTTATGATATCTTTCAGTTGAATTACTTTCAGATCATCTGCTACCCCTAGCCCCATTTCTGTAGCGAGGTTTCTCAGATCCTCCTTTTTCCCTTTTCCAAGGAATGACATTTTTGCAAGTGTTTTTATTTTAGTTAAAACGAAATTTAAACAACATCAGTCTTAAGTACCAGATTATGTTAAAATATAAATCTTTTATAACTCTAAATATATATGAAATGTAACTTATTACTATTTATTCAAACATTAATTGCAAATAAAATGAACTCTTTAATTATTGTAAATAAACCTGAAATATTCATATGATATTCACCATAATAAAATAATCAAATCAAATAAACCCGAAATAATCATATAATATTCACCATTATAAAATAATCAAATCAATTTTATTATATTAATCTTACTAAATTTATAAAGATTCGCTCTTATTTTATATTTCAATTCAAACAAAACCGAAACAAAACATTTCAAAATTCTATCATGAAACTTTTTTATTTTCTTTCATTTAAAACTCTATACTATCGTTTTACAATTACCAATAATCACTTAATGTACCTTTGTTTATAAATTATATTTTATCAATACTTCAATTCCAACATTCAATAAATCAAAATATATTAATAAAGATAACTTAATCATATGCATTCAAAGAATATTTTATATATAAATAACAAAATTTTCTATTAAATTTTTATTTCTTTAAATTTCCTCAATTTCCTAAAATATCAATTCTGATTCCTTTTACCAAAATATTAATAATATATTATTTTGTTATCTTAATATATAACCTTAAATATACATGAAAAACAATATATTTTCATTCTTTATTCAATGAAACCACTTACTAAAAGATTAAAACACAAAAATTCCAAACAGAAAGTGAATGAGGAAAAAAATAAAATAAAAATAAGCATTAATATATACTGAACTCTCATAGCATTCATAGATATTGAGCTGCTAGACAGAGAGGCATTTATGAAAACAATAACAACGGTCGTTTGCGGCGCCTTGTTTCGTGTTTTAAATCAAAACAAAAGTATCATCACATGAAAAACGCACAGTCATCAGACATTTAAATTCTGTTAGCTACTCAATTTTAAAACACTATCTCACCGTAAAGATTGTTATCTTCAAATATTCAGAATTAAGAAATATAATATATAAGAAATATATAATATTCAAAAGTAACAAATATTTTACTTATTGTTCATAATTTTCTTAAAATATAATTCACGCACACATACTATAATACTTCAAATATAATAATAAAATAAATGTTTCTTTTTAACTCAATATTCTACTAAATTTTAAGCATTTAATAAGATATGAAACATATCTACCAAATCAAACAAATAACTATACTCGCAAGTATTAATACTGTTCTAAATTCAAGAACATAAAATAACACTTTTATCGAAACACAACAACTTATAAAGAAACTTTTTATACAGTTTTATATTCATAACTGCTTAAACATTAACACTCATTAATTACTTCCTTAATTGTAATTCTTCACAATTAATTAGGAAATATTAGAAATATAAAACAGTAACAAAAACTTATCTCGAATTCGCAAATCAAAACTGGATAATCCAAATGAAGGAGACACTCCACTCCAGTTGAACAACAAAAGACACTCCAATCTCGGATGAGATTATATTTTGCATTAATCCATAACACACAACACATCAGGAGGTAACCTGTAAAATTTTGAGTTCCCCTCCAACAACAAGATTTAATTCTGGGTAGAATTTTTAACAGCGAAAAGAAACTCTAACTCGGGCCCCACGTTGGGCAGCCATTATTTTATATTGTAGCACTTATCTGGTTTAATAGGAACAAAGAAATAAGTTCCTTAAATAGCTCAAAATAATTTATTACAATTAAGGGTACAATTTGAGCACAACACAGATACATATACTACAAATAAAACAAAATTACATCTAAACACATAAAGTTAAAGGGAATAGGGTAAACATGAGAGTCATATGGATATACGTCTCATTCCTACGGTTGCTGGAGAGGGACTGACTTCCTTGGTGATGACGTCATGGGTGGTGCTGAAGATATGGGGCGCTACAGACATAATTTTTAGATCTTGTGACAGACAATAACACCATCTTCTTCTCCCTACCAAAAATTAAAGGAGTACTTAACTTTCATAAACTTGAAGAAGTCAAGAATTTGCAATCCTTTTTGTGACTAGCGAACTGCTTTACAATTCAAAATATTACACTATTGCCAGACACATTTAAGGAACCTACAAAATCCTCTACTGTTGTGTTTTGGTCTTGCCGAAAAGACGAATTTCTGAGCTTAAAGGAATTTTTCTCAAAACACAATCTCCCTTTTATTTGAGCAAGGTTTGAGATTACAAGTACGTACCAAAACACCCAAATATGATTCGGCAGTCTTTCAAAAGTCTGATATGAGATTTTAACCCACTTTTATAAATACGCATAAAGTTATCTTCCTCGTAAGATAAATTGCACAGTTATGGACTAGAAGTACTCGCTGTTGTAGAAGCTCTCAAATAATTAGCAGTGTTTTACTCGGAACTAAATATAAATTTGTTTCTGTCTGTGTGAAGATATGCAGAGTATATACGCAGCAGAATTAGGTAAATGAATGCAGAAATAATTCTTCTAAGAAATGAATTCAGCACCTATACATCTTAATCAGGGAAATAACATTTATTGAAAACATTATATAGAAAATTATAACTAGATAGAATAAATAATAAGTACAACACACACATAGCAACAACATTGCCACAAACATTCAGAGATGTACATGTAAATGTACCTTATATAATTAGATTTTACACATGTTCATGGTTACAGTAAAATTCAACATTTATCAAAAATATACAAATGATCTTTCACCAATGTAGTCAAAGATTTTTTTATTACCAAACGTTACTGATTGTATGGTCTTTCAAAAAGCAGTAGATAAATTAGCACTCATTTGCTATAAGACTTAAACTATGTTATATCGTATAGATCATGAAAAAAACAAAAGCTATATATTGAATTTTGATGACGCTATTAAATTAGGATTATTGCCCCTAATGATAATTCTCAAAAAATAATAAAAGTTCTAATCTACGGATGAGTTTATCATATTAAAAATGCTGTTGAAGTAACATTGATTTTAAAATAAAAACCGACATTTTATTCAAATTGGTCCAAGGCCAAAGACTCTTAGTCGTCCCATAAGTTATGTGCTGTTAATTAATTTATCAAACTCATTTCAAGTGTCATAATTCGAAGTAGAAAACAGATATTAAAAGAGACTATTATATTCCAAATTTAGATGAGCTATCACAAACTCTTATCTCTAATTGCATCACCAGCAATTTATCTTCTAGAAATTCAAAAAAACCTACGGACTCTTTCCTCCAATCCAAAAAATGAGATATTTTTCGTAAACGCACGGATATCGTGCAAAATTCAATATATAGACGTATCGTAGCGAATACAAATAACTGATTGGATAAGGATACATTTTCAATTTTTGGATATCACGACTTATTGCAATTCTCCTAAAACACAATTTAATTTTATTAGTTGGCTAATTAAATATCAGACTAACTATTAGGTATAAAATTTACAAGTACGTCGGTGTGAGATGTCTTTCTTTTTCTTTTAAAAAAAATTAAATGTTATTTTATGAAATTTTTTCGGTATATTATGTAAAACTGCTTAAAAAGGCATTATGATTTTTTATGCTTTCATGATTTTTCAACTAATAACCCGTTCGCACTACACTTTTAAATACGTTTAAGTCTCGGTTTAACTTTCTCTCGGTGATAACTTGATTTAAATGTGTTTGAACTGATTTATCATAAAACAATTTGGCAAACTGATTTAAATACGTTTCAACTGATTTATCATATTTTGTTTTCTGCTATCTTGATGTCAGTGTTTGTTGAAATATCTGAGACCAATCAAAATAAATGCAAGAGAAGTAAATTTTTTTAAAAGTAGTAAGAAATATTTGCAAAAGTATTAAATAAGTTTTAAAAAATTATATTACGTTTGAGAAGAAATAGATTTATCAACGACATTCATTTTGGTTTCTTATTCCTCATTTGAAATATCATAATCTTAATTAATGTCATTTTGGTCTGTAAATATTTAATAAACATGCTCAACTATAAAAAATTGAAAATATCATATAATTTATAATGACAAACAATAAATAAGGTTTTGGACATAAACTAATATTTATTAAATCAGTTTCAAGTGTAAAGCAGTGCGTGCAGCGTGATGATTCAGTTATAAATTAGATTTAATTTTAAATTGATTTAAGAAGGGCAATGCGATAAGGGTATGATTCTCACTATCTCTACAACATTCTTTCATCTCTTTTTCTAGACCAATGGTACAAGCTTCCTCTTTTAGTGCATTTCATATTACATAAAACAATCAATCTATTAGGGATGGAACTTTGCTACTTTTTTTTCTACCCGGTACGTACTAGTTACCATTATTTTAGAGTAACAGGTATTTTACCAATTACATTTTGTACTTACTACGTTCTACTTTGAAGAACACGCTTTGACTTCGACGGGAGAAGATGTACTTTCTCTTACCTCCCGAAACCGGTTTGTACGTTCCCTTCTCACCCGCACCGTCTGCTCCTCCGATTACCGCCGGCTGCAGCGTAAAACCCCGCCGATCGCCGCAACCCGCAATCCTACGGAATGGATCATGATTATTTACAGGCCGCTGCGAATGCTGGATTTATGGATTCTAATGCCTTTTAATACATATTTTTTTGCATTTTAATTTTTTAAAATTATAATAAATATTAATAAATAACTATGACTAGGACCTCAACAAATGGACTTGTGCAAATGGATACGGATTGTAGTGTTTCTTCCGTTTGTGCGACCTGCATTCGAACTCTTCGTCGAAAAAAGGCCCATATGAGGGCCACCAACGCATGGATTACGAACTGGAAAAGTGTGATGGACACCTTAGATGTGGACTTTTAGTACAGTGCTCTAGCACTAATGTGGAAAGTAATGGCTGAATACGGACTTTGTGGCTTTAATTAAAGGATTTGTGCCAAAACTGGACCAATACTTCCCCATGTACCCCTCAGTGCATATTACCAAAATGGAAAGATGCTATACATTACGTGAACTCGCAAAGTACTATGGACTGCTTACCATTTTCTAGGATACCCAGAGATCTGTAATGCAAAAAATTAAACACATGAACTCGGAATACAACAAAAACTGTATTTGGATGCATCATAATGGACTATATCAACAGACGTTCATAACAACACAAGAAATCAGTGGTATGTACTCCCAGTTGGGATACTGTTTATTATCTAACTGTAATTTACATGATGCTCTTGATAATAGTAATGGTAGTAGTAATGTGTAAATTTTAATAGTAAAAACGAATTCATTATTAAAACTAAGAAATCTAAAAAATTCTCTAAAGGTAAAAAAAGATTAAGAATGTTTAATTGTAATAATAATAGGAATATTGATAAAGTAGATTTAGGACCTAAATATAAATCAGTAATTGTATCTTCTGATAGTGAAGAGATATGCTCTGATATTGATAGTATTGTAAATAATATTAAAAAATAATGGTATTGCTATAACTGAAAATAAATCTATTGCTTCTGTATTGTAATGTAAATATTAGTAATGTTGTAAATACTGCTATATATATTTGTAATGATATTAATAATACTGTAAATAATGTGCGTAATATGGCGATCCCAATTGTTGATAATAATATGTTATGCATGCCTAGTGCTAGTAGGGGAATCACAAGAACCCCAATTAAATGACAAAAAGATCTAGAAACTGTTGATGTGGGAGTGTCATTAAGCCAATAGTAAAGTTATAATTATTGAAAAAAATCCTATGGGGGAAATAACAAATTAATAATAAATAATTGTTAAATAATGTGACTACTAATGACAATATAATAATGCATAATAATCAAAGTAATGTAATTGCTAAAAGTAGAATACCCCCCGTTTTTGTGAAATTCGAAAATAATTATAATATATTATTAAAAAAATTAAAAACTAATATAGATAAATATTTAAATGCAAAGTTAACTGGTAAATACCTAAAAACCTCCCCGAGCAGTAATAAAGCTCACAGAGCATTAACCAGATTTTTAACAGACAACAACATTGAATGCTTACTTTTTAAACATCAAACAAAAAAGCCCATAAAGGCAGTTTTTAAGGGAATACCACCATGCACGCGCCCTGAACTAATAAAAGAGCAATTAGAAGAATTGTGATTCGATGTTGCCAACGTTACTGTGATGAGAAAATTTAGGAAATTTGAGCCAATTGCTTGCTTTTTTATCACAGTAAACAATAATGAAATTGGACCAAAAATTTTCGGAATTATTGAAGTTCTAAACATTAAGATAAAAACTGAAAAATATGTAAATAAACAACCCATCCAGTGTTATAATTGCCAGGAGTTTGGGCATAATTCTTCTGCATGTTTTCTTAATCCCACTTGTGTAAAACTGAGTATTACCTAAAATTTTAGAGCATAGATTTCATACTTTCGTTTATTATTGGAAATTTAAATACATACACTTCTAGGAATTCAGCATGCCTGCAGAAAATAAAATAAAATTCTTACCTACATTTTTTACCATGCTCTCTACACGCACAGCAAAATCAAAATTGAATATAAAATACGGGATTGAAAATCCGGCGCTATATCCACAGCAAAAAACAAAACGAATATAAAAGACAGGAGGCTAAACTGAGTATTACGGTCACACCTCGTAAATCTCAGAAGGTCGCCGCGGTCTGAGCGAAAAGTCGCCAAATTGGTAAAATTTGGCGATTATTTTTCATCGCCAAGTTTTTTCGCCATAAAATCACCAAAAGCGATTAGTCGCCAAATGAGTCACTATGCATATCGTCCGAATACCCCGGAAACGCTAGCCATTTTTATTTTGGATTTTTTTTATCGGCTGTAAAGAGCGGTAATTTAAATCTTGTTTTTTCATATTTAAATTTTATTTCACTTCCAATATCCACACAGCGAAATAAAACAAATAGATAGGATTGAAATTCCGGCACTATATCCGACCCGAAATAAAAAAATGTGTATATAAATGATAATATTTATATTACACGCTACATCCGAAGTGAAATAAAATATAAATATGAAAAAACAAAATTTAAATTACCGCGCTTTACAGCCGATAAAAAAATCCAAAATAAAAATGGCTAGCGTTTCCGGGGTATTCGGACGATATGCATAGTGACACATTTGGCGACTAATCGCTTTTGGTAATTTTCTGGCGAAAAAACTTGACGATGAAAAATAATCGCCAAATTTTACCGATTTGGCGACTTTTCGCTCAGACCGTGGCGACCTTCTAAGATTTACGAGGTGAGACCGTAATACTCAGTTTAGCCCCCACTTGTATCAAATGTGGAAGTAAACATATGTGTGAGGAATGCCCCCGCAAGAAAATCGATAAGCCAAAGTGCTGTAACTGTGGTAGTGAGCATACAGCATCTTATAACCACAACCCAGATGTCATACTACTGCAAGAAACTAAATTTAACTCTAGACTGATTTTCAACATTCCAAATTATGATATTCATAGAAATGACAATACATCGAAAGCGGGTGGCACTGCTATATTAGTACGTTCAAAAACGTCTCAGAATATTTTATGAATCTGCGAAACCAGATGCTGTATTTTTTCATTCATTACTTACTTCCCTTGAACTGGTCAAAAATTGTCAGTTATTTCCTCGTTCTCATTGGGAAAATTTCTTACCCCCTCCGAAAACTGTCCCAGCGCTGAATTTGGGAAGGGGTGTAACCTTTCACTTTACTACTCCTCCAAAATAACAATAAAACAATTACTATACCCCCCCCCCCCGAGAAAAACCTGAGATCTTAGCCCTACACTTTAAAAAACAATTCGAAAACAATAACAACACCGACACAAACAATCATTGACAACATTAATAGAAAGCTTGAAACATTATAACTTGAGAATACAAACTCACAAATCTCCCCTATACACATAATCATAAGTATTAAAAAACTAAAAAATGGTAAAACCTCAGGACACGACCAAATTACAAACAACATGCTTAAGAAACAAACAACAAAATATATAATTAGCCTCATACAAATCATAAATAGCATCATAAATCATTTTCACTTTCCAGACATCTGGAAAATAGCTATAATCAAACCAATTCCAGAACCAGGCAAAAACCACACACACCCCGAAAACTTTAGACCAATTAGCTTACTCTCCACCACAAATAAAATAGCAGAGGACCAAATTGTCTATAGAATTAATAAATTCATCACAGAAAATAATATTTTAATAAATGAACAATTTGGATTCAGACTCAAACACACAAAAATTACTCAGAATAACTGCATATATTCACAAAGGGTACATTCATAGAAAAGCAACAGTTGCAGTTATGTTGGATGTGGCCAAAGCGTTTGATCGTGTATGGATTCAAGGTCTACTCTACAAGCCCCTCAGTCACAAATTCCCCGTTTATTTAATTTTACTAATAAAATCCTACCTAAAAAATAGAAAATTTTTTGTTAACCACGATAACAACTTCTCACAGCCCAAAGAAATTAAAAGCGGTGTTCCACAAGGGAGCAAACTAGGAGCTACCCTCTTTTTGATTTACGTTAACGATCTACCCAAAACTCAAAAAAATATATTTTAGCACTCTTTGCTGATGACACTGCAATACTAATTAAGGGAATCCTAACCAACCAATTCATAGAACAAAAGACTTGAAAATTTAAGAAGAAATAATTGATTAAGCATTTATTATTTTTATTTTTCATTACATTGACAATAGTATGGAAAAATGTTAATGTTTTAAATTATCACAAATTTATTTTAAATCTGAAAATTTGTTTCTGTAGGAAAAGATTCTTACTTTTTTTGTTAGATATTTAAAGCATACCTGCAATTCTAAATTAATCAATATTATAAACTTTATTGATAATATTCAATTTTGAAACTTTTCAATATTAAGTTTGTAGCTTTTTACATAACTAACATATGCCCAGACTTTGTTGATATTTTTTAATATAGTTTATTTTTACTCCCACAAATAACATTATATTATTGCAGAAAAATAGCTAATAATTTATATATTCTAATATCTTATTTTATATTAGATAAGAACTATTTTGCGAGTTTATATTCAAGTGTAGTTTAAAAAAATATAATAAATAATTGTTGCATAATTTTAACAATAATTAATAAATTTGGAAAACTATGTTTCATTTAGAATTTTATTTTTGTAATTTCTACACTTAATTGCGATATTTTTTATCAAATTAAGCATTTTTATACAATCTGAATCTTGTTATAATTTAAGTAGATTGTGAAACGAAAACTAAGTTTAAATATTCCATGATTTCTGGTCCTATTTTTTTAACTTGCTATTTCATTCAGATGTTTCTGCCAGAGTGAATGTTCTTTGTTTTTATAACTTTAATTCTTAAAAAAATAATTTGTTCGAAGTATATAATATGATGATCATTACTTTTAGATTTTAATGACATAATAAATCCTATATCGAACACACAATTTCATGTTTAAAAGATAAATATGACGGATTAATTTTTTTATTCAAACAAGAATAGTTAGAAAGATTAAACAACCATTTTGCAATAAAAATTTCTGTAGTTAAAATTATTAAATTTAAGAATCTCTTTTTGTATATAATATCAATAATTTTAAAGATAATTATTTGTTGAACATACATATTGGTAATTTTTTTGTTTTAAAAATAATTTTGTTATAAAATAATTACTTAAAGATATTTTATAATAAAATAATTACTTACTGTAAGTTTAAAGTTTTATTCTTTATCTGAAAAAATATTATCCTTATGTCATATGAAATATATACAAAAATTAAAATGACTTTCTAGTCAGAATAGAGATAATGTCAGAAATATCGTAATTTCATTTGCTTATTTTTTACTAGTGAAAATTTGTAATCACATGATATGTTAAAAAAATTGCTAATTACACAGCTGCAAACTCCACTGATTTTATCGGGAAATTCTCGATTTTTCATCATTTCTCCCGATTTCCTGATAATGTATGAAAATTACTGATTTCAGGCAATTTCAGTGGAAAATTTAAAAACTGCTAAAATTTCTTCGAAAGAAAGTCTATTAAGTTGTTTTAGTTGAATAAACAGTCTCAAAATAGCTTAATTATTCTCAAAAGGAAAAAAAAAATTTCTGAACATCAATTCACCAATGCTAAGTCAGTAATGTATGGAAATAAATAAATTGCCAGGAGTTATTCGAATTTGAAATGTATTGTTTTTATGGATAAAGTATTTGATAATTTCTATATTCTTATATATAGAAGTATTCGTGACTGTATGTGTGAATTAAATTCATTTAGTAATGTGTGTATTTTATGTTATAGCATTTATAACACAGTTTTTTTTTGTTTTTTGATTTTTATAAATTGCACTAGTATAGTAAAAATTGCCCGACAAAATAATTATTGGGACATAAACGTTGATGTCTATTTTTTTTATTTGTAGTATATTCTTTTATTTTTCATAATTTCTCTATGAGATTGATGGCAATTTTATTAAATTATTCAGATTAACACAAAATATGTGTTTAACATGAATCATTCCCCGAATGTATAATCTAAAGAGTGAAATTGTCTTTTTGTGGTATTACCATTTTAAACATTCTGTTTCAAGCAAAATTGGCACTAGTAGTGTCTCCTGACTTTTTTCATCAAAATCAGTAGAATCAATATTATGTTTCTTTTAAAAGAAATGATAAAACATAAGTAAAATATTATACTCAGATGACCATCATTCTACGTTATGCTTTAAAAATGATGCTTCTATTTTATCAGCAATATTTCAAATGCATTTTAAATAAAATTAAAGTGATAATGAACTAAAATGTAACATGCAGTAAACTTTGTAAATTTTTTCCCCAATGTACAAACATAAAACTATAAATTAAATGAATTTGAGTGATTATAACTTAAAAAAATATTAATTATGGAAAATCCATGAATTTTACTAATACAGGTAACAGCTCTTTTATTACAAATTAAATAATTACCATTTACTAAATTTATTCGCTTATCTCAACCATAACTAATTTGTAAAGTGTCATTAAAACAATAAAAACTTAATTAAATTAACTAAAATAAATGTAAGTAATTAGGAAAAGAAGGAAAATTGGGCAAAAATAGACTTAAGAAAGAGACAAGCGTTAGCAAAACAAATTTGAAAATATATAGAAATTTAAAATATTTGTCCAAATCAAATGACTTAGCTTAATTACAGACAAAAGTTTAAAAAAAAATATTTATTATACAAAATTGCATTTCATTTTTAAAATTGTAAACATTAAATTTTAAAGTTGAATCTTGGCAAAAATGATCACTCTTTTAGATATATGGCGTGAAAATCAGACCCAGTTTTAGTTTCCAAAAGAAAAGACTTCAAGGAGTGTGGTTCGAGTCGTTAAGGCTCTTCCAGACTTAGGTGAGAACTTTCGTTGTCTTGTCGCCCCATCTGGTGTTAGTTCTCAAAGCTTGTAGAGGAGAGTATCCAAAATAATATTATTGGTTGAAATTGCTTATCAATCAATCCTTCGAAATTAGTGAATCTGCAAGATTTGGCTCGTTATATCGTGAAAAATTAAAGTACTAACGCCATATAAACAGCCAAAAAGAGAGTTAAATTTGTTCCTAACAGATGTTTACATCAAATTACCCTCAGGGTTCTTAGAATAGGGGTGAGGGAAAATGGGTCAGCACATATGCTCAACGAACTGACACCAGAATTACCCGTTGCCGTCTTAGGGACCATTAGCTGCCAGAGCTGCTAGTGATTCTAAAGAAAATATTATTTTATTTACATTTTAGAGTTCGGCTTTTATTATTCGCACTAAAAAAACATGAAGACAAATTGCAGGTGTTGAGTAGGTGCAGATGTTGCTTAAGCAATTCACATTTCGTGATGAGAAACATAAACTATATATATATATATATATATATATATGTAATGTACGCAATAACTATACAAACACACACATACATATATGTAATTAAACTTTTAATTTTTTGGATTTTAACAATTTTTCATCTTTAGCTCTTTTTGTTTGTTCCTCAGTTATATAACTTGGATTTCTTATGTCTATTGATCTAGAATAACCTGGATCGGTTAGTTCTGGCAAACATAAATGAAAATATAAAGCATTTAATTTAGTTTTCAGTTGTGCCTCCCAATATAGGTTGTGTCCTCTCTTTCGTCGGAACCTTGAAAAATCTTTGCTAAAATCCTAGGCCTTGACTTATTTTTTGCTTTAGTTAATCTTTTATTTTCAAACTGCTTGCAGTATTTACCTGGGCTATTTTTTTTTAAGTGCTTTGTGCATTTCAACTTATTTTTTTATTATTTTTTTTGTATAATGGGAAAGAGCTGAAGCATAGCATCTTGTTTGGTAGGGATTCTTTTGATAATAGTTGACTCTTCCCACCCGTTAACCTGGCAACAATTGAATTAAATTGTTCTACAATGTTAGTATTAGCGTTATATAATAGACTTTTGGCATGCAGGACTATACTCTAAAAAAATTTCTAATATTTTATAAAAAATATTATCTCTTAAGTAGCTGAAGGTCCTTTTTTTTGCCATTTTCCATACAAAAATACCTTTTGCATGTTTCTTGATTTCCAAACACGTGATTTGGGATATTTATTATATCTGTTTTTAAATTTACTATTTTTGATCAAAGGGTAGCAGTTAGTTATGGCAAAGAATTATATTTTCAAAAATTTAATTCGGTTAAATTTTTTTCATTATCCTGCCGTTCAACATTTTATGATTTGGAAATTAATACTTTTTATAATATTTAAAAAGATATTTTTATTATTATTTATTAAAAAGCCGCAAGTTGGTGTTTTCATAGGAAGGAGTCCTCAAAATAAACATGCAAATATTTCTTGTGGAACAGGTTAAAAAAAACTCAACACCACATATTTTCTTCAATAACCGAAAACAGATTGTTTAAATTATAAAGTGAATGCTACAATACCCATTAGTGGTTTCAGTTAAATTTCTGATTTTCTCTCCATTGGCAAATTATTCATTATATAACATACAATAAAGTCGATTTCTCGATTCCTTATAAAAATTTTAAATGTACTAATGACGTATACAATTTATTATATAACGATTTTAAAATGTCATAAAATTTTTTTCAAATCAAAGAAAAATGTATTAAAATTTTATTAATTTCATAAAGTAACTTATTTAAGAAAATATAAGTTTAAACATTATATTTTCTTAAATATTGTCAATTAGTTACAAAATGAATATTTTTCAGAATGTAACAAATTGACAATTTTATTAATTGTCAATTATATAAAATTGTCAATTTGTTACATTCTCTTTTAAATGCAATAATCAAAGATTTTAAATAATTATTTCGGTAAAGAATATAATATCTATATAGATATATAGTAATATATATATAGAGTATTAATATATGAAAAAAGTATTTACTCAATAAAATGTGTAATCTATCGGGATTAATAACTTAATCTTATATATATATATATATATAATACAAAATATATTCACTCTTTTGGATTCGATTAAATTCTAGAAATGCGATGTTGGAAAAAATGCTTATTGCTAATTTCGTTATTTATCATTTCTAATTTAATTTAAAAAAATGTTTTTTTTTTTAATTTTGGTCAATTATTTTTAGTGTATTAGAAACTATGGATTTTATACATTTCAATTTCATCGCAAAATCACGTAATTCCTCTCCATCTGATTTTTGATGAATGGAATAATTTTTTTCAAGCAATTAGAAATGAGTATAAATATTAAAAACTATTACTCTAAAATAAAAATACGTTACAGTGATATACAATAGCTATGTAAAGATCTTTCATAAATTTGTTTAGTTTTATCATATGATATACCCATTACATTTCGATTTATTTTTTAATTTTTAAACTTTTAACTTTATATTTAAAAATTCCTTGAATTTTTTAATATGCGTCGAAAATTTTTTGAAAACTTTAAACTGTATTTTGAATTTGGTTAAAATAAAGCTTTTATGCACTTCAGGAGACATTTTAAAAGAGCAAATTCACAAAGAAACAATAAATATATGTGGGCTTATTCACCCGATATAGGTTATGGACAACCATTCTACAAATAAGTCATGAAAATGACATTATTCTAAAGTGATCTGTGGAAAGTTGAGGATATATGTTCCATCTCGAATTAGAAGCATCTGTAGCCATGGCAAGTGCAAGGGGGGAAAGGGCTTGTTTTGTAGTGAAATCATAAACAAATATAAATTTTTCTTTACCTCAGAGGAATCAATTTAACCCATTACGGTAATATAAAACAAAAATCTCATGCATTTCGATTAATAATTTATTTCTTTTGTAAAATTTATGTCACATATTGGCCCTTCATTATTTTTTAACTTGATTTCTTTAGATCAGCAAATTATTTTTGATTAATATGCACACTGAAAAAAGTAAGTGCCTATTTATAAGAATTATGATACCTAAAATAGTTATATAAAAACAACAATAATTGCATTCCATCTGGTAATTTATTTATTTTCTCGTTTCTATGTCGAAATACATTTAAAATGGTAAAAATATTGAAATGAATTCACTAGAAATTTGAATTTTCGGAAAACAGCATTCAACATCATTTGAGAAATGCGTCAAGATGAATATGTTCCACAAAATCTTGCTGTCGAAAAGTTTAGAATGCCTGTATTAGAAACCTGTTTGGAGACCATATTGTACTACGTATCGCATCTTAGCGGCCACTAGGTGATTTATGATTTAATTCTTGTTGTAGCCATAACAAAAAGAAAGTCGTTCAATCACACTATTTTTAGACGAGTTATTCAAGTGACAATGAGCATATCTAATTGATTCTCAATTTCCTTCCTGATATTCTTTAACATTTGTTAATAATTTTTTCCGCTTCTCTTATTTGCTCCAAAGCTATTACTTTGATACAGCATCTCCACTAGCAGAAAAATAGTAATTATATATTCCCCGTTTTTAATTTTTTAGAACGTACAATGAAAATAAAGGAAACAAAATTAAAAATTATCAAAATCAAAAATTAACTTCATAGAACATAATAAAAGTTTCCATATCTAAATTTCCACGGGAAAAAGTTATCGGGCTTTTTTATCATGTTCAACATAATAATTTCAATTCTAGCATTTCCTCTCGAACATCGATACTATAAGTTCAGTTACATATTTTATATCATCTTAAGTGCTACATGATGTATACTCATTCTTTCGATATTTTAGTACTTTTAATTCTTTTATGTCAAAAGTAATGTCATTTGCGTGAAGCAGGGAAATATTCTTCTCAAATAAATTTTGTGAGCATAAAAAGATTTCCCTAAGAGCATTTTAAGCCTTTCATTTGTATTGTAGTGTGTTGCAATGTATTGTTGTCATTCGTTTTATTATTGAAGTGCTTTTATGTTTTTCCGCTGAACTTTTACTACAAACCCAATTTTTTTTCAACGTTATATATAATTTTTAAAATATGTTTTATTTCTTATCAGACGAAAGATTTAAGTATGATAGTATCGTATGCTTATTAATCATACCTTATAGTGTATAGTGTGTGTGTTGTAAAATGCATTTTTTTTATATTAAATTCCTTAAAATTTTAATACATAGGTAGTCTTGCTTCAAAATCGTAGTATATAATATAATTGAACAAGGTAACACAAAACAGTTTATATTATTTCCTTTTTAAAATTTACTTAAATGAAAATAAACAAAGTTGATTTAAGGGGAATCCTTCCTCAAAATAAATGTAGAAATGAGCTTTAGTGCCATCTAACCCAGTTGTTTGGAGGCAGTCCCTCTTTCAAAGACTGAAAGAATTGATTGGTGATTTAAAACTCATAAACCACGCCAAAGCACCTATTTACAAAGAAAAAATAGTTCCTAACTCAATGGGTGGAGAATTTTAAGAGGGGAATGAGAAAACCACTTAACTGCCATAAGGGTAAAGTGGACAAAATAACACCCCCCCCCCCGCATCCAAATTTTCATCAGCATGTTCCGATACAGATTTTCTTGGCATATGTGGTCAATTTGTCTTGAAGATTGTTTGTCCCCTGTCAACTGCCCTCATTACAGCCTCGGGGTATTCCTTCCGGGAATTGTATGTCTGTAAATCTTATGGGTGAGGAAAAAGTATGGCTGCTTCAAATGCTTCTCAAATTTGACACCGGAAATATCCGTTGTGAGCTTTTATTCAGGCAATGAGAGAAAAAGCAAAAAGCTCTGCTCAGAGATTTTTAAAAGAAATATAATTTTATTTGCTGTTTTGCAGAAAAGTATACAGATGCATAAAAAAATTTAACACAATTTTGTTATTATTATTCATTAAATTATCAAAACTTAATATCAATATTGAAATAAAAATAAAAGTATAAGATATACTTATTTTATTTTTCTTGATATAATTTCCATTTCCTTTGATCTTACGAGATTTGATTCTTTTTTAATGGGCCTTATGAGAAAGCAACAGTTGCTCTTCTCTCTAAGTACTTCACTTGTATAAATATTTTCAAACAGACAAAAATGTCGTATTTCTTATCTCTTAAAGAAAAAAGAAAAAAAGAAAAAGAAAAGAAAATAAGGAAGTTTATTTATTAACTTTGGAATAACTTTTCTTGCTTTATAAAATATTTCGATACAAAATTTACGGAAAATTCCATATATTTCGCTTATAATTTCTATCAATGATTTTTGTAGGAATGGTAGGTTTACCTCTCTATTTGCATAGATCAGGTATCTCGACATTGTTTCTTGATATATTTATAAGCAAACATTAAAAGCAATATAACCTATTACATAATCCGCACTTTTTAGAGCAAATATGGCGATATCATCATTCGTATCTGAAGAAGTTAATTCACACACTTCAAGAAAAATAGAGATCCTTTAATTTAAGAATTAAATAATCTTCACTTTGGGAATAAGCAAATAATTTGTGTTTGTGTGTCAGTAGAGCTTAGCCTCTCAACAAATTAAAATAGAATGTGTTTCTCAATAAAATCATAAACATTACAAAATACTCTAAATATTTCACTCCTCGAAATGTCGTGAAATAGATTAGGGTATCACATTCCATGTAAAATTAGTGCATATACCATTTTCAAATTTCTTAAATTTTCTTCATCGGTACAAAATATCAGAACTCCAGGTATCCAACATCAGAGCTCCAGGCTTGCAGCCAAATTTATAACATCTTTAAATATTGTTTCTATATTGATTCTTAAAGTATATTTATTATCATTTTAACTAGACAAAAATCATAAATTTTTTAATATAATGACCTTAGTGTTCATTTTAAAGTATCAAGCGACAATTTAGCTATATAATTTTCTCATCTTTAGGTAAATAAATTATTCTACATCACTCTTAAATTTATATTTTCTTATTAAGTATTTTTTATATAGATTACTGTTTTTAATTTTTGAGCTTTATTTAAAAATGTTTTCTTCGTTTGATTTTAATTTCTTAATCATTTTCACACTTGAACTAAGCATTTTTTAGAGGATTTCAGTTTCAAACCATTTTTAGCACACAATAATCTACTTTATATAATTTTTCAGTACTACTATTTATCAAAATACATTTAAAGCATCAAATATGAAAATGCAACTCTGATTTTTCTTTTATATATATATATATATATATATTGCAAGGCAAACTGAATGAGAAAAGAGCAATCCCAGTTGATACCTAAAAACGTTACACTACTACTCTGGGGACAAGGTGGGAAAGTATATGCGTAATTAGCCAACTTTTCTCTTTTTCATGGCTGTAAGTAAATCCCGTATGCAGGCCCTATTTGTTTGGTAGTTGAATTCTATTTCTATTTGCACCCAGGAAATGAATAGGCATTTATTTTTATCCTTTTCTAATTTTCGAAAATTATCTGTTCTGTTCTCTGTTCCCAAAATTATAAGTGCTATTATACTGAGTTCAATAGTGGCATTTTATACATTTTGTAAAAAGTATTTTCGCATCTCAGTAACTTCTTTTTAAACAGATTTCTTCATAATTTTTATTTTTGACATGAAATATGTTTTAGGAGATGAACAACACCAATGTTTTATACCACATATTTTGCATTTTTATTATTTGCTGGTATTAAATTTACTTTTCCATAAAAATATTATAAATTTACTAACAAAAGTAGCTAAATAAAGATAATAATTTTATAAACTTCCACTTGCGTATGCTTTAGACCAAACTGTATGAAGATTATAAAAATAAAATTATTTGATTTAAGTGTCTAAAAGAAGTAAAATATTTAAATACGTACGTACATATATAAATATAAATTGTAATCACATGTTCTTTTTGTTAGTAAATTAATATATTCAAAACGATGTGAAATGAACTATAATGTAATTTTTATTCTATGTAAGAAATAGAATAAAAGCTGATTCATGCTCTAAAGATAAAATGTGAAGAAATTTTTCTTCAAAGATGTGCATTTAGTAGTTCAAGAAATGAGATAAGAATACGCTTGAGTATGTGTATTTTTATCACAATGATGTCATAGAATTCACATCACTACAAATACACTCCTTCATCGAAATTTCTCAACTTTTTTCTCGACAAATTCAACTTTTCGTTTCTTATTTAATTTATTAGGAAGATTAAAAATGTTATACTTTACACTTGATTATGAAAAACTTTTTCCGCTGAATAGCAGTTGCTGATAGTTTATTAATCTTTTCTTAACACTAATTTTTTTACGTGATACTTATAGCCTATTTTAACACATTACACAATTTATAATTAAATAGTGCTATCAACAGCAGTAGGAAACAGAAATTGCTCTGAAATTCTTCAGAACTATATTATGTAAAAAAAAAAAAAATAAATATATAATATCCTATATATACACACAATTAATGATAGGAAATTTACCTTTACAATATGTACATATCTGGAAAAAAAATATCAGTATTTTAAGAAGCTTTCTGTATACAAAAATTTTTTGAGATTTTTTTCATTTTAAAATTATTTTAACTTTATTTTGCCGTATTGCTTTTTATTCTTGCTTCGATTATAGATGGAGGATCTCTGATTTTATTGATCACATATATCTGGGATCAATTATCTCTGGCAATAAGCAATCATGATAAAAGTTTCTTATTTTATCCTCCATTTCTTCTTTCCAGAATAAATCGTCCTTGAAAATTTTTTCGATTTTGTGGCCTTTCGGTGTCTATAGGACAAACAAGCAATATGTTTTCTTCGTTATATGTAACTGCCCTTGGACTTGGTAAAAATGTCTGTCTTTTGTTAATGTTACCAATTTGTTTTTCTTTTGTTAAATTCCAAAATTTAAATTTCCTATTTAAAATTGCTTCCTCTGGAGTATAATCTTTGGAAGAAAATGGACATTTAATTTCAAAGATACCATCGTTGTCAATTAAACCATCAGGGATTGCACCTAAATATGGTTCTTCGCTGTCTATACATATATACATACAAATAAACCACATTTTTTATTGCAATCCCTAAATTTTTAAGACATAAAATTGCATCAATTTCATTTATCGCTTCATTGTCAAAATGAGAATATAGCAGAGATTTAACAATAGTTTCACAGCTTGTATGAGGCATTTGCAGCAAATACTTCCAAAATTGGAGGCAGTTATTGGCTTTCGCCTTTCAAACAATCATTGCGGACAATCTCGTTGACCTTTTGTTGATGTTTCCAACTCTCTTAGCTGGATTTTATTGAGCTGAATATCTTTAAGAAATAATTCCTTTATTATTATTTTTTTTTTTTCAATAAATGATTCTTTTGATATATTTAAAAAGGAATTCTTTTACTTACCAAGAAACCGAAGCTTAGCAGAAATAACCTCAAAATCAAAAGAAATACATATATACATCCATACATATATATATATATATATATATATATACATACACACACACACACATTACACACACACATATTTTTGATATTTTTCAGGGATAAATAAATATTCCGTAGGTTTTGTTGAAATGTTCTAAGTTAATTCTGCATCCAAACTCAGTAAGCAATAAACTTAGGATCAAACATTAAATTGAAAAAACAACAAATTTTAGAAAGTTTTTATAAAACAAAGATTAAAAAATATGGAATTGATGAACTTTGCAATGTCTATAGATATGTATTGCAATATCATTTCATGTAGTTATACTTCTTGAAAATTACGACAAAAATATAAATAAAGAATTTAAAAAATCTCACTAATTTTTTAATATTAAAAAAGCTCACTCATAAATTTTTCAATAGATTTAGCTGTTTAAAGTCTCTCTCTCTCTCTCTCTCTCTCTCTCTATATATATATATATATATATATATATATATATATACATACATACATATATATATATATATATAGAGAGAGAGAGAGAAATTAATGCAGTTAAATTTTTGGATGATGCAACTAAGAATATATGTGCTATTAGTGATGATAATATGAGTGATGTGAAAGTTGGACAAATGATGGTGTCTGCTGCTAATGCAGAGATTGCATCTGTCAATGATACGTTAAAAAAGTGCCGTATTAAATTATTGGAATTAAATGCTAATGCATCCAGTTTAAAATGAACATTATTTAATTATACATAAATTAATTGTTAATTTAAAGCATTTAACATGTTACTTATTAATTTTCAAAAATTGTTCAGTATAGAAAGTTTAAATTTCTGCATTATTTTTCATATTCTTGTATTAAAAATTAAAAAACTCAGAATTTATTAAATAGTTTATTCCTTTCTAAAATGTGTTTTATGCATAAAACAGAAATTAATATGTAAAAGTAACATTGGTTTTCTTTAATTATTAAAACATGTCCTGATATTTCTTGAAAATAGTGTCCTGAAAAAAAAATTTCTGTACTCCTACCAATGCAGATGTCTTTTCTATTTCGTGAGTGAGATACACTAATTCTTGCTGAATTTAGAAGTGAGTCCCAACCGCATCGTAAAACAGCGGGAACCATATGGGGAGAAGTTTTTTCCCAGAAATTCCACCTTCTTTAGGTTACCTTTGTAAAGTAGAAAATCATCCAAGTTTGGCGTTAAAAATTTTCCAGCTTCATAGGTGACGTTGTGTACAGAGAAGAATAAATCAGAAATAATAATGAGTTTGATTTCTAATCAAAATTCGTATGGAAATATTAATGCAATCAAAAATATTTTTAGCTTAAAATAAACAAAAATGTTCATTTTGTAATTGTACGCAGAAAAAAAGGAAATTTCTTTAAACCAAATTTTGTACAATCTCAATGAAATTAGAATTTGGTTGAAATTTACTCGAATGGAGATATTTTGACATTTTAAAAATATTTGCAAAAATTTTAAACACTAAAAATTGGCATCGAGGTGAAAGTAGCTCTGTTTTTGTAATTTGCGAAAGACCGGAAGTTTCTATCATGAAAATAGCACTTGTGACACGTTAAAATATTATGTATAGGATTAACATAGGATTCGATTTTCCCCAACGGGGGTCTAGTAGGGCCTTAAGACCCATCCATCAATCCACTTATTAGGGGGAAAGAAAAAGAAAGTGGTTTCTACTGTGCGAAAATATAGGTCGGATTGTGACGGATCTCTGACGTCACTGGTCGCAAATTGATCAGTTTATGGCGTCGTATCAGATACGTTGTGTACGCTGAGTCGGTTAAGCATACAAAAATCCCCACTCTCAGACTCTTAGGCTTGGCGCAAATTTGGAAGAATTCGCCGGAGAAGTGACGCCGGCAAAATTGCGGAGAAGAAGTGACGTCAGAAAACGTCACAAAATGGGCATTCCGAGAGAACTCTTAAGTTTTCCAGTGAGTTAGAAATATCTGGCAGGGCACCGCGAATTTCATTTGTGTTTTTACCTTGTTTTTGTGCGTACCTCGTGTAATTGGCTTCAAATAAATTTATTAAATTTTCATTCGATGAAGAGGAATTTTTAATAGATCAATACAGGAGTAAGTATATTTAATAAATTTTAAAGAATCTGTAATCTGTCATTCTGGAAAGCGGTCAACGTTATTAAATCAACGAAGAAACACCTTCCTGTGCTAACAGATGGCGAAACACTTTCGATAAATGATCAAGATAAGGCTGAAATTATAGCGACAAAACTTGTTGATCAATTTAAAATAAATGACATAGAATCGCCCACGCAAGATGCAAATATAATTTATGCAGGTAAACAACTACTTTTCCAATGAAGATCAATTTAATTACTGTGAAATTAGCCCTATCAATCCCTCTGATATTGAAGAGTTAATCGTTAATTTGGAAAAGAAAAAAGTCCCGAGTATGACCAAATTAATAACAACATACTTAAACAAATCCTGGTCGCCGTTAAATGTTTCATCACTACCCCTGTTAACAACATTTTAAAAATTGGTTATTTTCCACAAAAATTGAAAAAAGCTATTGTGGTACCTATACAAAAGAAAAATTAACTCTTTAAGAAACCAAATTAAAAAAGCAATTTATTTTAATAATAACAAAATTTACAGTAATTATATACAAAATTTAAACGTACAAGACGGCACTATGGCTTGCTCTTCAAACTTATCCAAAACAAATTTCCTCCAAATTTAATTAAATTTATTAAAATCTACTTGAGCGGTAGGAATTTTGAAGTAAAAGTCAATACCAAATTATTGACAGTCAAACAAATTGAAGCGGGGGTGTCACAGGGTTCTCTCCAAGGAACCTTCCTCTTCAGTACTAATATTAATGATTTCCCACAATACAAAGACAGCATGTTGTGTCTTTTCGCGGATGATACTGAAATCCTGGCAACCAGCAATGATCACTATATTATTCAAACAAAATTAAAGAAACGCATTAAAAAATAGAAAATTGGTTTATAAAATGCAAAGTTAAAAGAAACACTAATAAGTCAGCGGCGGCACTTTTCACCAGAAAAAGATCTGCCTGTTAAAAATTCTGTATATATAATTAAGAAATACCATGGAGCACTCAGATTGAATAACTGGGTGTAACACTAGATAAAAAACCAAGGCAGGTACCAAACCTGTGCACTACGTTGTTTGTGGATGATGTTTCACTGGTGTCTATTTTGTGGATCCCTGGTCTCTGGTATACCAACCAAACAGGAAACAATCATATCATTAATAACGTCACTCCAAATATTAATCAATAAAAGTTTATTTATACACTACTGGCCATTAAAAATGCTACACTAGGAAGAAATACAGATAACAAAATGATATGTATTGGACAAATATATTATACTAGAAATAACAAGTGATTAAATTTTCAAAAAATTTGGCTGGATAGATCCTGAGAAATCAGTACCCAGAACAACCACCTCTGGCAGTAATAACAGCAGTTATACGCCTGGCATTGAGTCATACAGAGATTGGATTGCATGTACAGGCACAAATGCCCATGCAGCTTCAACACGATGCCACAGTTCATCAACCATAGTGACTGGCGTTTGGGGACGAGCCAGTCGCTCGGCAACCATTAACCAGACGTTTTCTATTGGTGAAAGATCTGGAGAACGTGCCGGCAAGGGCAACAGCCGAACATGTTCCGTATCAAGGAAGGTCCGTACAATACCGGCAACATGCGGTCGGGCATTATCCTGCTGAAACGTAGAGTTTCGCAGGGCTCGAATAAAGGGTAGAGCCACGGGACGTAACACACCAGAAATGTAACGTGCACTGTTCAAAGCACCGTCAATGCGAACAAGAGGTGACCGAGACGTATATCCAATGGCACCCCATACAATCACGCCAGGTGATCGGCCATTATGACGATGACGAATGCACGCTGCCAGTGTGCCTTCACCACGATGCCGCCAAACACGGATGCGACCATCATGATGCTGTACACAGAACCTGGATTCATCTGAAAAGATGACGTCTCGCCATTCATGCGCTCAGGTTCGTCGTTGATCACACCATTGAAGGCGCTCTTGTCTATGACGCAGCGTCAAGGGAAGCCGCAGCCATGGTCTCCGAGCTGAGAGTCCATGCTGCTGCAAACGTCGTCGAACTGTTTGTGCAGACACTTGTTGTCTTCCAAACGACCCCGTTTCTTGACTCACGTTTCGTTGTTGCACGATCCATTACGGCCATGCGGATAATATGCCTGTCTTCTCGGCTACTAGTGATAAGTGGCCGTTGAGATCCCGCATGGCGTTCCGTAATACAATCCTGAACCCATCGATTCCATATTCTGCTAACAGCCATTGGATCTCGACCGACGTGAGCAGCAATACTGCGATAAGATAAGCCGCAATCCCGGTGCGCTACAATTCGACCTTTATCAAAGTCAGAAACGTGCTGGTACGCATTTCTCCTTCTTACACGAGGCATCACAACAACTTTTCACCAGGCAACAACGTTCAAATGCAATTTGTGTATGAGGAACCGGCTGAACAATTTCCTCATTTAAACACAATGTAGGTGTCTCTACTGGCGCATGCTTTGTCTGAATGCGCTGAAAAGCTAATCATTTGCATATCACAGCACCTTCTTCCTTTCGTATAAATTTCAAGTCTGTAGCATGTCGCCTTTTTGGTGTAGCAATATTAATGGCCAGTAGTGTAGTTTAACTTGCATTATTGTTGTGTATTGCGTAATTGTTAATATTTTCATATTTGAAAATATAATCATGCCCAAAACGCCAAGAAATATTGCATGTAATACTTTGATTTAAATATCAGCAGCAAATATTATTGCTGAAGTATGTTTGGAAGAGGAAAAAAGGAAGAACAAAATTTAAATAACATACAACTTATTTCAATTGCCCATGTAACTTATATAAAAAAATAAAGTTTACAGTATTTCTTTGAAATGAATTTTTGTAAACTCTAAAATAATAACTATAATTGGAAAATCATTTTATAAAAAAAATTTTTTTTACTACAAATACATATGAATTTGCATTATATTAAAAATCTTAATTTAAAAAAAATAATTACATTTTATTTCAGAGTCTGTTTCATAATATTTAAATAAAAATACAAATAAATTTATTTATCACATAAAAGTTCATGTATTTAATGCATGCATAAAAGTAATAATAAATAATAAAATATTATTTAAAAAAGAGAGTTTTAATTGCAGTTTAAATTAAAACGCTTTATTCAGTTAAATTTTATTAAAAACTAAAAATACTCAAAATATTTTTTGCAATTTTAAAAAGCAATTTCTATGAAGATTTAAATAAAATGAAAATAGTTTTTAAAATGCTTGTGAAATTTTACCAGAGAATTGTTTATTATAATTATTATTATTTTTTCACAACTAGGATCTTTATATAGTAGATTATTTAAAATTTTTATGAAAATAATTATCATCACGTAGGTTTTCCAACACCATTTATCTATTGAAAAATATATAATCGAATAAAGAAGTATATATTATAAAACAAAAAAATGAAATTCTAAAACATATTGACCAATTAAATTTAACTTCTTTTAAAATATTCAATGATAAATTCTTCAATGTCTACAGAAAATTTGCATTCTATATTCTTATATAAACAGTGCGAATCAAGTAAATATTCACTTGTCGCTCGGTTGTTTAGGAAAAAAATTAAACATGCTGTATATTTCATTTGGTGGAAAACTCCACCTCAATTTGGTCATACATGACGTCATTTCGTGGATGGCTTGTGGACAGCTGGTAGTCATCTACCTTGTCCAGGTGACGATGACCAGGTTTACTGCCTGCCTAACGTAGAAGCCACATATAAATAAAATTAAAGCAAAAACTGTAGCAGCTCTGAACAAGCTCTACCCTCTACTTGCCAGAAATTCGCAGTTATCTATTGACAAAATTTGTTAATTTATAAATTTACCTAAGACCTATTTTCACTTATGTCTGTCGGATATGAGGATTCGCCTGCATGTCTACCTTAAAAGCCCTTGAAATCAGGCAAAGCATAATTTTAAGACTAATCACCAAAGCTGAATGGTACTTGAGAAACGAATTTATTAGGAAAAGCTTAGATATCTTATTCGTAACTTCTTTTATTAAGCACTTATCAAATAATTTTACAAAAAATTAGATTCCATAAATAACTCCAAAATTAAAAGTTTACCCAGCTACAGCATCTATGATCCTAAAAGTAACAAAAGACCCAGAGCAATCCTAAGATTGTTGCTCTCTACTAACTCCTAAAATTATATTTTTAACCTCATGAGCTGCCCATAGAGGGCGCCAAAAACTGAAATGGTAAACATTGTTTGTAAACAAAAGATGTTTGTCTTGATTAGGTAGTTCACTCATTCGCCGATAAATGGCAGAACTCGGAATTGTAAAATTTAGAATTCCTGGCTTATTTTGTAATTCAAATTAAATAAATCTTAAAATTTTATTAATTTAATTGAATATATATATATATATATATATATATATATATATATATATATACATACATACATATATATGTATACTTTATATAATTCCCTGTTTTCACTATTATCAAATGATAAACCTATGGAGGTCACAATTATTTGGGAGCACTTATCATGTAATTTGTATATATGTTTCCAACTTTGTATTGTAACCAAGAAATGTGTAAATATTTAACCAAGAAAATTGTTTTCAAATATGATTAAGTTGAGAATTGTTTATGTGCCAAAATTATGTATATACCTATCTACCTACAAGACAAGGATTTTGCGTTATGACAGATGATTCTTCAACAGGAATTTCAGAAGATATGTGTATCTGAATTTTCGATTGTGTTATTATGATGTCTTCAACTATTCTAAAAAGGGTAAATGGCATGTACTGCTAAACACCCTACACCATAAATTTAGACCACCTCTTTGACTAACGTGCTGTGTTTCTTATACTTCTCTGAAACAGGTCCCGGAGCGGACAAATTCCACCGACGAAACAAGGACTCTGAGAAAGAATCGAGATCACAAAGAGACCCCAGGCCTCAAGTTTGACTACCCTGATGCTCCAGTGCTGTCCGGAGAGGTTCGTCGACCCTATCGAGTGATTGTCCGAGACCGTTCCCGTGTGCGGAATTTAGGAGTTTGGTCCCCAGTACTAGCGAGGAGTTTTCCCCGCTCGATGTGCAACGAACGTTCCAGAAAGTGAGAAATTCATCAGTTTTCTAGGAGCCTACAATTTATGACAGTTCTTGTACATAATCTCGTTAATATGTAAATAAATATTTAGTCACAAGAATATTAAATTACGTAAGTCTGATTCCTTAACGGCCCTTGCTTACCTTGAAGTCAGTCTATCCAGACTGAGTACATTACAATATACAGAAATAATATAATTATAAATATATATCTATATAGAGAAATAATGTTAAAAATATACTGGAAAGAGATAATTAAAAATGTGCTTGTAAAATGTATATTGTGCAAATGTTTACTGTAAACTGTACAGTTCACAATGATTTTAAGAGTTAATTATGGCTATTGGAACAACAGCTTTCTTCGGAGTGGAAGATTTTTGGTCTGGTCTAACAACTATTGAAGAAAAGGGATGTTTGAATCTTAATTTGTCAGCGTAGGTACTAAGGAGTTTTCCAGTTATTGCCTTATGATACATAAAATCCAGTCTCTGTTTACGAAGAAGCTCTCTATAAGAACACATCATAGATACTTAAAGAAACGCTTTATAACGGCTTGAAGTTGTGCAACTATGTGATATAAATTGTCTATATATTGTACTGAATGTACTGAAAAGTTTTAATAATTTAACGCACGTTTTTTTATGCTGCAAGATTAGTAAAAATGCTATCTTAGTTTATTTTTAAGGAAATCTCAAAATTCTTAGAAATTATTGTTAAAGACATAAAGTTTTAAAAATAAATTTCGATAAAATTTAGGAAAATTTCCTACAGATCCAAAATGTATTTAAATAAGGAATTTTAATACTCGGTTGAAATTCATTTATTAAAACTCTTTTGAAAAATACTGTTGTTTATAGTTAAAAAATAATTAAAATCTATAGAGTCAACAGGCACAATAACAATTCATGGAATGCATACTTAACTAACCTAAATGTTGAAGACGGCTCCTTCCGGAGAGCAGCAAAGAACAAAAAATATGCAAATGAAAATGTTCCACCCATAACGGATGGTACCAAAATGGCAATAACAAACTCCGAAAAAGCAGTAGTAATAGCTAATTCTTTAGAGGAGAAATTCCAACTTAATATCTCTAATGACCCCTTTATCGTTCTAAATGAAATTAAAGTTCAAAATACAGATAATAGATTTTTTCAAAATAAATATTTATCTCATTATTAATCTACAACCAATTAAGGCCTCTGAAGTAGAGGACGTTTTAAAAAATTTTAAGCCAAAAAAGTGTCAGGGATATGACATAATATCCAACAAAATAATCAAACAAATTCCACTGAGTGCAATCTGTCTCCTCACTGATCTTATCAATGCAGTCATTAATATAAGTCACTTCTCTTCAATCTGGAAAAAGGCAGTAGTCATCCCAATACACAAACAGTGAAAGAATAGAGATCCCTGCTGGGCCTTTAATATTTTTATAAATGACATCCCCCCCAACATTCTAATACTCTGCTTTGCCTGTATGCGAATGACACTGCCATTCTTACGACAGATAGAGATCAAACACAAATTTACTCGCAAATGAGTGAGCACTTAACGTCCATAGAAGAGTGATTACAATTCTGAAAAATTAAAATTAACTCAGCCAAATCCCAGGCAGTCTTATTCACAAGGAAACAACTACCCTGTGAAAATGTTAAAATCGGGGGAGTTAATATCACCTGGACAAGTAAAGTTGAGTACCTTTGACTCATTCCTGACAAAAGATTAACCTGGAAAGCCCACATTACAAAAATTAAAAACAAGTTTATATCACAGCTAAAACTACCCTTACTAGAGCCAAAAACAAAATTATCTCTAGCCAATAAGTTATTAATATATAAAGCCTACCTCAGGCCAGTTATCACCTATGCTGCTCCAGTCTGGGGAGGGGCAGCTGACACGAACATCAAAATCTTAGAATCCCAGCAAATTAAAATTCTATAAGACTAATAACTAACTCAGAATATTACTTTAGAAACCAACAAATTATAGAAAATCTAGGCATCCTACCCATAGCCAGTTTCCTAAAATATCTGGCCTTTAACATTTATGAAAAAATATACTAAGTTACCAATAGTGATGTACAGAGTATTAAACAGTACAGTCCTTACGACTTGGTTCATTTTTGTTTTTTATACTACTAAGATATGTATATATTCGGAGTGTATATTACTGGCATTACTCTCTACTTTAGTCAAATTACTTATAAGTCATGCAAAGTGCATCCTCCTAGGAGCACTTACATTATTACTGATGTATATTATTCTTTTGTTAAATAATTAGGTCAAGACAAACCAAGGACATTAACTCATTACAAAACGAGGTAAATGGTCGAAAAGCTATAGATATCATCCAATTCTTCCTGGAATCGAGATGGAGGGGATCGAGAACTAGTTACCTCCAAGTTCTAGAAAAATACATAAACTTTCTTTCCTTTTTATAGTTCTGACTTTTAGTATTTTGTTTGTTCCCAAATAGCTTCATCGGAAACAAAAATCTAAATGGTTGAAAATCTGGAGTTTTGACATTTAAAATATTATTGCCGTAAATTGTATTTCGTGCCTACTATGTGTTCTTTTGATTTGAATATTTATAACATATTTTTCTAGTATAAATATTTACTAACATATGTTTGAAGAGTTTTGAAAATTAAATTTTAAATTACTTATTTGTCTAAAACTATTAGTATAAAAGTAATTTATTTAATGTTTAAATGTTTTTGTTAAGGGAAATTTTTTTTATTTGACTCGTAATTTTGTCGGCTGTACATTAGCACCTTATATTGAAATTTTTTTTTTCAAATGATAATAACTAAGAATCTATAAAGGTTTTTCCCTTTCAAATGTTTTTTTTTTTTTTTTTTTTTTTTTTTTTTATCTTTTCTGTATGCTTAAATATACAGAATACATTTCTTAATTCATTAGTTCAATTTATAAAAAAACAAATATTTTAACTTGATAAAAAGGGGGGAAAATATGACATTACATGAGCAGCACTTCCAAAATGATTCTTAATAGAAATAAATTTTGATTTCAATAAAACTTTGTCCTTATTTTAATAATAAAATATATTTTAATAACTGAAAAAAACAGTTTTATCAAATGCCTTACAAACAAGAAGAAAAAAATTTTCAGTACTAGGATAATTGATTGAGAAAATTTCTTTAAATAAAATTAGGCGATTTAACAGTTAAAACACATTTTTTATCTCAGCACTTGTAATTCTTGATAATAATTTGAATCAATGAAAAACTTTAAAAAACATTATAGAGTTCATCAGTTTGGAGAAAAAAATTATTTTTATAACTTAATGCATATTGTTTGTTTGAAAATTTCTGATTATATGAAGTATACATAATTTTACTTGAATATATGTGTGTTTTGGTTTTTAATTTAAGAAATTTGCAAAATATTTTTGTTGTCTGTATTACGTTTCGTTGCTTATCTGAAATTTGCACTGATGATGCTATGGCATAATTTAGTTATCTAAACTGAAATCAGATGAAGAAAGATACTTATTAACAATGATCTTCTAATTTTAGAATAAAAAAAATTGTTTTTATAGTATAAAAATGAAATATTATAAATTATCGATATTACGTTTTGTGATTTAAATTTTTTACAATAAATATAATTTTGGTTTACATTAATGGTCTGAATGATATAATTTAGAAAGATATTTTAAATGTGAAATTTCAAATAAAGTTGATGTTGTTTTTCACTGGAATTTTTCTGAAATAAAAAATGAAATAAAATTTTCAGTTTAATCTGTGGTAAATGGAATGTTTAAAAGGATATCATTGTGAAAAATCAGGTGAGTTGATCCTCAATTAGGGGTGTAAAATCTTGCCCAATTCTTCTTTTGCAATAAGTAGCTAAAGTTTGTAAAGTTAGTAATGTTATAGAATTTTTGAAAATTTGTTTTGATAAGTTATAGCATACGTTCAACACCAAATAGTTAACAATTTGTAGAGTATTTCATAACTAAGATAATGCACAAATTATAGGGAATATAAATGTTTAATTTCTTCATTGATTTAACAAGCTAGAAAAATACATTAAAAATTTTTAAGACACTTATGGAAATGTTAAATCAATTTTCTTACAAGTTTAAAATTAATTGATAAATAAATATCCCGACTTCAAAATTGTAATATCCGGATCAAGTGATAGAGTGCTCATATCTGTTTTCTTTACCGAGGGCCTTGGTGTGCGAAACATATATTAAGGTTTGGTTGTTAGACCAAAGCGAAATCCCCGGTGTTTAGTTCCTAAGCATGATTGATCCTCAGTTAATCGACCCACTGAAGGAATGAAAAGTTGAATTAACCTAGCTTGAGAATCGAACTCGAACCTCTGCCTTGGGAGCGCTAAGTCACCGTGTTTAACAAATGTAAAAGTTTCGGTAAATTTTGTCCTACAGATTTCCATGCAACAGAAGTCTATAGAGAAATGTAGGACTGAATGATGTTACTCAGATTTAGAAAAGAAATTGGCTAAACTGAGTATTACGGTCACACCTCGTAAATCTCAGAAGGTCGCCACGGTCTGAGCGAAAAGTCGCCAAATCGGTAAAATTTGGCGATTATTTTTCATCGCCAAGTTTTTTCGCCATAAAATCACCAAAAGCGATTAGTCGACAAATGTGTCACTATGCATATCGTCCGAATACCCCGGAAACGCTAGCCATTTTTATTTTGGATTTTTTTTATCGGCTGTAAAGAGCGGTAATTTAAATCTTGTTTTTTCATATTTATATTTTATTTCACTTCGGATGTAGCGTGTAATATAAATATTATCTTTTATGTACACATTTTTTTATTTCGGGTCGGATATAGTGCCGGAATTTCAATCCTATCTATTTGTTTTATTTCGCTGTGTGGATATTGTGCCGAAATTTCAATAATGTCTTTTATATTCCTTTTGTATTTCGCTGAGAATATAGCGAAGGAATTTCTATCCTGTCTTTTATATTCAATTTTGATTTTGCTGTGTGTGTAGAGAGCCTGGTGAAAAATGTAGGTAAGAATTTTATTTTATTTTCTGCAGGCATGCTGAATTCCTAGAAGTGTATGTATTTAAATGTCCAATAATAAATGAAATTATAGAATCTATTTTTTAAAATTATTCTAGATTTGTTTACTTTTATGTAGTAATGATTTGTAACATTCTGTGTTTAATAGCTGAAATTCTGTTTTTTAATTTGTTTTTAACTAAATATTATTAAATGTAATTATTTTTGCTACTCTATTTACTTAATTTTAATCCTGAAATATTATTAAATAGAATTTTTAATCAATTCTTATTACGATCACTGTTTTCTTGCATGCGGTTAGGCTTAGCGATTCGAAATATGGGGGGGGGAAACCGGCATTTAGTTTTAGGGGAGGGAAGGGGGAATTTCTAGTCGGGTGAAACTCCCGCCGTTTTTCTGCGCCAATTACAGGTCGATTGGCACTCTTTTTGGGTTGCCAATCAATTTCCAAAACACCCGTCTCAAGCCCTTGGCGAAAAATAATTTCGCCAAGTTCGCCAAGGTGTGACCGTAATACTCAGTTTTACCAAGAAATTAAGTCTAAAACTCCATTAGAACTTCCAACATGCATTACCTCATACGGTGAAAATAGAGAATAAGTGGTTACCATACTAATATTTTTAACTATTTCTGCATCAATTGCAAGCTGTGAACGTTCATTTAGCAAAATAAAATTAATTTTCACTTATTTATGATTCACCATGAGTCAAAACCATCTAAGTGTTTAAAAATTTTAAGTATAGAAAAAAGAAAAATTCGAAATGATCAACTTTAATAAAGTAATTGATCAATTCGCTTCAACAAAGGTAAGAAAAATTTGAATAGTGTAGTATAAATAATTATATCGTATTCTTATTACAATTATACTCCATTTATTATAATGTATTATACATCGTTATATTTTATTATATATCTCTTATTACTTAATACATTTCATTCCCATATTTAAATTGTATCATTATTTTTTCAACGGGGCGCCAAAAAATGTATCGTACCCGGGTGCGAATTCTGCTCACTGCGCCACTGCCACTATGGGAATTACATTAACTTGATGTTGCTTAAGGGCATTCCGAATCCCTCCCAATTCACCACAGTTGAATTGAATTCTTCCCGGTCATAGCGTACCTTGGAAATATCAATTTAAAATATTCCCATAATGTCAAAATCACTACAAATTGGCCAAAATATAGAAACTGCATAATTGGAATGATTATTTATCCTACTTAAATGTCCAAGACGGCTTGTTTTGGAGAGCGGCCAGCAGAATGAAAAATTTACCATACCTCCAATCAAAAACGGTGCTACACTGGAATATGAAACATACACATAAAAAAATAAAGAGTTATGTATATATGTGTGTAAAAAATTAAAAATAAATAAATAAAAACTAAGATATACAATACTAACAAATAACATTATTAATTTCTACTAACAACTTGAAAAACAGCACCAAAATGGAAAAAATTCAAATATGGGCCAACAGCCAATCACAGCCCAGGAAATTAACAATTTTTCATGATTTTTCAATTTCAATTTTCTCTAACTTAATCTAAGCGCATTTGTGTGAAAATTAATAAATCAATAATTCACAAACCTTACTATTTAATACAACTTAAAATTCTTCTTTAAGAATAAATATTAAATTTTTAAACTCGTATAAAAACAGCACCAGAGATTAACTCTGCTAAAGAAAATCTAAGCTCCGCCCGCAAATGTAAATCAATTAAACCAGTAATAGACCCAGACCGATAACAGCTATAGCTACACAGCAGATCAGCTAGAAGAGAGGGTAAGGATCGTTTGATCCTAGAAACCACATCAAAACGACAAGACCAGCCGAAATTGTGACTGGAATATGAAAATGTAAAGAAAACTGAACTAATAGCAAATAGCTTATAAAACCAATTCAAGTTAAACAACATTATAATAAAAAAGGAACATGAAGAAAAAATTGAAATGCATGTTAACACCTACATTGAACACAGTAACTAAGAAATAAAATTAATGCCGCACTAGTAGAACATGAAATTTCACAACTTAAATTAAAAAAAGGGTCCAGGTAATGATCGGATTACTAATAAAATAGTGAAACAACTACCAGTCATAGCAATTTGCTATATAATAGAAATTATAAATGATACCCTTAGTTTATTATATTTCCCCCAAAAGTGTAAAGAAGGGATAATTTTCCCAATTAGGAAACCTTGGAAAAATTCCAGAGAAATAACCATCTATTGGCCGATCTCACTTCTTCCCACATTAGCCAAACTGGCTGAAAAATTTATCTTGCAAAATCTTCAAGAGCATGATACAGCAAAGCAAATCATCATTCAACAGTAATATGGGCTTAGGGAAGGGCTTTCCACCTGCCACCATCTCCACAGAGTATCTGAAAAAATTGCCATGGGTATTGGAAACAAACAGTCTACAGGTGCTATCTTTCTAGATATTGAAAAAGCTTTTGACAGGGTCTGGCACACAGGCCTTGTCAATAAGATGATTAATGAAAATCCTACCCATACTTAGTAAAACTTGTCAAAAATTATTTAAGCTTTAGATCATTTAAAGTAACAGTAAATAATGAGCCCTTTAGCCATTGTAATAAAAAATTATAAGGGTTAAATAATCGCAGAGAGTAGCACATATGTGCGCTGTCTGCGATTTTTTTTACGACACACAATAAACCAATTTTGGGACGATTGTCACAACAAGTTTTTTTTCTATTCTAGCGTTCAAAGCTTAAGATATACATGTCGATAAGGACTTGTCTTGTATACAAAAAGGCACTGTCTAAAAATAAATTTTGGGACGAGAATTTTCACAAGTTCTAACGTTGAAAGAAGAGCCAAAGATCTTCATGCTGATAACAACTTCCGGCTTGTCCTGAATAAAAGGAAGAGTCGAAACAGATGTTTCTCACATTTTCTTCTCAGATTTCAACACGTTCAGATCGTTTTTCTTTCTCTTCTCTGTTTTCGAACATGTCAGTCAACGTGAATTTTGTGGCAAGAATCAAGCTGATTCAAGAAGCCGGAGAAACTGTTGCTGGAGAATTAGAATTCACCAGCTCATTCGATGGAGACAAGATTTCGGTCGTGTCCGGCTTGAGTTTTTTCGAAATGCCAAAGACAAACGACGGTCGAAAATTCGTCGTTCCCGTGAAAGACTTGGACGAATTCTTGAAGGACCACTTGTACGAAAAGTATTTGAAAGGTGACGATGGCTGGGAGGCCAGTATCGCCTGTGACGAGCCATGAACAGTCAGTTATCTTCGAAATGTATTGCCAGCCGTGTTTTTTTTCCCAAGGCAACGATTGACGAGCTGTTAAAAATTTAAGAACGTGCCTTGAAAGGTTAGCCCTTTAGCCTTAGAAATTAAAGGGGTAAAAAATTCGCAGAGAGTTGCACTCGTGTGCGCTCTCTGCGATTTTTTTACGACACACAACTAACCAATACTGGATCACGTTCATTGCAAAAAAGAACACGTCGACCGAATTCTTCACAGAAAAAGACTTGATTCATGTCACTCGAGAAAGCTTTGCGACCACTCGATCACTTGGGACCATTTCTCAATCTTCAACTTTTATTCGTTAGCCGTCTGAACAATAAAGGTGTATAAGTCGTACGAACAGTTTGAGAAAAGCCAGGAGTTCGAAGACAAGCGTCTATGTAAAATTCACGTTCCTTGTGCCACTGTTTCAATTGCAACAGTTAAGAGAACGTGTCAATCGAAACGACTGGTACCAAGTCGTTTCGATTGACACTCAATTTACGAATTATTAAACCATACCGTGGCCATCGTAAATGAGTTATTAAACGAAACTCATTTACGATGGCCACGGTATGTACATATCTTGGATAAATGAAACGAGTGGACATCTCGACAAGAATAAAGACACACGTTGACATGACCAACGAGTACACTGTTCAAGAGCAGCGACCTTTCTTAAAAACGGTGGACGAATTCGCTCAGCAAGAATCAAGAGACTGGAATCGCTCGTCAGCGGACGAAGCGTGAAGACCATTTACACACGCCACCGTATGCCCAAACTTTGGAAAAACGGAACTCGAAGCACAAGCGCTGAGCTCTGTCAGCCAGAATCAAGAGACAGCAGTCGCTCGTCAGCGGACGAAGCGTGAGGAACTTTTACACAGGCTACCATATGCCTAAGCTTTATAAAAACGGAACACGAACGCTGTTTCTGAGCAAGTGATTGTGCTGAGGCTCAACAAGAATCAAGAGACACTAGTTGCTCGTCAGCGGACGAAGCGTAAAGAACATTTACACAGGCTATCGTATACCCAAGCTTTAGAAAACGGAACACGAATGCTGTTTCCGACCAAGTGCTAGAACTTGTGACTCGTGTTGAGGTTTCCACGTGAGACTCTTTAAGACTTGTTCGATTTGTTAACCATTTCCAGAATCCGTTGCTTTCGCCAGAACGAATGCAAAACTTTAGATGAGAATCGTTCAAGTAAGCAAGTGGCGTAAATCAGTCTGTTGCAACAATCAGTCGGAACGGAACGAGCATCGACTCGCGGATCTCGTAGTGCTGCTTGAATCTGATGTGGCAGTACGCGCACGACGACATTTCACAAGAATCATGTTTCACAAGAATCAACCGTGCCAGTTTTGTAAACGGCCGCACTCGGAAAGAGACTTGCTGTTGGCTTCGGAAAGACCGGTCACAAAGATGCCGACAGAGTACTGGATTGAAGAACTGGGAAAATATTGGCGTTTCAGAATGACTGGGGTCTTGTGAAAATTTTGTGCGAAATGTCCAACAAGAGAAATTAGAAAAACAAGAAGAGCCTGTCGAACCGAGCTCTTCTTGTTTTTCTACGACGATTAATTTAACAAGATTGGGAAAACCAAAAGTGTCGACGCTTTATTCGTTAGTCTCGTACAATCCACGCGCGACCAAGTCATTTCAAATTGTGTGTGCATGTCTTTTAAAAACATCAACTCGGTAATCAAGAAGCTTGTTGGAAATGAACTAGCCGTGTGGAACAAGAACACAATAATAAAGAAGCTTGTTGGACACGAACCAGCCGTGTGAACAAGAACCCAGTAATAAAGAGAAGCTTGTTGTACACGAACCAGCCATGTGAAACAAGAACATGTGAACAAGCCATGTGTACTGGAAAAGAAGCTTGTTGGAAATGAACCAGCCCGTGTGGAACAAGAACCCAGTAATAAAGAATCTTGTTGGACACGAACCAGCCATGTGAAACAAGAACTCATTAATGTTGGACACGAACCTGCCGTGTGGAACAAAACTCATAAAAGAAGCTTGTTGGAAATGAACCAGCCCGTGTGGAACAAGAACCCAGTAATAAAGAAGCTTGTTAGACACGAACCAGCCGTGTGGAACAAAACTCATGAAAGAACCTTGTTGAACATGAGTGTGGAAAAGAAATCTCATGTCATCAAGAGGAAAAGGTTGTTGGACGAATAGCTTTTCTCAATATTGTTTAACAAAGCGACGTAAAAAAATAGCCTCGAACCGTGGCCGCTAAGCCAGACCCGAGACCATTTTTCCACCCACTTTCATTTATTTTGTGAAAGTGGAAAGACAAATCTTCAAAGATCTTCTAAAGCGTCGCTCCATGAATCCACATCCATTTCATCGTCACTGGACCATGGACAATGACATATATTTTTGGTCGGCTCTGGATAAATATCGAGAAACGCCAAGTCCATTGACGTTATCGGCATGTCACAGTGCGGGCACTGCCGATTTCCATCGTTCACTCAAAACTTGATGCACATGTAATGAAACTTGTGCTCGCATATCCAGAGCACGAACGGTTCACAAAACGACTTGCATTTGCCTCGAACGAACGGAATTTCGCATGTCATGCAAGCCGGCTCCGGTTCGTCGATTGATCTGAGTCCATTCTCTACGTCTTCTGGTGGTACCGGAGGAAAATCGAGTTTAAGCAGCTCATATTCTATCGACTCAAAGTCCGCAGAACATTTCGGACAACATTTGTTCGCACCTCTGTATATGTTGAATAACATCAGACAATATGTATGAAAATAATGTCCACACGGCAACAAGTAAGGACGACAATTCACAATTTTCTTGTGACAGCAATCGCAAATTTTAGAATAAGAAGACATGTTGACAGCAAGTCAAATTTCAGAATCAACAACTGACCGTTCTGTGACACTTGTTTAAATATGCATCTTTCCGGAAATCTAAACTGAGAAGATAAAACGGCTCATTCGAATCTTTGAAATTACATGGGTGTGGTCGTTTCCTGTTTGAATGACATCCGGTTTCCGGTTGGTTTTCCGTTTTGAATGCGATCGTTTCCGGTTTCCGGTTTGAATGATATCCGGTTTCCTGTTTGAATGATATCCGGTTTCCAGTTTGAGTTCGATCGTTTCCTGTTGCACTCGTTCAAGCATTGGGAAAATCTTGTTTAAAATAAAAGCCAGACTAAAAAAATTAAAAATCACGCGTAACCTAGTTATTACAGTGTATTTTGTCTTTCATTTGACTTTTTGACTTGGTCAATTTGGAATTGGTCTTGTTGTCTTGGATCCATGCGAGCTAGGATTCTGTACAACGTTTGCTTGTTGAACCACATTCAAATCTTGTTCCAGTTCGAACGTCGGAGCAATACAATCGGTCTGAAGCAAGCCAAGTGTATCTTGATTCATGAATAAAGTGGAACACTCGTCTTCATGTTGTGGAATTGATTCGTTCGCTTGAACAAATCGCGTGTCAAATAAAGAGTCTCGACGGCGGCTCGTCCAGCTGACCATTCGACTCGAGCCAATTGTCGAATAAAGTGAAACGACGAAGAAAGCGACTGCTTGTCGAGGACACTCGAATCATTGGGACTTGTTCATTTGGACTGACGTCTTGATGGGAATCCATGTGAACGGTTCTCTTCGAATTGATTTGTTCCCAGTCGACACGACGAGTTGATCTTTCGACTGGAACAGTCATGTCAACGACTCAAGATGACATTGTAACGCTGGTCTTGATCAGTTTCGAATTGGTCTTGTTGACTTGGTCGATCGAGAATAAAGACATCCCAGTCATTTCAACTTGTGCGATTCGACTGAGAACCATTGAAAGCAATTTGAAAATAGAACTTGGACACACAAGACAAGTAACAACGACATGACGACAGGAACACTCATCAGGAACACCTTTCGACAGGAACATTCCTCTCAACGACTTGAGACGACATTGTCACGATGGCTTTCATCGCACAAGTGTAACGATGGACATGCCAGTCGCTTCAACTTGTGAGATTTGACGGAGAGCTATTGAAAGCAATTTGAAAATGGAACTAGGAGACACAAGACAAGTAACCAGTCATCTCAACGACTCGAGACGAACGACGACAAACTGTCACGCTGGCCTTGTGACTTTGTCAGGTCAATCTAGAATAAAGACATGCCAGTCGTTTCAATTTGTGCGATTTGACGGAGAGCCATTGGAAGCAAATTGAAAATAGAACTAGGACATACAACAAGACAAGTAAGAGAAATATAACCAAAAAGAAAATTGTCAGAAGAATAGAAAAAAGAAGAGTATAAAGGAAAAAAAAACCTCTAATAATATATATATTATTAGTTTTTTTTCTTATACTATATTCTTTTCTTCTTTCAATATTCCTTTTGGTTCTAGTTCTATTATTGGTCTTGTTTTATTCCAATTCTTCTGACGCGTCTTTCGTACTTGATTCTCTGATTATTCTACAAGTCCATTGTAGAACGATTCTCATCTAAAGTTTTGCATTCGTTCTGGCGAAAGCAACGGATTCTGGAAATGGTTAACAAATCGACCAAGTCTCACGTGGAAACCTCAACACGAGTCACAAGTTCTAGCACTTGGTCGGAAACCGCGTTCGTGTTCCGTTTTCTAAAGCTTGGGTATACGATAGCCTGTGTAAATGTTCTTTACGCTTTGTCCGCTGACGAGCAACTAGTGTCTCTTGATTCTTGTTGAGCTTCAGCACAATCACTTGCTCAGAAACTGCGTTCGTGTTCCGTTTTTATAAAGCTTGGGCATATGGTAGCCTGTGTAAACGTTCCTCACGCTTCGTCCGCTGACGAGCGACTGCTGTCTCTTGATTCTGGCTGACAGAGCTCAGTGCTTGTGCTCGTGTTCCGTTTTTCCAAAGCTTGGGCATACGGTGGCGTGTGTAAATGGTTTTCACGCTTCGTCCGCTGACGAGCGATTCCAGTCTCTTGATTCTTGCTGAGAGAATTCGTCCACCGTTTGGCAGAAAGGTCGCTGCTCGTGATCAATGTACTCGTTGGTCATGTCAACGTGTGTCTTTATTCTTGTCGAGATGTCCACTCGTTTCATTTACCCAAGATATGGATATACCGTGGCCATCGTAAATGAGTTTCGTTCATCAACGTGCCAGCGTGTTCACCAACGTGTTTGTTCAAGAACGTGTCAATCGAAACGACTTTGTTCAAGAACGTGTCAATCGAAACGATTGCTTTGACAGTGTTCGATAGCTGTTTCGACTCTTTCTTTTTATACAAGTCAAGCCGGAAGTCGTTATCAACGTGAAGATCTTTGAATCTTGTTTTCAACGTTTAAGAAAAAACGCTTGTTGTGAGAATTGTTTCATCGATTATTATGCTTGTCACAATAATTCGTTTTGAACGAACCTGTTGAAAGCAAACACTTCGACCATAGAACAGTGACATTCTTCCGATTCCATAATCTCCGAGTGCCAATCGCATATCCATTTTCTATGGTCTTCTTGATTCACCAACGCGTTGAATTTCGGGCAACCGTGAATTTCCAAATTGATATTTGGAATATTTAAAGCGTCCAATAGTTCCTTTTCGTATCGACCGCATTTGTAAGCCACGACATCTTTTTTCGTGTTTTTCGTTGTGTCGTAAAACGATTTCACGATGTCTTCGAGCTCGTTCAATGGCTTCACGTCCCGTTCGCTAAAGTCTGGTCAAAATCTGAGTCCGTGAATTCGTTTGCTGCAATATTTCGCGGTCCGCCAGTCTTTCGGACTCAGATAAATGTGTCCAAGATCGAATCGAAATCCGTACGGCACTGGATTTTCGTTGGTCGCTTCGATCAACCCGAGTTCGCGACACAGGAAATTTCCATCGTGAATGAATCCGTCCATGTCCATGAATATGCATATCATATCCATTGTGTGTTTCTCTCCCGTCGGAGATCTTTGCTCTTTATTGTACGAGACCGGTTCTGTGAATAAAGTAACACGATTGCTGTGACAGTGTTCGATAGCCAAGATTTGCGAAGACTTGGTTTATTGGGAAAAATCCAGAGCCTGTGGCGGTTCTTTCGTCCTACAACTGGAACTGAAGCTCGAATGAAATGCGGACTCTTTTTAAGCGCAAATATTAAAATCTGGAAACATGTATTATGAAACATATTTCGTACTTTATAATCTCCGAACAAGGCGAAAGACACATCTGGTCAGATGAACAACGGACTTAACAGAACGCACGAAATGCTTGTGAAAAATTGTCTGTTCCCAAGTACGCGATATCTTGATTTCAGAATCTGCAATTGTTTGCTGTTCCCTAATTTAATTCTTATGTGACATAAGAAAAACTTGTTCGGATTTGATTTGAATGTCACATGTAAATTCATTTCGTTCTTTTTTAAAGATCTGCATTTTGCAATGTGATCAAAATTCGAAAGGGTACCGGTGCTCACACATTTTTTAGACCGACTGTACTAAGATAGCCCCTTCTGAAATGGGCAATAGCCGTTTGTTCTTGTCTATTAAGACCAGTAGTCAAGGAAACACCTGGACGCGCGTAGCGGTACCAATGATGCCCAGGAGGACAATCCAAGTGGTTTCATTCTCGTGTTTAATCTTTGAATGTATCTCCTGAAACGTGAGAGCTGCCGACGTCACATCGTCCTCAAACACATCAGCTTTGGCCATAGTTTCAGCAATCACATTTCCCTCGAATTCCACGTGGGAAGGAATCCATTGTAGGTGAATATTATGATGCGATACGGACATCCGTTTTAACATTTGAAGTATTGAAACCCCAGTCCTGTCGCTCACTTGTTTCTATCTGGCCAAATGCTATATTGCACTTTTCCTATTAGACAAAACCCAAATCTCAGCTCCATGTGGAAGTGAATCCAGAAAGTCCAGGGCAACCTCTAGGGTAATAAGCTCACTACGGAACACCAAGCAATAATCGGGATTCCTCTTTTTCAGACTTAAGATATTATATTTCTGTTTGATGTAAATTCCGCTGCCAGTGCGATTGAATTCATCTTTACTGTCATCCGTATAAACTTGTATGGTATCTCTCGGTATTTCTCCAATTCTCTCAAGGGCCACCTGCCTTAGATAGTCGGGAATATCAGATCGTTTATTTACATGAACCGGTAAATCCGGATGACATCATCTAGATCATCCGATGGGACAAGACATTGTTTCAGGTAATGTGGTTCCACGGCATCTTTAGCTATGTTCAGATTGGCTATTTGGCTGAAGGGGCTATTTCTCTTGAGTCTCAGAGTATTACGCCAACCTCTAAAATAGGTTGAGGTGCGATTGTGAGAGCCCAGACCACAAAGTTTATTGTAATATTTGGTTAGATATGCGCCTCTTCTAAGGAAAAGCGGCTGAAGATCTGCCTCAAAAAGTACTGTATCTCTGGGACGGGAGCCGGTGATGATCCGAGCTGCGCTGAGGTGAACCTTTTCTAGTTTCTGTAGATTAGTATCGAGGCAGATTAATAAATTGGAATGTCGTATTCCAGAACTGGCCTAATTAATGAGACAGAGAAGTTTCGTAAAGTATCAGCGTCTGAGATCCAGTGTCGACCAGAGATGAGGGGGGGGGGGAAGTACTGATTAAAGGCTTTTAAATAAAAATTAACTACTACAAAATACCGGTTCTGGATATTTGTTCCCATTCCTACAATCAATTATAAAATTGTTACTAAATTCAAATACTTGTAAATTGTATTTACTCTAATTATAGTTTATAATTAAGGTAGATTAAAAATTCTAATATTAAGTTTATCTTTACTACGTATAATGAAGCCTGAAGTAAGTTATTTATTTGTTTGCATTTTAAAATTTAAAGTGAAAAGCTATTTAAAGCATTTTTGGGCAAAAGCGTATTTCAGCGTATTGCTTGGCAAAGGCAGAACTATTAACGTGTGAAAACAAGTTCAATTGAAAATTTTTCGAAAAACGAAGTTACACGATTTCACATAATCATGAATTTTGAATATAGCAAGTTCGAATATTTCTTATTTTTCCTTTCACTATAAAATGTTAGAAAGTAGTGAAATACGAAGTGGAAGTTAAGAGGTTACAAGAGATTCAATGAGCAATGAAAAATACAAAATTCAATAAATATAAAAATACACATCTCTTTCACATTCAGTTTTTATTCCAAAATAATCAGCGCATTTATGAATTTAAATAAACTGCAATCTTTAATAAATCTCTAATTATTGAGTTGTTTGTATCATCCTATTTTCTGTGAAATTTTAGAAATGAAATTAATGGTTATGCCTCCATATATACTCTGCGAGGTATGAATAAAATGGACCTAACACATGATTCATACTTTGATTAGATATCTTAATTGCTGGCAAAGCGCCTTTAATAGTATTTGTGTGAACACTTGTATCCAGGCCTTTAAACTTCAGACTATGATTAACTTTTAAGTGTATGAAGCCCTTATCTAAGGTAGTTGTATACTTTCCAGCCATCTGATATTAGCCCAGAACTCAGAAGAGTCACTTTATAAATTTAAAATAAATATGCAGAATGAATATTGCTGAATACTTTCAAAATAAAACATATCTTAAAAACTTAAACTCCATTTTAGAAAGTTTTCAAAATTTTATTTTTTATACTTAAATACCAGTTTGATAAATTAAAAAAAAAAATTTCATGTGTTTAAAATTCATTTACAAATGAAAACACATATCTAAAGCTTCATGGTTTCTGGCACTCTGTGTATGTAAACAATCTGGTTACATCATAAAATTCCAGATTTAAGTCATGAAATTGTACAAATACTTTCCATCACATTAAATCAGTTTGAAGCATTTTAGAAGCATACTGAATCCTAGGATGTAGTCTTTGTAATATGTAATTTTTGTGAAATTAGTTTAGTTATTAGATTTATAATACTTCTGCAGCCAGTATTTATAACGTAGGATTCAAAATTTTGATATCTAAAGTTACACAAAATTACTACATTTAAAGATTAAATTTGAGCATGTTTGGGAATTTGAAAATATGTATTAAGTGAGATGATTTTATCTGTCAAGACAACTGTCCAGCCCTTGGTGCGAAAATTAAAAATCTAACCAAACCCTTATAGGAATTCACATACAAAACAAATATAAATTAAATATACTGCAGTTTGAAACAGGAAATAGCTGGGCGATAAAACTAAATCAGTAACAGAAAATATATTTTTATAAAAACTCAGGTTATAGTTAACTGGTCAGGGTGCCCACCTTAAATTCATCATTATAAATGCTATCTAACACAAGAGACAACCAGGCAATAAAGCTAAATTAATAACATACATATTTATAAAAAAATGAATTTCTAATTACATTATTTAACATATTTTAATGAAAATTTGAGTTTAAGCATTACAATTTATGTTGAACTTGAATACATGTGTCAAATATTTCTACACAATACTCAATTAGATAAATTGTTATATGTAACAACAATTTTCATCAAATAGCACATAAAATAAAAGTACTCATATAATCATCGCTTGCTGAAGGATTAAAAAATGATATTTATCACTATCCACATTTTTCACTTTCTACACGCTTGTTCTAAAATTCATAATTTTCAATTTGATTTCAATCATAATTTCATTTTCAAAATAAAATATAACTTCAAACATTTAAATTTCAGTTTGATAAATTTTCAAAATGAAACTACTTAAGAACACTTAACATTTTAGTCATAAATGAAAATAAAACTTCAAAGTTACTAAACTACAAACAATTTTTGTGCATGCTCATCCCTCTTACTCCTGGTCATATCCAACATGGATATTAGAAAAAGAGGGTGAAAATTATTGTCAAAATAAAACAAGACTGATCTTATCCCAAAACCAGTCATACCTTTTCATCCTGTAGTCCTCAACAAAATATTAGCTATTCGCACGAAGCAGTAAAAAAAGTTACGAACTCTTGTTGTACCCAAACAGATTGTTTAAGTCTTTGAATTTTAAAATTATCCTCAAATATTTCTAATACAGGTGTCTCACCTATTCTAAAAGGTATTTCTTCAAAGTCTTTCGCAAAATCAAAGATCACAAAATTGAAGCATGCAACGGAAGGGCTCCATAAAATCATCTTTTACGAGTAAAAGAACCCTAGCTTCCTCTAAGACAGGAGACAGGTATAATGAAGGTAAATCTGTCAGATGATAAAATATTCCTGAATCCCAGATTTGCTCCAAGGCCAGAGCATTCAGCTTTGCTTAATGGTAGCGTTTATTTTTTAGAACAGCTGAGGTTTTCACACTCATATAGGAGATATCAAAATAAGTATTAACCTGTATAATCCAATGTGTTTTGCCACCCAAGAAACATTCTTGAAGCCCCAGTTTTGTTTTAAATTACATGGTTATAACTGTGAGAAAAAATATTAACCATGATACAATCTCTGGAGGTGTATGCATTCTTGTGTCTTTTAACATCCCTTTCTCCACAATCTTTTACCACATTACTACAGGCTGTTGTAGTATGTATATGTTCAGTATTTCTCATTACTACTTGTAGCATCAACTACCTACACCCTTTATTTTGCTTTGTGACTTTAATGGTCCCAAAATCCTATGGGGTAATGATAGTATGGATTTTCATAGCCATATAATTGAAATCACGTTAGAGAACAGTTTGAATAATTAACTTGTATATTTAAACATTATTTGCCTGAACCAATAAACATAATAAAAAAAGTATTCGCATACACATTTTATACCAAAAATAAAATATCATTTTTAAAAAATCAGTTTTTTTGTTAAGTGGTTGAAACATTTTTCATGGGATTTATTTTATCTATTAAGCAAAACATTTACAATTACCTACTTGATATAAATAAAGAAAACAATTACAAATACAGAATTTCATTGAAGAACAAAAATTACTACTTATTAAAGTGCTTATAAGCACTAAAAATTTTAGAGTAATATTTGTGGAAAGGTATTTAAATATGTGGATGTGAATGTATATTACCTGTTTTAAAATTACTTTTAGGAACATATTAAACATAGGGTTTGAAAAATGCTATAGAGCTTTTTAAGACTAAATTCTAAGAACTGTTTGTGCTATAAATGCATCAAACTGACTTATTGCACCAGACTGTATTTGTGTGATTTTATGACATACCTTTATGTCATCATACACTAAATTTATTTGGAGTTTTAGTAACACTTGAAAATTTTTTCATTCATGAAATATAAGTCATTAAAGTTGTTTTGTATTACAAGTGTATCAAACTGAAATTTAGGTGTTTGAAGTTATATTTTGTTTGTAAAGTGTATATCAAATTGAAAATTTTGAATTTTAGTATGATTGTATAAGAAGTGTGGATAGTGCTAATTGAATGAGCTTTTTTAAAATTATTCTGCTAGTGAAGATTAGGTGAATATTTTTACTTTATGTGTTATTCAATCAATTTGATTAATTTATTGAGTATTGTGTGGAAATATTTGACATACATATTTAGATTTACAGTGAATTGTAATGCTTAAATTTGAGTTTTTATATAATTAAAAACTGGAGTTTTTTTAAAGTGTTTGGTTTATTGATTCAGCTTTATTTTTGGTTTCTCTCTCGGGTTAGATTGTGTTACATTGATGTTCTTCTAGGATGGGCAACACTGTCCATTTAATTAAAGTACAATTTTTCACAAAAATGTACATATATGTAAATATATATATGTTATTTACATTACTGATATAGTTTTATTGCCCGACTCTCTCCTGCCTTAGACTTTGTGTTATTTGTTTTGTGATGTGTAATCTTTGTGAAAATAATTTCTAGTTATTAATTTTGAAGCATTTTTTCTGCAAGCAATCATGAAAGATTCCACAAATTTTGATATTTTAAATCTGAATTAGTGTGAGATTGCAATGTTTAAAATTTGAGTTTGAGCACAATTACTATTTAAAAAAATGTGAATTGTGCAAAGTGACGTAATTAGGTTATTTGAGCTGTGCAGTGCTTGAGGTGAAAGTTCAAAATTCTGGCAAACCCATACCAGCTTATAAGATGATCAATCAGTTGATTCAGAGTTAGTGCCAAGTGCAAGATTCTATTTTACTTCATGTCTGATTTTTTTTTTTTATTGATATGGAAATATTTCAGAATTCAAAGCCATAATTTGTTTTTTTAGCTATATTTTTCTGTGTAAAACCTAATCAGAGCAAGCAATTTTTTGAATTTGCCATTAAAATTAACCTTATTTTGGATGATCTTTGAATTTCATTAATCTTTTGTTGTAAAAAAATGTATAATAAAATAAAAATCAATGCTATTTTCTAAAGTTAATAAAGCATCTTTTTTATGTAAATTTAATTTGTGTGAACCTATTGTTTGTTATCTTTTGAATATAATTGTTTTAAAAAATTGTGTCTAATTATTTGTTAAAACATCATACAATGACTGGATATTATGTCATTTATTCTCTTATCAGATAATTAGAATGAAACACACACACACACTATTTTAACAATTTAAAAAAAAATCTATTTTAAATCAAATGTTGGTTCTTTATTAGAAATATATTGAAGTTTTGAACATTTATTTCTGTAAATTGTTGTTGTAATAAAGGAGTATTTACACTACTTTGTTTCACTTTATTATAAATAATTTTCTTTTGCAATCTTATAGTGAAGATGAATGTAAAAATTGTATTTCTTTCATTATGATTTATATTAAGAATTCGTGGTTAGCAGTGTTTTAATATAGATTAACGCTTGAAGTGTGAACTTAAAGTTACTTTAATTTTTTGAGTCATTAAAAAAAACATTTTTTTTGATTAAATACATTTTTATTTCAAGGTTTAGGTAGAGGCTATTTGAAACTATAATGAAAATATAAGAGTTAGCATTTAATTTTTAAAGAACAATGAAATTGGAAAATAATTGAAATACTTATCATAATTTTAAGGGTCGTGCAGTCACACTATATGTTCCATAGAGTATTTTATCTATTTTGAGAAATAATATAATGTAGTTTAATTTGTTTATTATATCAAAGTAAAGTAACATGTTAATTGATTTTTTGATTCATAATTTTTTATTTGCATAATATGTTTGTCAGTTGCTCTCTATCTTCTAAATTATACTCTATCGAATAGTCTTATAATCATCTTTCATTTAATGGAATTATCAGTAATACAATAAAAAATTTCAACATATCAACTTTAAAAAAAATACATGTTTTTTTTTTTCTCATTCGCCTAACTGAGGTATTGTAATTGCTGTATTACCTTTCATTTTCATTCTGTTTTTTTTTTTTTTAATCATTTAAATGATCTTTTTTTCAACATTTGTAACAAATGCTAATCATTCTAATGGTTTAAATATTTCAAATGGTGTATGTTTTCTTACATTACTATTTTTCCTTTTTAAATATTAAATTTTGATAACAATTTTTATTCACAAAGTGTATGTTCTTTTTATGAAAAGTTAATGCTTTTTGTACTAACTATAATTATGCATTCTTTTACATAGCCATCTGCTGTATATTTCAATAGTTTGGAAGACATGTATGGTAAGTCTACTTATATTATGCTTAAATATGTAGAATTTCCCAATATAAGCTCAAAATATATATTGTAATTTCTGGAAAAAAAAAAAAAAAAAAAAAAAAAAAACTCACAAAGTTAACATGTTTAAAAGTTGATTTTTTTGATAGCCTAGATATTTAGATCATTGTGCTCCAAAAAAATAAAATTCCTTCATGGTCTATAAAACATGTAGAAAGTATGTAAAAATCATATTAAATATTGTCAATATAGGAATAGGATTCCTTGATGCTGAAATTATATTCCCCATATTGAAATATCACAACAAGACAAGTGACTGCCTGTTAGGCTTGAACTATTTGTATTCAAATTTAAATTGGAATTTATGATAAAATATTTTATTTATGTGGTAAAGAGGAAATTTTTGCAACTTTTATACGTTGTATAGCTTGCTGTAATTATTTTTGTTAGGAAATTTTTTTTTCATTTTAATTAATTATTGAAATAACCTTTGGATTTTTACTTGCATGAATATGATTTATACAAATTTTTTCTGTGAGTAAATAAAAAAAAAATTGTGAACATTAATGTATCAATATTTTTTTCCTGCCTATAATTTATTTTTAGCTATTTTTATTTCATACAATTCTCATTCTAAATATATTGTGTAACAATATAATTCTAAATATAATTTAGTGTGTGTTTAGTGTAATATCATCAAGTGATATAGCTGGTTAACATTAAAAATAATAGTTTTTAGTTCAAAGAATTTGTCAATAGTATGTTCACCAAAAAAGAACTTTAAAACTAGGGTTGCCCATGCCCTTGAAAGGACAATTTTTAAAAGCTTTCATAGAAGTCTCCAAAAAAATTTCAAAAACTAGATTTGTAAAATAATGAAGGCTGTAGCAACTCAGCCACAGTAAATCCCTAAAAAGGAAATGAGAACCACATTTTTCGTATCCGATTTGGAATCTAGTTCAGTTGTTATTTGGATACGGTTGTATGAAGACCATATTGGCACCAGTGTATTATGGTGTGGAACTCATTTTATGGAAATTAATTATGAAAATACTTATTAAATTATTATTGTTAGATTATTGATTGTTAGATTGTTAAAATATAATGAGTCTTTAATATTTATGAATAAAATCAAGCAATCAAAACGTAACACAACAAAGGTTGTAGTTGATTTATTATATCCCAGAATGCACCACTTAAAACCTTGCTGCACTATACCTCACCTAAAATTAAATGATAAATGTAAAAATAAAAAATCTGGTATAAATATAAAATATTTGGTATATTATTAATAAATCTGCATAAGTGTTTCTATTTTCAAATGCAAATAACTATTGACTTACAAGTGAGTTCACTATAGTTAGGAATTAAAAGATTACTACTTACTTATAAACTGAATGTTTGTTTTAACAATTTTATAATAATTAATTTATATTAATTTCATTAGTATGAATTTTCTGTTCGATTGTCTGTATTTTTTTCCCTATAATTTGCCTATAATTGCAACAATCATGAGTAAATAATGTAATATAAACTATACTTTAATTAACAAGTGCAGTAAATCATCGTTAAATGAAATCTGTATTTCTAGTCAATCCAACCTGCTCTCTTTTCAAGATAAAATTATTGAAAATAGAAAAATAGATTTATCAGAAATATTTTGAATAAGAGAAAAAAGACACTTGTTGTAATTAAAAACAAATACTGTGAGAGTTTGTTTTATGATTGATATAAATTGTCCCTAATTTTTTAGCCGGTGGAAGCAAAAAAGAAAAATGAAAAAGAAAGGAATAGAATTTAATCTATTGGTAACTAATAAATAACGTAAAATTATGTTGCCCAGATTTTTATCCAAATGTTAACAAGGGAAAATTTAGTTTTTAAGCAACTAACCATATTGCACACTCAATCTTATTTAATCTATAACAGTGAAATCCACTGGATTTCTCATACTTATTTTTAATTTCTTAATTTAATTCTAATCCTAAAAATGCGGGTATCTTCCTTTTTTTTTTATTATTATTATAAATCTTGTTTTTCATTACAGTAAATGTTGATTTAAGAAAATTAATGAAATTTTCTTAGTTATGAATTTCATAGCGAATGTTTCAACATGTTCTTTAAAAGAATTAAAAATGAAATTGTATAAGCTTTAAAGAGTATTTTTCAAGTTTATAGGAAAAGTCACGCATACTGGAATTTTTACTAAATGTTATTTACAAAAAATACAACAAATTATGAATTTCCAGTTAATCTTATTTCAAAACTTTTTTATCTATAAAAACTTTAATTTGCATAATACTTAAACATTTTTGGTTTTTATAAAATGCTTCAATAAAATATTCCTAATGGTTGCTTAGACGTATTTTAGTGTTTCAGAATAATATCTTTCATTAAAAATTTTGTATTCTTCATTTGTATTCTTTTCACATTTGTATTCTTAATTTAAGTTCATATATTATTTAAGTACCAAATGATATAAAATAAGTGCATGCATGTGTGTGTGCAACAGTATTGTTACATTATTTTTTTTTTTTTTTTTTTTTTTTTTTTTTAGTATTATAATTTTTTATTTTCTTTATATTTCTACTAATTTTCTAAATTGAACTACTATATAAATCTATGATTTCCTTTTATTTCTTAAAACTTCTATTCTATTTTTTGAGGCTCATATTCATACTGGGATTACCATGATTTTATTTAACAGCAATAGCTAAGATTACTTTTCAAAAACAATTTTTTGAGGCTTTGTAGTTCCCAATCGCTAGTATATTTTAGCAATCCAATTATCATTTTTCAAACTTCACATATCGTTTCAATGTACCCCCTCGGGAGGTTTACATTCTTAAGATAAACGTGTGTAACAATTCCCGAGGTACCCTAGTGAACTGTCCTCTTTTTTCTTTTCTTCTTTCCTCTCCTGCTTTTTCTTCCTTTTCTCCCGCATTGTGGTTGCCTTGTAAGAGGTTGAGGGCTCCCCTTGAGTAACTATTGCCGTTCTGTTCCTTTTAGCCTCTCTTGGCGACTAAATCACCCATGTGTTTGCCATGCATGGATACCAGTGTCCCTGGAAAAGAGGATCCTGGTGATTGAGGCTCTCAAAAACCAACACATTACTTTGGCCTCTGCTTCAGGTAAACAGGAGGCGTGTTATGGTCCTCACCATACAAATCGGCTTTCATGGATCAAGCGATCATATATCTGCTGTGTGACTCAATAGGGGTGGAGGCCATGTCAGAGATATGCTGCATCCCTTTTTTGGACTCTGTGGTGCAGTCTGGCCTTGAAGTAATTAACATATTTCTATGGAATGTACTTCTAATTCTTTACTCCCTATGGAGCAACAAATAGTACTGTATCAGAAATATTTTGTTATTAAAAGAACTGAGGGCAATTTTGATAATGTTTCCCCTTTCTTAATTAATAAGAGTCTTATTGGTACAGTTGGAAATGTCAAAAATGCTCGCAAGATGAAATCTGGTGATCTCATAGTTGAAGTTTTTATCAGCTGAACAGGCCAAAGCCATTCTAAAACTAAAATGTCTTAGTAATATAGATGTTATAGTATCTTCTCATTCTAGGTTAAATTCTACACGGGGAGTAATTTTAGCAAATGATTTATTTAATGTTTCAGAGGTGGAAATTTTGGATAATCTTGTTGACCAAAAAGTACAACATGTGCAGCATATTACAATTAGGAGAGAGGGCAAAATTATCAGAACTAAGCACCTTATACTCACGTTTGCTACTCCTATACTACCTCAATCTATTAAAGCTAGCTACCTAAATTGTAGTGTTCGCCCCTACATTCCAAATCCATTATGTTGCTTTAAATGTCAGCGATTCAACCATGCAAAAACTACTTGTAGGGGATATTTGACTTGTGCTCGATGTGCATCTGTTGGACATAACAGTAGTCAGTGTCAATTGCAAGAAAAATGTGTCAACTGCAGGGGTGAAAATCCCTCGTACTCCCGGTTATGATAAACCTGGTTATTAGAGAAGGAAATTATTACTGTAAAAATAAAACAAAAGTTATCTTAACCTGAAGTCAGGCATACAGTGTCATTCCCTACCCCTAATCAAGGTATTAGCTATTCATAAGCAATTAAAAAAGTCATGAAATCTTGCAGTACCCAAACAGATTTCTTAAATTTTTCAAACTTATCCTCAAATATTTCTAATATAAATTTCTCACCTATTCCAAAAGGAATTTCTTCACTCTCTTTTGCAAAATATAAGTCTCAAAGATCCCTAAAATTAAAGAATGCAAAAGAAGGGCTCCGTAAATCACATTTTAAGAGTAAAAGAAGCTCAACTGCCTCTAAGACAGATATAAAAAACGTAGACCCATCAGATGATGAAACACTCCTAAGTGAAGATTCATCTAAATCCCAGATGGCGTGCTCCAATGCTGGAGCATTCAGCTTAGCTTAATGGGAACCTTCATTTCTTGGAATTGTCGAGGGTTTTGCACTCGTATAGAAGATATAAAAACAATTATAAACCTGCATAATCTAATTTGTTTTGCCATCCAAGAAACATTCTTGAAACCTCAGTACAGTTTAAAATTGCATGTGGATATAATTGTGTAAGGAAAGATGTCAATCATGATTCAGGTTCTTGAGGTATATGCATTCTTGTGTCTTATAATATTCCTAACACTATACAATCCCTTAACACTTCATTACAGGCTGTGTTGCAGTATGCATGCTCTCAACATCTCATTACTATTTGTAGTCTTATCTCCCCATGCGATCATCCATAAAAGCGATTTAAACAGTTTGCTTGATCAACTACCCACACCCTTTATTTTACTTGGTGATTCAATGGTCATAACACCTTATGGGGTAGTGATAATATGAATCCTCGTGGCAACATAAAACATAATTGAACAGTTCATTTATAATAACAACATCTTCATCCTAAATTCCACAGAAATAACCTATTTCCATCAACCATCAAGAACTTTTCATTCATTAGATTTAGCTATTTGTTCTCCATCAATTCTAACTTCATTAAATCTTAATGTTGATAAGGATTTATATAACATTGATCATTTTCCTTTAATTATAAATCAAACTGGTATAAGAAGACTACAAGCCTTCCACTCTTCTTATTCTTATCATCGTTCAGACTGGTCTCTCTACACTCCATTAGCTGCGATTACTGACAGCATGGTTAGAAGTGATAATATCAATGATGCTGTGCAAAAAGTAACTGATACCCTTCTAGATGCTGCCAAAAACACAATTCCCAAGCGCTCCCCAATTCCACGCAAATATCATAAACCATGGTGAAACCACAAGTGTCATACAAAAAGCAAAAAAGTTGTGGACTGTTTTTCACAGGTGCCCTACCATGGAAAATCTCATGGCTTTGAAAAAGCTAAAGCTAGCTTTTGCTCGTCGAATACGGTGAAACAGTCAAAAAGAATCTTGGATAAGATATGTTTCCTCCATCACATCATCAACTTCCCACAAAGAGTTATGGAAGAAAGTTAAAGCTTCTAGTGGTTTATATCAGGACTTCTCTATCCCAATACTATGCACAGGAGCTGACACAATTCCTTCTCAATATGATATTGCCAATCTTTTAGATGAAACTTTTGCAAGGATATCTAGTCCAGTCTCTTATGATCCTAAATTTCTCAGAACCAAAGAGCAAGCTGAAAAGAAACCTATAAAGTTTCATGATAAAGCCATACATCTATATAATTGCAATTTCTCTTTGCTGGAACTGCAGAAAGCCCTGTCCCAAACTAAAAATACTAGTCCAGAACGAGATGGTATCTCATATAAGATGCTTTGTCATCTTAATCATAAATCTTTAACCAACATTCTTTTTCTTTTCAATAGAATAAAGAATGATCATGCCTATCCCAGTCTCTGGAGCAAAGCAATTATTACCCCAATTCTTAAACCTTGGGAAAGATCCAACTAATCCTCAAAACTATCGTCCAATTGTTCTCAAAAGTTGCCTTGCTAAAACTTTGGAGCGTATGGTCAATGCCTGTCTTGTTTATGTACTTGAAGACAATCAGTACATATCACTTTATCAAAGTGGATTCTGGAAAGGTTGATCTACTCTGGGCAATATTGCATACCTAAAAACGCAAATTAGGAATGCCTTTGTATGGAGACATCATTTCGTGTCTATATTTTTTGACATGGAAAAAGCTTATGATAAGACATGACATTATGGAATTCTTCAAATTTTGTATAATTTTAATTTCAGAGGAAATTTACTGAGTTTTATTTAGAATTTTTTCAGTTCTTGCATTTTTAATGTCAGTATAGGATATGTTTTATCTAACCCATTTATCCAATATGTGGGGGTCCCTCAGGGAAGTGTCTTAAGTGTTACTGTTTTTAATATTTGCATCAGCAACATTCTTCATGCATTGCAACGATCTGTCCATGGAACATTGTTATTGATCTCTAAATTTCTTGCCAAGACTCCAATAGCAACTGATTAAACAGCAATTATAAGCTGCTGTCAATAATCTAGTTGCTTGGTGTAATAAAAATGGACATACTTTGTCCCCTTGTAAAATAATTGTATCCATTTTTGCAGAAAAACTGGGCCTCTTTCTGCTCCAGAAATCAAGATATCAGGCGACCTATTCCCGTAGTTAATTAGAAAACATTTCTTGGGCTTATATTTGATAAAAAGTTAACTTTCCTACCACATATTTGTGCAAAGATGCGAAAAATCACTAAATATTCTGAAATAAAGTTCTCTCTAATACCTTTTGGGGTGCAGATCGTAAAGCATTACTATGAGTGTATAAGTCAGTTTTTCTATCTCGAATTGACTATGGTAGCGTAGTTTATGGATCAGCCAGATCATCAGTTTTTAGCAAATTAGACTCTATTCATCACTCAGCTCTATGAATTTGTTCTGGAGCATTCCGGACTTCTCCTGTTCACAGTCTTTATGTAGTTTGCAACCAGTTACCTCTTGATCTGAGACGTAAGCAGCTCTGTCTACAATATTATTTTAAAATGCTATCAGTATCACAACACCCTTTGAGATCTGATTATTTTCCCTCTTTAAGAAGGATAAATATAATCAAACCCTTTACTGGATACATTAAATCAGATACATCTCCCCTTATTTTGCAACAGATGTTTTCACACATTCATTCTCATTATTCTTCCCACAAGTCTCTATATACAGATCATTTAGCATAAAAGTATAAATTTTCAAATTTCATTCAACGATTTTATTCATTACTTTGAACATTTATACAAAAAATTACATTTTAGTCCAATGTTGCAGTTTATACAAAAGTATCACTTCATGCAATTTCTTGAATATTACAATTTCTGGGATACCTATTAAATAGAAAAAAAAAATGGAAATAATTTGAAAATTAGAACAATTCTATTTTATTACTCGAAATTTAAATACATAAATAACAATTACAGGAATTTAAAAAACAGAATTCTGTAGTTTTGTTTATCATTGAAAATTTAAATATTTAAAGTACAATTCTAGGAATTCTATGCCCGCAGAAAATAATTAGAATAAGCATAAAATTCTTATCTTCATTTTGCTTTGTCATTCTCCATACAAAGTGAAATCCAAACTGAATATAAAAGACAGAATTTAATAATTCGCCACTATATCTGTAGCAAAATGGAAAAAGATTATAAAGACAGAATTTAATTTATCACACACTATCCATAGCAAAACCCAAAATGAATATAAAAAGCAGAATTTAATTCCTGGTGTTACATCCAAAGTGAAATTAACAATTAATATGAAAGGCAGGATTCAAATTTCAGCAATTTACATATCAAGAGAAATCATGAATGAAAGCAGTAAAAATTCAAATTACAAGACAGTTAATTGCTACATTTGGCAGTTCATCTATTTTGGTGAATTTATTTGGAGGGGTAAATGATATAATTTTATCTCATTTGTCAATTTATGCGTTTATCAAGCTGTACATTAGGTTTAGCTCTCGGTTTAGCCTTCACACCAATTAACTTTAAAAAGTAATTGTATAATTTTATAATGAAAGTTGTGCATGTATTTTTTCTACTTGATGGATAGATTTCCAAATTTATTTATTGAACTTTAGTTATTTTAGTAAAAAGGGAACACGTATTTATTGGAAAAACGAAATCCTGCTTAAATCAAATGTGTAATTTACATCTCTGCTAAAGCTTCTTTTCAACACACCATTTTTGTGTCAGTGTGATCTCTGGAATTTTATATTTTAGCAACAGTCCTGATCATGTTTCTGAATCATTTGATAAAATTTTGCAGATCAGGAGAAATTAAAATTGATAAAATTAAAATTGATAATTCAGATAACAAAACTGGGGGCTTTGTCATCTGAATTATCAATTTATTTTTCAATTTTAATATATCATTTCAGATTGTTTTGATAGGTAACTGTTTTACAAAGAAATCTGATATTAATTACAGGTTAAGACTTGGCTTGTAAATTTAATTATTTAATTAATGTCATTAAAGTACTCTTACCAGTAACAAAATCCTCTGATGCAGCTAAAAGGACTGATGTAACTGTTTCACAGAAAAATATTTGCTGTCCATAATTTAAAAAAATATGCTTCTAAGTCTTTATTATTGTTTTGTAAAAAAAAAGCATGTATTTTCTAATTTAATGTTTTTTTGAATTTATAATGATTAGAATTTCTTTGAATTCTGAATGTTTCTATAAAATATAACTTAGAATAATATTTATTTAAATATGGTATTTCTACTCACTTTATCCAAAATCATTTCTCAGAAAGTAAAGACTTTAATTGTGAAGAAGATAATATTTATGAGGAAAAATCCAGTAACATACATGATTCAGCGCTTTGAAACCATTTTGTGGTCTGATCAAATTGCAAAGCATTTTAATGGGTTCCACGTAATTTTCTCCCAGAAGGATTTTTCTGAGTAAATATTTTTTTTACAATAAATGTGAAATACCTGAAGTAAATAGCAAAACTAAAATTTATTGATATTAAAATACTTTGATTAACCATTTATTAATGTATTATTGTAACTATTTATTAATCTTAAATTTTTAGTGGTAATTTTATCATTCCTTATCTTAATATAATTATTGTGAAAAATTTTGTAAACAACATAAGCTGCTGTATAAATAAGAATTGACATTACTTCTGTTGATCTAAGCCTCAGAAATATATATATATATATATTGATAGTGTCATAAAATTACTCATGTATTTCCCAATTTTTTTAATCTTGGCATACAAAATTTAAATCTTTTAACTGAAATATATATATATATATTGATGACTTGAGTGTGCTTTAAGTTTCTTTTTTCCCTGGATTCAAAAGTCTGCATGTGAGATACTTTATAATTCCCAATACTCATCTGTCCGTATTGACCAAAATGACCTTCTAAGTTATCAGTTTGAAAACTGCCAAGGATTTCAAATGCATAATAAGCAATTTCAATTAAAGTTTATATATATTAAATTGAAAAGCACAGAATGTTTCTATTGAAAACATACCACCTGTGCTTACAATACCAAGTTTTATCATTTGTGTGTTTGAAGTGGTCAGTTCAATCCACTTTGCAGACCAATTATTAAATTCCTTTAAAAACTAGAAATTTTTCTCGTTTACCCTTTTTATTGGTGCTACTAGATCATTTAGACAAAGCTGACTGCTGAAAGGATATTTTACACTCATAATGTTGCACCATGTAGAAATATGTTGAAGAAACAGTTTTGTAACTATTAAGTGTAGGCTCAATTTTTCCTTATTTAAAGTTTATGCACAGTGCATTCCCTAAAACAGATTTAAAGCATTACTTACATTTTGTCTTTTCATATTACTAAAACAAGGCTTGCACAACTCCTGGAAACTCCTTGAATTTTGACTTGACTCCTTGAAAATCTTGAATTACTCCTGGAATTTTTTCTTGATTCATTTTTTTTTCTAAATAATATTATAATTATTTTAACTCATTTGTTTTAATATTTTAAAATTTTCAATAAAATTGGTAAAAAACTTGATTTAGTATTAGTTTTTAATATTTACACTAGATGGCAGCAAGATTGATATTAAATTTTTGTATTCTAACTGTTTATTTGTATTAACATCAGCTACAATTATAGCTAGTTCAGATACAATAATTTCATGATAATTCAGTTTAGTAGTATTTAAGTGAAGTGGATTGAAGCAATATGTGAAGTAATTACAAAACAAAATCAATATGTTAGGCTGTTAAGACGAGCGATTTTAATTGATTCTTTTTTTATTTGCTGCTGTTTTCCTTTTATAGTATAACAAATTTTGAATATTAATAATTAAATATAAAATTTTTGAGTTAAAACATACTTTCCATGATGCATTCCTTTGTTGAAAATTACATATAATTTTAATTGAATCAGTATAAATTTGTTTATTAATGAAATTAAGACTGAAATAAATTATTTAATATCCCTGGTGAAAAGTGTCTTTTCAATGACCAGTGGACTCTGGAAAAGTCATACAAAGATTGGATTTTGCCTGGTACATTGTCTCTTTTTGTCCATTGTCTGTTTTGCAAGAAAAACTTCTGTATTTCAAATATGTATGAATCGCAATTAAGTCCCATATGAAAGGGAAAAAGCATATATATATTTATTCAAACAAGCTAAATCTGCTGAAAAAATTTATTCATCTAAAAGATTTTTTTCACTTCTGCTGATCCTGTAATAGAATGTGAAATCAAAGCATGTTAAAGGCTGAAATTCTATGGGCCCTTAAACTTTTAAACAGTGGATTCAGCTGTAGTTCTTGTGACAGTATAAATTGCCTTTTTCAAGCAATGTTTCCAGACAGGAATTCAGTTGTGCCGAAAAAAGTGTGCTTATTTAACAGTTTTTGAAATTACACCATATTTTTCCAACTTGTTGAAAAAAAAGTTGAGGATGTTTCTAATTATGTGCTTCTCTTTGATGAAAGTTTAAATAATCATCTCCATACAAAATAGTTGGACTGCCATGTAAGACTTAGGAATGATGATATAGCTAAAACCCGGTATTACTTATACGATTTTTTAGGTAATTTAACTAGAAATAATTATTTCAAAAAGGTGAATGAGGAGTGCTTAGAATTAGAAACAAGTGGATTGCTGCAGTTGTCAATGGATGGCCCAAATGTAAACTGGTCTTTTCTGACAAAAATGGCTGAATTTTTTTAAAAAGTGAACATCATTCAAGTATTGTAAATGTCAGAAATTGCAGCCTACACATTCTGCACAATGCTTACAGCCATGGATGTTCCTTATTTTCAGAAGTTGAGGTAACAGCAAGTGCAGTTTACAGGCTATTTGAGGACTCACCCGCTGGTAGGGATGACATTGATAGCCTTTTCCCAGCGTAAATTTCCTTTGAAGTTTTTGCAAACATCGATGGTTAGAAAATGTAACTGTTTCCAAAAGATTGATTGAAATGTCACCATAACTTAAAACGTGTCATTTGTTCAAAACAAAAAATCTCCTAATCCTGGTACCAAAACTTTTGATACGGTGCAGAAGTGTACAAAAGATATACTTTTTTCTGCTAAATGCAATTTTTTTTTATTTATTGCTTGGGAAGTAGGACTTTTCGTGACACTTTATTAAACAGATAAACCAATGTTGCCATTTATTTCTCGAGATTTTTCATAAATTGTTGAAAAGTTTGTTGCAAAAGATTTTAAAAAAATCTTTGCTATCTAAATCTATTGGAAATGTCTAAAACCTCTTAAATTACTGATAATTTTATATGATATATAATCCAGTTTTATATAGAATGTTGATTATTTAAATAAAAAAATTTCTGTTATAGTTGTAACAAATTGAAGGCTTTTGAAATTATCATTAATAATTTTTAACTCAAATAAAAAAGTCTCATTAATGTTTGCAATTATTTATTTTTATTACTTACAGAAATGATTGAAAAATATTGCAGGTATATAATTATATGCATATTTAGTTAAGAACAATTTTTAAAATAAAGTAAAAAATCATTTAACGTGAATGTCGATACCTCCTGGAAATTTTTGATTTAACTCCTGGAAAACTCCTGAAATTTGTTTCTTCAAAATCTGTGTGAACTTTGTTAAGATATAGTACTTTTTGAAATAATTTTTAAATTTTATTAACGAATCAATTATTTTCTAATTCATATAGTTCTTTCGTGCCTGCAATATTTTTCTGAAACATCTTTATTCCATAGCGCTATTTACTGTAATTTAACGAAACTCGAATAGTAATAGTTTGCAATTATTTCTAACTATTTTATTAGATGTACACCATCTAACATGAAGAAAAGTTTCTTGCTCTTGACAAATTTAATTGACGAATAATAGAGATAAATAAATAATAGAGAGATAAATTGGCAAATTAATAGAGGATTTTAATTTACCCTCACTTATTTGTGTAAACATATTCCACCACTTGGTGAGTATATTTCATCATATCAACTTCCATGATATATCTAACTTTAAAAAAAGCTACAACATCCTTGTTTTTTAACAAAACTGAAGACAGCATAAAGCTAAAAGTTTTTCCTTCTGAAGTAGTTATTTGAAGCACCAATAACTTTTCCATATTTATATGGCATCAGTTGATTAACATAAATTTCTTCTAATAGTAAATTAACATTTTTTTCATTTCTTTTTCCAAGCTTAACTTCTTTAAAAGCTATTCAATACTGCACTTCTCCGCATAAGTGGAAATAGAGACTGATGGCAATTTTTACAATATCATGGATGAGGCAGAGTTATATTTTGGGAATTCTTAGTTAAAAAATATGCATTTGAATAATTATTATACATTTTAGCTGACCACAACATACTAAATGTGGAATATCTTACCCGTTTCTGTGTTATTAAGGAAATTTGTTCCATTATGAATTTAAGTTTCATTTTAAGTATTTCTTTGATGAAATTTAAAGAAACTTCTAAAAATCAAAAACACAAGTTAAATTTACTTCCAGTGTTAAATATTCTTCAGATGAAGATCAGTGACTTACAAGGGAATCAAATTTTGTATAGATGACACATTTATGATCAGAATTTAAAAACCATTCTAATGTTTACCTGTTAATAATTGCTTTTTTGTACCACATTTTAACTGGAAGATCAGTAAATATTTTTAACTATCACAATAACTTTCAGATAATCACTTTTTTCAATTAAATAAAATGCAACAAAGTTACTTTTCTTTTACAATGTCAATTTTTTGTTGATTTTGCTGTCACAATTATTTAAAGAAATTGAAAATGATGAAGTTTCATCATATTTACACCCTTAAGAAAATTTTACTTCATTTTTTTCCATTTTTCTTCATCTTCAAGATGGTGATTTCCTCTCAATGGACAACATTTTCTATAAATATGAAAGTTGTTTCTCAAATTTCATAGGTGATGCATCATCTCTAAATGCAAGTTTTTTTCATTGCACTGTTAAATTCTACTGTAATTCTAGACAGCTCTGTCTTCTTGAATTATAAAATGCTCTTCAAAATGTTTGATGCCTAGCACAGCCAAAGAGCTTGGTTGAAAATCAACTGGGTTTATACTTTTAATCCATTTCTTTGTTTAGTGGGGATTGGAACGAAACTTGAAAACTGTTATATAAGAAAATTGGATTTGTAGCTTGAAAGACATACCGAAAATTTGCATCCCCAGTTGAGCTGAAATTAAAAATTCGAAACCCTTTGTGCACTAAAACACATTAATATAAATATTTAAGACTAAAAAAAGGGAGTAAAGTAATTTATAGGGATATTAAATTTGTAGAAAAATACTTGACATTATATTTAAAAGACAATGAATACTTGATCATTGTGATCAAAAAATTATGGTTCGATAACTTTAAAGAATTATCAAACTATGTTTAACAAAATTCAGAATTAAGTGCCCTTAAGCTACAAGGAGCCTTATATCACAAAGGCATTAGGAGCTATAAGGCATAAAATATAAATATTTTACCAGCTGGGGATTATATGTAAAATATTTTGTAGTTTTCAAATAATATAATATTTATTCATATAGCAAAATAAAAATGTTAGCTAAATAGAAATAATAGAAATTTATATCAAAAACAATTTTCTATTTTAAAAAAGAAAATACACCATCTCAAATAAAATTAGTTCAATTATAGAATTTGAATAAATTAAAGTTCATACATCTTGAATATCTCTTAATCATAACATCTACTTTGATGTGAAAGCCTGTCTCATTTCTTTGCCTCTGAACATCAGAAAGTTGAAGCTCATTAAAAGTTCTCTTTAAAAAATAAATTTGAAAATTTGAACAGATATAGATTTATAATTTGATTCTTTATCTAATATAAATATATACGTATGTTTACCCAATAAAGATCTGTGAAGTTTATTGAGACTAAAATTTAAATTTTTGACTATTAATAATAAATTTAAGGTAGACATTTTATATAGGACAAAAAGCAGGTAGTATAAACATTTGTAATTAATTTGTACAGCTATTGCATTATATTTAAGTTCTTAAAGTGTTTCTTTATATTATATTAAGTTGAGTTATTGATTCTGTATGAGAAATGAAAATATGATAAAATTGTCTTTGCTTTTTTCTTACTAATTATCATATTTCATTAAAAATGCTGTCTTTTTCTCAAAAGTTTAATACAATATTATTCACAACTATGTTCACTATATATAGAAATGTTTTTGCTGCACTAATTTCAGAATTTCTCTAATTTGATTAATTTGTTGTAAAAGATCAATGATTTTGTGTAGTTTGCTTATCTAGTGTTAGTGATCATTATCCATTTTCCCGTATTTTCTTCATTTGGGGAAAAAGTTATTTTCCAACTAAAAATTCGTTATCAAAAATTTTAACTGTACCAAATGAAAATACAAAATTTATCATCAAAAAATCAATTTTTGTTTAAATATGAGAAACTGTACTCACCTACATCATCTTCCTGCATTTGAACATTTATTGTGTATTGTTACAAGCTTGTAATTTTCCATCTGAACCATGTCATCACTCATTTACACACCAAATTCCATTGTAGCCAATGTAAGCCATTTTTGTAAAACTTAGCTTGAGTATATATTGTAAATCTCTGGCATATCTTAATTTCTCTGTTAACACTTCCATTTTTTCTTTAAATTTCATGTTTCATGTCATAAAAACCTTAAAATATACTCAATTCCAAATTAACTGGTGGGTTTTTTAACCTTAGTATTACAATTTATTTTTCTAATCAAATAATATTTAAATATGTCTGCTGTTCAGAAATATTTTATCAGAAGTTTGTTATCAAAAATTGTCATAACAAATAGTTATGACAATTTTTCTATAAAAACAAAAAAAATAAATGTTATAAATATTGTCTAATAAATGTATACTACAAAATTTATTATTTATGTAAATTTTCTTTAAGATGTATTAAATAATCCATAATCATTTATATTAACAATAAAATATTGAAACTCGTCTTATAATATCATGTTTTTTATTGCAGAATTTTTAGCATTTTGCCTTGGTTTGTGTACAGATATAAGACCTGAAGATTTTCAACCTGACAATAGTTTGTATTTATTTTATATACTGATTGTCTATTAACTAGTAATTTATGTTAATATTATTTTTCTTAAGATTTGAATGTGTCTTTGCATCTCTATGTAAATATTGATAATAGCTATGTTGACTATTACTCCCATACTGCAAAAAATTTTGAAACAGTTTTTCGTAAGTAGTTCATCCATAATTTATTTATGAAATAATCTTTGATCAATTGAAACCAAAATGAAATTTCTATTCAATGATGACTCTATGCCATCTATATGTGAATTAATTTTTAAGTCGACGTTGAATAGATTGAAGATCATCAGTGTTTAGACTTAATTTCTTCAGCATAATTCTTCTTTATTTCTCCCAAAAGTTATAAAAGTGTATGACTACTGATAATTACTTGAATTAGAAATAAATATCAATGCATAATATTTGTATGTTTTAACAAAGCTTTTTATATTGGATGTTGAGTGAAAGCATATTCACACATTGACTATGACTAATATTAGTTCTACATTATTCATATGATAATAAAATCCTGTTTATTAAATAATAATTTTTTAAGATAAAAAAAATAATATCTGACTTTTTATCAGCCTCATAAACATATTAAATTTAAAATCTTAAGTTTGTTTGCATTGTATTCAACATTAGTTATTTTAGTAGGAAAATTATATGTTGCTTTAACAACATATCATTTCTTTTTTTACAATTACCCACATTTTGAATATAATTTTATGTATATATATATATATATATATATATATATATATATATATATATATATATATATATATATATATATATATATATATATATATATATATATATATATATATATATAATTACGCACAAATATACATTTTTTTTATCAGTTGAGAATTATCTGTTATAGTTGTAGATAATTCTATATATAATAGTTGAAGTTTCAGCAATCTAAATCAGGATTATAGTGAGTCAAAACTTTAGAAACTTTCATTTTAAAGAAAAAAAAATTTATTAATGTTAAACAAAAAATTCTAAAAATTTCGACTTTAAATTTCTTTATTTGCTAATGAAACTACTGAATTTTCCTGTAATTAATCCACGGATTATGTGTTAAAAAAAGTTTTGAATTTCGTCGGGTGTATTATACGCTGTTGCAAATAATCTGATAAAAAAAAAATTACCTGTCTGACATGCTTACCATAAAGTTTTGAAAGAAATGCCGCTTATGTTTAATAGAATAAATATCATTTGGCACCACGACCCAGCATATTAATTATACGTTCAAGAACGAATTTGGTTCCTTTGAACGTTATTACAGTAACTATAGGCCATCGTCATTTGAAACACAAAACGCTTAAGTTATACAACAAATTTTAAACTAAAGGCTATAGGGAAAGCAAGTAAAAAAAATTGGCATTAAGCACATTAATGTAAGGTTACCATCAATGCATGCACGATACAAAAGAAAAATTTTTATCCAATGCGCAGTTCAAAAATATCCATTTCTTTCATTCAATTATTAACCAAACAAATATATTTTATTTTTAAAATACATTTAACCTCGTTTTAAATGTTCTTAAGAACTAAAAGCCGGTAAGTTTTTTAATTTTCTTGTCTGATCTTGATCGATGTCACACTTTTATCAGATATTATTGCAATTTGTATTGAGATTTAGATTCAAACAGATCTTTTTCGTAATATATTTTTTCCTGTTTAACTTACTATAGTTTTCAATCACATTATATATTTTTTTTTATTTTGCACAACATTATCTGCCGTATTAGAATATTTGCTGAAATAATTGACGCGGATTATACCCACTTGCGTATTATGCAAAACTTTTTCTCTTTCCATTGAAAAAAGTTCTTGCCAATAATACGCCACTGCGGATTATATGCAGGAAAATACGGTAAAGATAATTGTATTTTTTTCTTGCCAAGAAAAATAAGGAACTTGGCAAAGATGAAAAAAATAAAAATGTCAATACTGGTCAAATATTACTTTAAAGTATCATTCCCTAAAAATCATTTAAATGCGTGGATATCATCAGATAGATCGTAGATCCACTTTTAATATCAAGCAGCGTATAACAAACGTGTAAATTTTACTTTGGAATAATAATAAGTGTCACTTTTAAAAAAATATGCAAGTTTACGTTATTTTTCTGAAAATAGTTTTGATTTTGTTATATATATAGATAATACACACAGATAGATAGCCAGGTTTGATTGATTGATTTAAAGAAATTAAACTACATTGAAGCTTTTTATCTTCATAATGTCATACAGTGAAGATGTTTTTACAAATATGAAAGTACCAATGTGAAATGTTGCTTACCACAACCTTTGTACGAACAGGTTCTGCTAGGCAACTATTCTCAACCTGTTCCTACAAAGACTGGATAGGGGGAGAAAGAAAGTACATCCATGACCAAACTGGGATTGGAACCCAGGGCCTCCCTATCCGCAGTCAGATACTCTGACCACTGGACATAGTGAACGGCATTCAATTTCTTTAAAATTATAGATAAAATGTTGTCATTTCTGATTTCTTTATATATATATATATATATATATATATATATATACATATATATATATATATATATATATATATATGTGTGTTTTTGTATCATTGTAGCTACACATTTCTTGTTAAATGTATATGAAACTTTACTTTCATTTGTGTACAGAAAATTTATTGACAATATATACAATTTCATAATTTTAACAATAGCTTAATAGAAAGTAAAAATAAACATTCTTCTATGCTGATTAATAATGATTATAGTGTTCCTGATACTAGCATGTTGTGTTTTAATGTAGGTGTTGTACAACAAGAAGATAATATAGAGAATCATGCTGCAGAGGAGGAACATACTGAAATGGTTGAAGGTGTGTATACAAACTTTGCGTATAATAGATTAATAACTTAAATTGTTCAAATTATTTTTGTAAGACATCAACGAGTTCCTGCACTTGCATGCAACTGCTGATGAAATACTTTAATTATATTTAAAGTTATAAAAAGTCAATTACATCTACAAATTAGTTTTAGGTTCTCAAAACTGAGGGTTGCTGTATCAGCTAACAAATTGAGGCAAGTGATTATATGGTTTGCACGACATTATATATTTGTTAAAATTAAAGACCAGAAAATATACCATATTATTAACTACAATGATATTACAAAATTAAAATTACACTATGTTTTTGTGATTGTAATTACCAATATAATTATATCTATATATTACAATTATTACATTTATATATATATTATAAGTTACAGTTTTTTTATTATTTATGTGAATTTTCTTTCAGATGTATTAAATAATCCATAATCATTTATATTAATAAAATATTGAAACTCGTCTTATATCATGTTTTTAATTCCGAATTTTTACCATATTGCCTTGTAATGCATACAGATTTAACACCGGAAGACCATCAACCTAAGAATGGTTTCTATTTATTTTAAATATTGATTTGAATGACTAGTAATTTATGTTAATATTATTTTTGTTAATCTTTGAATGTGTCTTTGCATCTCTATATAGATATTGATGATTGCTATGTTGAATATCACACCAGTACTGTAAAAAATTTTGAAAACAGTTTTTCGTAAGTGGTTCATCCACAATTTTTTTATGAAATAATGTTTGATCAATTGAAACCAAGATACAATTTCTATTCAATGATGACTCTGTGCCATCTATATGTGAATTAATTTTTAAGTCGAAATTGAATAGATTGAAGATCATCAGTGTATTAGACTTGTTTTCTTCAGCATAAATCTTGTTTATTTCTACCAAAAGCTATAAAAGTGTATGACTACTGATAATTAGTTCAATTAGAAATAAATATCAATGCATAATATTTGCATGTTTTTACAAAGCCTTTTATTTTGGCTGTTGAGTGAAAGCATGTTCACGTTGACGATGATTATATTTAGTTTTACATTATTGAGATAATAAAATCTAGTTTATTATGTATTAATTTTTTAAGATAAAAAAATTGAAATATTACTTTTTATAAGCTTGATAAGATTTTAAAATATAATATAATTAAGTTTGTTTGCATTGTATTCAAGGTTAGTAGTTTTAGGAGAAAAATAATATGTTAATTTAACAACTTATCTCTTTTGTACAATTACCACATTTTCAATATAATTATATATATATATATATATATATATATATATAATATAAATTATTGACAAATATACATTTTTTTAATCAGTTGAGGTCTACCTGTAAAATATTTTGCAGATTTTAAGTCTTATAATATGTACTTACTTTTCAAAATTAAAATAATTTTTTAGTGAAAGATTCTTCACAGTACAGATGTCAGCATATTAATTTTAAGATACAAAAATTTATATCTGTTTTTCAGCAGTCTCATAAACCTAATATTACAAGAATTTTAGAATCTAAAATATTTAGGTTTCTATTGTATTTTATTCATTTAGCTATTTTTGAAGAGAAAATATGTTACTTCAAGAACTTGTCATTTCCTCTTTTAAACATTTACATTTTGTCAGTAAATTTAAAAATGATTCTTTTTACTTCAAATATTATGCTATTTGCAATTCGTATAGTATATTTTTCATAGATTTCCTCTTTCAATTTTCCGAATCAGAAGTTGCCTAAATCTGGTATACAAAATGAAATATCAATTATTTAGAGCAAAGCTAGTTTTAGAGAGATAAATTTTTACTTCCCCATTCTTCCTTCCTTATTGGCACTTTAGAAAAGTGTTGGTCATGCCCTTATGCAAAGTTGATTTTTCTATCCCCATCAGATTTGTTAGACTCTTCCAATTTTTTATTTAAGAAACTTCAGATCTGTTTCAAGTCAGTGAATCCATCATATTCTTAATCTTACCCTTTTTTTCCCTCAACTGTTCAGCGTCAATTATCTTTTTATTGGCTTGACCATCTTTATTGTGATCAGGAGTCCTGACCAATTCAATCTTTGGCTTCAAATAAATTTTATTTTGTCTGACTGTTTCTATAATTTATAAAGTTCTGAAGTTGTTATTTTCCGTATATAATTGCATTTTACCCCTCCTATAATATTTTTCAATACCTTCCTTTTAAAAACTATTAGGATTTCTTTATCACTTTTGCTCAGTGACGACGCTTCAGCAGCATATATGGCTATGGACCTTATTAAAGTTCTTTAGTGCTTAAGTTTTCTATTCCTGCTAATCAGACTAGATTTTAAGTATCTGTATTCCATAGAAAAAATTTTTATCATCTGTAATTCTTTTACTTATCTCTGGTGTTGTGTCATTTAGAGTATTCAATTCAGAGTCCAGATACATGAAACTGATAACTGCTGGAAACATTATGACTCTTTCATCAAGATATGTATCATAAAAATGATAATCCTCATGTACTTGGTTATGATGATCCTTGTATGGGTGCCATGGCACAATTGTATCGAAGGTAATGAAAGGGCTGATGAACTTGTTAAACAAGGATCGTCTTTAGTTCTCATCGGTGCAGAACCTTTTTGTGGGAACAATTTGAACCAATGTTCTTAGATGGACCAATGTTCTGTTAGATGGGAAAAACAGAAGATGTATGAAGCTTGGCTCATTACTCCTGGTCAAACCCACGCTATAAGTATGATATATGGATCATCAGTGAGGTATGCCTCTGAAATTCTAAGATGTCCTAGGCAGAAGATACATTTAATCGCAGGCTTCATAAGTGGGCACTGCTATTTCAGAAAACACTTCCATAAAATGGGACTGTTTCAGCAAGACCCTAATTGCAGGAAATGGCATTTGCAAGAGGAAGCGACCAATCATATCATTTACGAAAGCAAGGTCCTTGCCTTACCTATATTAACTTCTTTAGGGATCATCCATACTAGAGAGTTATACTTGGACTGGATTAAATGATTATCGGACTTTATTAATAAAGTGGGTGACCCGAGCAACTGGAACTCTGAAACACATTTAAAGTTAACAGTACAAAATGCTGATAAAAGAATAGGTGCCCAATGACATACTAACCCAACTTTAAGAAGAAGAATAGAAACTTGAAACTGTTTTACAGCAAAAAAAAAAATAATAATAATAATAATAAATAAATAATAATAATAATAATTTCACTTACTCAGATGCAAAGTGTTCTGATAAATAGACTTACTTATAATACATACAACTATGCAAATAATTTATTTGAAACAATTCAACACACACATAAAATTATATGTATTGTTGCTCATATTTTTTCGTATTTTAAAATCTTTGTTTTATGTAACGATATCAAATTAAAATTAGTATTCATAAATGTTTCTTTATTAAAATAACCAATTTATTTGAAATATATTCACTTGTTACAAAATAATTAATTATAATAATTTACAGTTCTCATTTGTAGAAATTAAGTTGATATTTAGATTGAAATTAAAAATAAAAAGACAAATTAATTTCGTTCTATGATGTTTCCTTTTTGACATTAGTTTTAGCCGAATTTAAAAAGGAGAATAAATTAAAAAAATGGTTTGCAAACCTAAGTCGAAAAATTTTTTTCTTTTCAATTTATCTATCCATTTTTTTTTAAATATGTTGTTTGCAATGTTTGTATGAAAGGCAGTAAAATTTATTTACAATTTAAAAATGAAAATACATAAGAATTACAACTGTGCTCTTGTTAATAATATTTTTCTTTTATTAATAATTAGAATCTTTGAAATGCTCTTGAATATTATTAAAACTTAATTAATTTCTAAATATAACTCCTTTAATCATAAGATAACTTTCAGTTCTAAGATTTTTATTTTTATGCACTGAGCTGGAAAATATCATCAAAATAGTTAATGATAATGTTAAACGTGATTTTTATTAGTATTTATTTATTTACTATTATTTTTTTATGAATTTTCCAAATAGAAATTTGAAACATTGTGGGAGCGTTTTTGTGTCCAAAAGTCCACCTATTGCATTTTTTAGAGGTTGCTTTTAATTAGCTAATATTTTTGTAAATTAATTAGTTGTAAGTGCTAATTTTAGTGACTCTTCTTTTAAAGAAAGGTGTGAGTGTTCAGAAACATAATCTAAGGTTAAAAAAAAATTTAAGGGGATTAATTTGTCGAGAGAAAACAATATAGGTTCTTGCGATTAGTCAAGCATTTTTTTAAATTTTATTTATTATTAATTTTTTTTTTTGGTCATTCGGTTTTTTTTCCTAGACTCAACATAAAATTTTTTTGATCCTTTACTTCAATCATTTAAATTACTGTTACAAAAGTACCATATGGTGATGTTTAATGATTTTACAATTTAAGCATTTTTTCAAGCTGGATTTTAATTTCTGCAATTCTTTAGTTCTACTATAAAACTTTGATTTAGAAATTTAGTTAAAAACACAAAACTTTTTGGTAAAGATACTCATTCTCAATATCAGAATTCATTTCTTAATGCAGTATTATGCAATTCCATTTTACATGAAATAAAATTTGTGAGTAGAAATTAATCAGTATAATTGTGTTACTTTTCTGCATCATTTTGGTGCTTTTGCCAATGTTCAAAATAAGAAAAGGTTATGTTTCTTTTTTGAACAGTAAAAATGCATTTGCAAGACATACGAATTGAAATTGATAGAAAATAGGTTACTCAAATTTTACCATTTAAGAGAAATAGATAATTCAGCCCTATATATAGCAAAAAGTTAATTTTAAGAGTAGAAAAAATGTTTCCAATCAACCAAAAATGTTAATTTTTGATACAATTTATAAACATGAAATATCATTCATATTTTAATTAAACATGTTTAGTTTTTATTCAGAAAGAGAAATTTGTTTGGTAGATAACATTTTTACAGAATATCTTTTGCAGAAAAATGCAAACAAATAATTTTTTGAAGTTTATTTAAAATTTTTAAATTAAACTATTTGTTAATAAACAACAAAATAAATTAGATTGTTTAAATTCATTAAATTGTACGAATATTGCAATTTTTATCTAGGATATAACTGAAAATTATAATAGTAATGGATATCAATAATTAATTTTTGTTTAAGATGTTCACTCTCAATATAGGAAGATAGTAAGTTCGAAACTCGGCCCTACCGAAGATCTGCTGTGTTCAATAGTGTCAGCTAGGGCACTTAAATATATCATGATAACAATGTTCACCTAATTCAAAATTTTCAAGATTTTTAAAATATTTTTTAATTGTTTTCAGTTACCGTGAATTTTTAAAATTTGCAAGTTTGCTCCGGATTTGTAGTTCTATATAGTTATTTAGTACTAAAAAGTTTGGTCAAATGTGGAAAATATCTTGTATGATTTAATGAAAACTTGTCAGAATATAATTAAAATACAAATAAAAAATTTTCCTTAGAAATTCTTAAAATTTGCCACCTTAATAATTAATAAGAAATGACCACAACCTGCAAATGAAAACACTTTTCATATAGAATGAGTGAATGTATGTAAGTTATTTTCTATATATCTCGTTTCTTTCTAATTATTTTTATAATTAATATTATTATAAATATATAAATTACGTCATGTTTTACTCATTACAATTTCTGTTATACACCATAAATATAGGAGAATAGAATTTTAGTATCATGACTTTTTTTTTTTTAAATTTATAAGCTACATTTTAGGATTTACCCATCTGAGAAACACCCAGATTATTTATTAACTTCTTATATAAGTCTGTAATACATGTTCAATACCAACATAGAAAAATATGTAAGGATACAAATAGATATTTAAATATATATATATATATATACAATCGATAGTTGATGTTTCAGCAATCTGAATCTGGATTATAGTGAGTCAAAACTTAGGAAACTTCTAAAGATTTTGACTTTAAATTTCATTATGTGCTAATGAAATTTCTGTATTTTCCTGTATATAATCCACAGATTATATGTTAAAAATAAGTTTTGTATTTCGTCGTGCGTATTATACGCTGTCGCGGATAATCTGATAAAAAAAATTTTCCCGTCTGAGATGACTACCATAAAGTTTTTAAGGAAATTCCCTTTATGCTTACTAAAATAAATATCAGATGGTGCCACGACCCAGCTTAATAATTTTACTTTCAAGCACGAATTTGGTTCTTTTGAATGTTATTACAGTTACAATAGGCCAATGTCATTTCGCATTCTGTGTTGATTTGAAATGTTTCGCTCTAAAAACACATTGAAATTCGTATACAAAACGCTTAAGTGACGCATGTCAAATACAAAACGCTTAAGTTATACAAATTTTAAACTAAAGGCTATAGGGAAGGCAAGTAAAAAAATTGGGGTTAAGCGCGTTAATGTAAGGTGATCATCAAGACATGCGCGAAATAAAAGAAAAATTTTATCCAATGCACAGTTCTAATATATCCATTTCTTTTATTCAATTATTAACGAAACAAATATATTTTATTTTTAAAATAAGGGTCACCTCATTTTAAATGTTCTTAAGAACTAAAAACTACTAAGTTTTACTGTTATCTTGTCTTAGCTTGATCGATGTTACGCTTTTACCTAACATTTTTGCACTTTGTATTGAGATTTTGATTCAAACAGATCTTTTTCGTAATATATTTTTTTCTGTTTAATTTACTATAGTTTTTTATCACATTATATATATTTTTTTATTTTGCACCACATTATCAGCCATATTTGAATATTTGCCGAAAAAATTGCTGCGTAATATATGCCCTTGCATATTATGCAACGCTTTTTTTCTTTTAATTGAGAAAAAAAGTTCTTGTTGATAATACGCCGCTGAGGATTATATACAGGAAAATACAGTAACTTTTATTGTATTTCTTCCAGGCCAAGAAAAATAAAGAACTTAGCAAAGGTGAAGAAAATAAAAATGTGGATACTGGTCAAATATTACTTTAAAGTATCATTCCCTAAAAATCATTTAAATGCGTGGATATCATCAGATAGATCGTAGATCCACTTTTAATATCAAGCAGCTTATAACAAACGTGTAAATTTGACTTTGGAATAATAATGAGTGTCACTTTTAAAAAAATATTTAACTTTACGTTATTTCGCTGAAAATAGTTTTGATTTTATTATATATGTACATAACACACACAGCTAGATAGCCAGCCAGGTTTGATTGATTGATTTAAAGAAATTAAACTCCATTGTAGGTATTTATCTTCATAATGTCATACAGTGAAGATGTTTTTCCAAATATGAAAGTAGTGCTTCAAAGTGCCTTCTTCTTTCAATATCAATTGCTAGTTGTAAACATACATTCAATAAACAAAAATTAATTCTGACATAGTTAAGTATAGAATTTTTAAGTGTAGAACATTAAAAAAATACTATCTAAGAGTATACTTAGTAATTTTAAGCATAGAACAATAAAAATTTGAAATGATCGACAGTCATGTAATTGATCAATTTAATTCATCAAAAGCAAGGAGAAATGTATGTAATATAATTAATACATCAGATTACTTTTGTTGTAATATTGATAAGCAAAAAACACTTTCATTTAATAAATACATAAACATAATTCTAAAAATCATTTAATAATGAATTCCAAACACTGAGCACTGTTAGAAATTTAAAAGTTTAAATATGTTCAATTTCTTTTTTATTGTTTTGTGCCAACTAGGCTGGCATTATGAGGTACCCTGCTCCATTTTTTCAACTGAACCATATTTTGGTGTGGAGTCCTGAGTACTTCCCCTGCACACACATGCCATTCGGACCCATTTATATGGTAGCCATCAATTCACAACTTGTTCATATAAAGTCTGGATAGGGGGAGAAAGGAAGTACATGCATGCCCAAACTGGGATTCGAACCCAGGGCCTTCATATCCGCAGTCAGGTACTGTGACCAATGGGCATAGTTATCGGCATTCAGTTTCTTTAAAATTGTAGTTAAAATATTGTCATTTCTGATTTTTTTATATAATTTTGTTTTAATATCTTTGTAGCTGCATGTTTCTTGTTAAATATATATGAAACTCCTTTATTAGAGAAAAGAAAATTTTTTCAAAATGTATAAAAATTCATAATTTTAACAATACTATAAATGAAAGTAAAATTTAACATTTTTCTATGTTGACTAATAATGATTGCAGTGTTCCTGATACTAGCATGTTGTGTTTTAATGTAGGTGTTGAAGAAAAGAAAGACAAAATAGAGAACGATACTGCAATAGAGGAAGATACTGTAGACGATGAAGGTTTGTAAACAAATTTGCGTATAATAGATTAATAACTTAAATTATTCAAGTTATTTTTGTAAGACATCAACCAGTTCCTGCACTTGCATGCAACTGCTGATGAAATACTTTAATTATATTTAAAATTATAAAAATTCAGAATTACATCTACAAATTAGTTTTCGGTTCTCAAAACAGAGGGCTACTGTATCAGCTAACAAATTGAGGCAAGTGTTTATATGGTTTGCACGACATTATATATTTGTTAAAATTAAACTAATGACCAGAAAATATACCCTATTATTAACTACAATGCTATTACAAAATTAAAATTACACTATGTTTTTGTGATTGTAATTACCAATATAATTATATCTATATATTACAATTATTACATTTATATAAATATTATAAGTTAGTTTTTTTATTATTTATGTAAATTTTCTTTAAGATGTATTAATTAATCAATAATCATTTATATTAACAATAAAATATTGAAACTCGTCTTATAATATTATGTTTTTTATTGCAGAATTTTTAGCATTTTGCCTTGGTTTGTGTACAGATATAAGACCTGAAGATTTTCAACCTGACAATAGTTTGTATTTATTTTATTTTATATATTGATTGTCTATTAACTAGTAATTTATGTTAATATTATTTTTCTTAAGCTTTGAATGTGTCTTTGCATCTCTATGTAGATATTGATAATAGCTATGTTGACTATTACACCCGTACTGTAAAAAATTTTGAAAACAATTTTTCGTAAGTGGTTCATCCATAATTTTTTTATGAAATAATGTTTGATCAATTGAAACCAAAATACAATTTCTATTCAATGACGACTCTGTGCCATCTATATGTGAATTAATTTTTAAGTCGAAGTTGAATAGATTGAAGATCATCAGTGTATTAGACTTGTTTCCTTCAGCATAAATCTTGTTTATTTCTCCCAAAAGCTATAAAAGTGTATGACTACTGATAATTAGTTGAATTAGAAATAAATATCAATGCATAATATTTGTATGTTTTTACAAAGCCTTTTATATTGGCTGTTGAGTAAAAGCATGTTAATATTGACAATGACTATAATTAGTTCGACATTATTGAGATGATAATAAAATCTTGTTTATTATGTATTAATTTTTAAGATAAAAAAAAATTGATATCTGACTTTTTATCAGCTTGATAATTATATTAAATTTTAAAATCTTAAGTTTGTTTGCATTGTATTCAAGATTAGTTATTTTAGGAAAAAATTTATATGTTACTTTAACAACTTTTTTTTTTTTTTTTTTTTACAATTACCCTCATTTTGAATATAATTATATATATATATATAAATAAAATTAGGGACAAATATAGTTTTGAAGTATCTGTAAAATATTTTGTAGGTTTTAAACCTTATATGTGCTCACCTGTCAATATAAAAATAACTTTTCTAGTAAAATAAAAATAATTTTGTTATGAAAGCTTCTTTACAGTAAAGATATCGGTATATTAATTTTAACATACAGAAATTTTTATATGTATTTTTTCAGCAGCCACATAAACCTAATATTACAATAATTTTAAATTCCTAAGTATATATTTTTGTTTCTATTGTATTTTATTCATTTGGCTATTTTTGAAGAGAAAATGTTACTTTAAGAACTTGTCATTACCTCTTTTAAACATTTACATTTTGTCAGTAAATTTAAAAATAATTCTTTTTACTTCAAATATTAAAAATATTATGGTATTTACAATTCTTTTAGTATATTTGTCATAAAATTGCTCCTTCAATTTTCCGAATCAGAAGTTGCCTAAATCTGGTATACAAAATGAAATATCAATTATTTAGAGCAAAGCTAGTTTTACAGAGATAAATTTTTACTTCCATATTCTTCCTTTTTGGCACTTTAGAAAAGGGTTGGTCATGCCCTTATGCAAAGTTGATTTTTCGTATCCCCTTCGGATTTGTTAGACTCTTCCAATTTTTTATATAAGAAACTTCAGATCTGTTTCAAGGTAGTGAATTCATCATATTCTTAATCTTACCTTTTTCTTGTCTCCAACTGTTTAGCGTCAAATATCTTTTTATTGGCTTGACCATCTTTTTTGTGATCAGGAGTCCTGACCAATTCAATCTTTGGCTTCAAATAAATTTTATTTTGTCTGACTGTTTATATAATTTATACAGTTCTGAAGTTGTGCTTTTCCATATATAATAGCATTTTACACCGGTAATATTTTGTAATACCTTCCTTTTTAAAACTGTTGGGATTTCTTTATCATTTTTGCTCAGTGACGACGCTTCAGCAGCATATATGGCTATGGACCTTATGAAAGTTCCATAATGCGTAAGTTTTCTATTCCTGCGAATCAGACTAGATTTTAAATATCTGTATTCTATAGAAAAATTTTTTTATCAGCTTTAATTCTTTTACTTATCTCTGGTGTTGTCATTTAGAGTATTAAATTCAGAGTCCAGATAGATGAAACTGTTAACTGCTGGAAACATTGTGACTCTTTTATCAAGATATGTATCATAAGAATGATAATCCTCATGTACTTGGTTATAAAGATCCTTGTATGGGTGCCATGGCACAAATGTATCGAAGGTAATGTAAGGGATGATGAATTTGCTAAACAAGGGTCGTCTTTTGTTCCCATACATGCAGAACCTTTTTATGGTATCAATTTGTAGTCCCTAAAACTAATGTTCTTAGATGGGGAAAACAAAACATATATGAAGCTTGGCTCAACACTCCTGGATAAACCCAAGCTAAATATCTGATCTATGTATCATCAGTGAGGTATGCCTCTGAAATTCTAAAATGTTCTAGGCAGAAGATACGTTTAATAGCAGGCTTCATAAGTGGGCACTGCTATTTCAGAAAACACTTCCATAAAATTGGACTGTTTCAACAAGACCCTGTTTGCTGGAAATGTCATGCTAGAGGAAACGGCCAAGCATATCTATTATGAATGCGAGGACCTTGCCCTTCTTAGATTAATTTCTTTAGGCATCATCTACAGTAGAGAATTACACCTTGTCTCCTTTAAAGAGTTATCGGACTTTATTAATAAAGTGTGCGACCCGAACAACTGGAACTACAAAACATGTTTGGAGTTACAGTACAAAATGCTAATAAAACAGAGGTGCCCAGTGACATAGAAACCCAACTTTAAGAAGAAGAATAGAAAGTCAAAACTATTTTACAGCAAAAAATAAATAAATAATAAATAAATAATAATAATAATAAATTCACTTACTCAGATGCAAAGTGTTCTGATAAATACACATACTTATAATACATATAACTATGCAAATAATTTATTTAAAACAATTCAACACACACATAAAATTATATGTATTGTTGCTCATATTTTTTTCCTATTTTAAAACTTTGTTTTATGTAATGATATCAAATTAAAATTAGTATTCTTTAATATTTCCTATTAAAATAACGAAATTATTTGAAATATATTCACTGGTTATAAAATATTTAATAATTATGATAATGTACTGTTCTCATTTGTAAAAATTAAGTTGATATTTAGATAGACATGAAAAATAAAATGGCAAATTAATTTCTTTCTATGAAATTTCCTTTTTTACATTAGTTTTAGCCGAATTTTAAAAGGAGAATAAATATGAAAATGGATTTTCAATCCTAAGTCGAAAAAAGATTTCAATTTATATATACATTTTTTTAATAAATATGTTGTCTGCAATGTTAGTATGAAACGCTGTAAAATTTATTAATAATTTAAAAAAGAAAATACATAAGAATTACAACTGTATTCTTGTTAATAATATTTTTATTCTATTAATAATTAGAATTATAGAAATTTTCTTGAATATTATGAAAACTTAATTTCAAAATATAACTCCTTTCATCATAAGATAACTACCCGTTCAAAGATTTTTATTTTTATGCATTGAGCTGGAAAATATCATCAAAATAGTTAATTATAATGTTAAACATGATTTTTATTAGTTTTTATTTATTTACTATTATTTTTTTATGAATTTACCAAATAGCAATTTGAAACGTTGTGGGAGCGTTTTTGTGTCCAAAAGTCCACCTGTTGCATTTTTTAGAGGTTGCTTTTAATTAGCTAAAATTTTTGTAAATATAATTAGTTGCAAGTGCTAATTTTAGTGACTCTTTTTTTAAAGGAAGGTGTGAATGTTCAGAAACATAATCTAAGGTTAAAATAAAATTTAAGGGGATTAATTTGTCGAGAGAAAACAATATAGGTTCTTGTGATTAGTCAAGCGTTTTTTTTATTTTATTTATTATTAATTTTTTTTGGTCATTCGGTTTTTTTTTCCTAGACTCAACATAAAATCTTTTTGAACCTTTACTTCAATCATTTAAATTACTGTTACAAAAGCACCATATGGTGATGTTTAAGGATTTTCAAATTTAAACATTTTTTCAAACTGGATTTTAATTTCTGCAATTCTTTAGTTCTACTATAAAATTTTGATTTAGAAATTTAGTTAAAAACACAAAACTTTTTGGTAAAGATACTCATTCTCAATATCAGAATTCATTTCTTAATGCAGTATTATGCAATTCCATTTTACATGAAATAAAATTTGTGAGTAGAAATTAATCAGTATAATTGTGTTACTTTTCTGCATCATTTTGGTGCTTTTGCCAATGTGCAAAATAAGAAAAGGTTATGTTTATTTTTTGAACAGTAAAAATGCATTTTCAAGACATAGGAATTGAAATAGATAGAAAATAGGTTACTCAAATTTTACCATTTAAGAGAAATAGATAATTTAGCCCTATATATAGCAACAAGTTTATTTTAAGAGTAGAAAAAATGTTTCCAATCAACCAAAAAAAGTTAATTTTTGATGCAATTTAAAAACATGAAATATCATTCATATTTTAATTAAACATGTTTAGTTTTTATTCAGAAAGAGAAATTTGTTTGGTAAATAAAATTTTTACAGAATATCTTTTGCAGAAAAATGCAAACAAATAATTTTTTGAAGTTTATTTAAAATTTTTAAATTAAACTATTTGTTAATAAACAACAAAATAAATTAGATTGTTTAAATTCATTAAATTGTATGAATATTGCAATTTTTATCTAGGATATAACTGAAAATTATAATAGTAATGGATATCAATAATTAATTTTTGTTTAAGATGTTCACTCTCAATATAGGAAGATAGTAAGTTCGAAACTCGGCCCTACCGAAGATCTGCTGTGTTCAATAGTGTCAGCTAGGGCACTTAAATATGTCATGATAACAATGTTCACTTACTTCAAAATTTTTAAGATATTTAAAATAATTTTTTAATTGTTTTCAATTACTGTGAATTTTTAAAATTTGCTATTTTGCTCACGATTTGTAATTCGATATAGTTATTTAGTACTAAAAAGTTTGGTCAAATGTGGAAAATATCTTGTATGATTTAATGAAAACTTGTCAGAATATAATTAAAATACAAATAAAAAATTTTCCTTAGAAATTCTTAAAATTTGCCACCTTAATAATTAATAAGAAATGACCACAACCTGCAAATGAAAACACTTTTCAGATAGAATGAGTGAATGTATGTAAGTTATTTTCTATATATCTCTTTTCTTTCTAATTATTTTTATAATTACTATTATTATAAATATATAAATTACGTCATGTTTTACTCATTACACAATTTCTGTTATACACCATAAATATAGGAGAATAGAATTTTAGTATCATGACTTTTTTTTTTTAATTTATAAGCTACATTTTAGGATTTACCCATCTGAGAAACACCCAGATTATTTATTAGCTTCTTACATAGGTATGTAATACATGTTCAATACCAGCATAGAAAAATATGTAAGGATACAAATAGTTATTTAAATATATATATACAATCGATAGTTGAAGTTTCAGCAATCTGAATCTGGATTATAGTGAGTCAAAACTTGGGAAACTTCTAAAGATTTCGACTTTAAATTTCTTTATTTGTTAATGAAATTACTTAATTTTCCTGTATATAATCTACGTATTATATGTTAAAAAATGTTTTGAATTTCGTCGGGTGTATTATACGCTGTCGTGAATAATCTGATAAAAAAATTTCCCGTCTGACATGCTTACCATAAAGTTTTGAAAGAAATGCCGTTTATGTTTAATAGAATAAATATCATTTGGCACCACTACCCAGCATATTAATTATATGTTCAAGAACAAATTTGGTTCCTTTGAACGTTATTACAGTAACTATTTGCCAACGTCATTTCGCTTTCTGTGTCCATTTGAGATATTTCGCTCTCAAATTCACGTTCAGATTCGTATATCTTCATTTGAAACCCAAAACGCTTAAGTTATACAACAAATTTTAAACTAAAGGCTATAGGGAAAGCAATAAAAAAATTGGCGTTAAGCGTTTTAATGTAAGTTGACCATCAAGGCATGCGCGTTACAAAAGAAAAAATTTTATCCAATGCGCAGTTCAAAAATATCTATTTCTTTCATTCATTTATTAATCAAACAAATATATTTTATTTTTAAAATAAGGGTCACCTCGTTTTAAATGTTCTTAAGAACTAAAAACTACTAAGTTTTACTGTTATCTTGTCTGATCTTGATCGATGTCCCGCTTTTATCAGCATTATTGCACTTTGTGTTGAAATTTTTATTCAAACATATCTTTTTCATAATATATTTTTTCCTGTTTTACTTACTATATTTTTTCATCACTTTTTTTTTTCTTTGGCACTATATTATCATTAGTATTTGAATATTTGCCGAAAAAATTGCTGTGGATTATACGCCTTTGTGTGTTATGCGACGCCTTTTTTTAATGGAAAAAAGGTCTTTCTGATAATATGCCTCTGCGGATTATATACTGGAAAATATGGTAACTATAATTGTTTTTCTTCCTTGCCAAGAAAAATAAAGAACTTGACAAAGATGAAGAAAATAAAAATGTCGATACTGGTCATGTATTACTTTAAAGTATCATTCCCTAAAAATCATTTAAATGTGTGGATATCATCAGATAGATCGTAGATCCACTTTTAATATCAAGCAGCGTATAACAAACATGTAAATTTTACTTTGGAATAATAATGAGTGTCACTTTTAAAAAAATATGCAAGTTTACATTATTTTTCTGAAAATAGTTTTGATTTTAGTATATATATAGATAATACACACAGATATATAGCCAGCCAGGTTTGATTGATTGATTTAAAGAAATTAAACTACATTGAAGCTATTTATCTTCATAATGTCATACAGTGCAGATGTTTTTACAAATATGAAAGTACCATTGTGAAATGTTGCTTACCACAACCTTTGTACGAACAGGTTCTGCTAGGCAACTATTCTGAACCTTTTTGTACAAAGACTGGATAGGCTGAGAAAGAAAGTACAATCATGCCCAAACTGGGATTGGAACCCAGGGCCTCCCTATCCGCAGTCAGATACTCTGACCACTGGACATAGTGAACGGCATTCAATTTCTTTAAAATTATAGATAAAATGTTGTCATTTCTGATTTCTTTATATATATATGTGTTTTTGTATCATTGTAGCTACACATTTCTTGTTAAATGTATATGAAACTTTACTTCCATTTGTGTACAGTAAATTTATTGACAATATATACAATTTCCTAATTTTAACAATAGCTTAATAGAAAGTAAAAATAAACATTATACTATGCTGATTAATAATGATTATATTGTTCCTGATACTAGCTTGTTTTGTTTTAATGTAGGTGTTGTACAACAAGAAGATAATATAGAGAATCATACTGCAGAGGAGGAACATACTGAAATGGTTGAAGGTGTGTATACAAACTTTGCATATAATAGATTAATAACTTAAATTGTTCAAGTTATTTTTGTAAGACATCAACCAGTTCCTGCACTTGCATGCAACTGCTGATGAAATACTTTAATTATATTTAAAATTATAAAAATTCAGAATTACATCTACAAATTAGTTTTCGGTTTTCAAAACAGAGGGTTACTGTATCAGCTAACAAATTGAGGCAAGTGTTTATATGGTTTGCACGACATTATATATTTGTTAAAATTAAAGACCAGAAAATATACCATATTATTAACTACAATGATATTACAAAATTAAAATTACACTATGTTTTTGTGATTGTAATTACCAATATAATTATATCTATATATTACAATTATTACATTTATATATATTATAAGTTACAGTTTTTTTATTATTTATGTAAATTTTCTTTCAGATGTATTAAATAATCCATAATCATTTATATTAATAAAATATTGAAACTCTTCTTATATCATGTTTTTAATTCCGAATTTTTACCATATTGCCTTGTAATGCATACAGATTTAACACAGGAAGACCATCAACCTAAGAATGGTTTCTATTTATTTTATATATTGATTTGATTGACTACTAATTTATGTTAAACTTATTTTTCTTAAGCTTTGAATGTGTCTTTGCATCTCTATATAGATATTGATGATTGCTATGTTGACTATCACACCCATACTGTAAAAAATTTTGAAAACAGTTTTTCGTAAGTGGTTCATCCATAATTTTTTATGAAATAATGTTTGATCAATTGAAACCAAAATACAATTTCTATTCAATGACGACTCTGTGCCATCTATATGTGAATTAATTTTTAAGTCGAAGTTGAATAGATTGAAGATCATCAGTGTATTAGACTTGTTTTCTTCAGCATAAATCTTGTTATTTCTCCCAAAAGCTATAAAAGTGTATGACTACTGATAATTAGTTCAATTAGAAATAAATATCAATGCATAATATTTGTATGTTTTCACAAAGCCTTTTATTTTGGCTGTTGAGTGAAAGCATGTTCACATTGACGATGATTATAATTAGTTTTACATTATTGAGATGATAATAAAATCTTGTTTATTATGTATTAATTTTTTAAGATTAAAAAATTGAAATATTACTTTTTATAAGCCTGATAAGATTTTAAAAGATAATATAATTAAGTTTGTTTTCATTGTATTCAAGGTTAGTAGTTTTAGGAGAAAAATAATATGTTAATTTAACAACTTATTTCTTTTTTTACAATTACCACATTTTCAATATAATTATATATATATGTGTGTGTGTGTTTGGTGTGTGCGTGCGTGCGTGTGTGTATGTGTGTGTGTGTAAATATAGACAAATATACATTTTTTTTAATCCGTTGAGAATTATCTGTAAAATATTTTGCAGATTTTAAATCTTATAATATGTACTTACTTTTCAAAATTAAAATAATTTTTTAGTGAAAGCTTCTTCACAGTAAAAATGTCAGCATATTAATTTTACAAGTTTATACAAAAAATTTATATCTGTTTTTCTGCAAAGGTCTCATAAACCTAATATTACAAGAATTTTAGAATCTAAAATATTTAGGTTTCTATTGTATTTTATTCATTTAGCTATTTTTGAAGAGAAAATATGTTACTTCAAGAACTTGTCATTTCCTCTTTTAAACATTTACATTTTGTCAGTAAATTTAAAAATGATTCTTTTTACTTCAAATATTATGCTATTTGCAATTCGTATAAGTAATATTTTCATAGATTTGCTCTTTCAATTTTCTCTGAATCAGAAGTTGCCTAAATCTGGTATACAAAAATGAAATATCAATTATTTAGAAGCAAAGCTAGTTTTAGAGAGATAAATTT